>JAGFMF010011858.1:6201580-6281580 GCA_019455555.1 Galemys pyrenaicus
CCCCCCCCCCCCCCCCAATCTATCCCGCTGCTTCCCAGTCTCCTCTCCCCAGCCAGCCAAGAGCCGCTCATCCTCGGAGAGAAAAATGTGAGTGTGGACACATTACGCACCATTAGGGAGACACTATGTTGTTAATGTGGCCTAATTAGTGCCGCTAACAGAGCAAATATTATTATATTGAATAATGATAATATGATGAAAATATTAATGCTTTTCAACTTTGCACATGGGAGCCATTCTTTTGGTTCTCCCGGGACATCCCAAGTACGCTCAGACCCACCAGCAGATGCGAGCCGACGCGCCTCCCTGAGCACGGGCCCACAGGCCAACTGAGCCATACGCTGTCGTCGCAGACACAAACCACACCCGGCGCCACGCCACACATCGCCCATCACGCCAAAGACCTCCTTCTAATGTCTTCCTCTTTTCTCTGTAGCAGGCCATGAAAAGCAAACCAGACAGGAGTCGACTGGTGTCCCTCGCTACAGCGCTCTTGCTTGTCACCCCAGCAATTTTGAACGCATGGTTATGTTTTGCCTCGGCAAGGACAGCGAGGCAGGTGGGGTTTCGGGAAAAGGACCCACTTAATTAGCATTTAAATTCACAGCCCCCTCTCACTGCCAAATACTTCTCCCTTAGGAATTTGGTGAAAAGCAGGCATTTAACAATTAGAAAATGCGGGAGGCTCCTCAAAGTAGGGATTTGAAATCTTAATTCTTCTAGCAAGTTTGGAAGGAAAGGCAAGGAGACGAGTGAACAGCGCGCACCAGCCGGCCGCAGGGTGCCTGCGTACAGAGGATGAGCGCGACCACTCCCTGTTCAGTCCTCGAACCCCACCGCATCCGCGGAATCCCAGGAAATTGGAAGTCCCCTGCTGCCCAAAGACAGGCCAGCCCGGCCCTGGGCACGGGTCTCAGAAGAGTTCTCCAAGTGTGGCTGACAGTGGTCTATTCCGGAACACTGGACTGCTGGGCCTGGGAGGGAAGACCCGGTGTCGGTATGAATTGCTCTCCCCCAGCGTGCGGCCCACACTTCTCATTGCCGCACGTCTTGGCCCCCTTTCCCCAGAGGCAGTATCGCTCTTAGCTGCAGCTGAACCGGCTGTTGTCCGAGGCCACCCTTTTTCCCCAGTCAGGAAAAAGCACTAGAAGTTGCCTCCTAGACACGTGTCCAGTTCATTAGGCCCGGGGGCAGGTGGGCGGTTCCTCAGGCGTGAACCCGGGAGTTGGAGTACCGCGTAGACCCGGGAAAGGCTGCGGGGCCGGTTCTCCACGCCGGCAGCCGCGCGGTATCTGGAAACCCAACCCCGCCCGCACCAGAAGCAGGAGCCGGGGCGGGAGCTTTCAATTTGTTCCACTGATGGCTCTAACTTAATAAGGCGATTGATTAGTGCTCAAAGTGCCGTTTTAATTAGCCGCTTGTTAATTAACATCGCAAATGAATTTCCTCTCCCCTGATTGGCATCTTTGCCCAGCGCTCTGAGGCTCTCGTTTTTCCTCTGCCTCGGCCCCTCCATTCCCTCTTTACCTGAGAAGTTGGTAGAGGAACCAACTCCTTTCAAGAGGGAGTTCTTTTTATAGCGGGAGGTGGCGGTGTCACACGGGTTCCTTTTATTTACCGTGGAGCCAGTTTTCACTGGAAAAGGGGTCAGTTCCGAGGGGGTGGAATAAAATCCCTTCTCAGGTGTGTCCTCAGCCCCTCCTCCAACTGTCATTTTCTCCATCTCCACCCCTGAAACGGAGGGAAGCGTCCTTATCCCTCCAGAGTTTAGAATTCTAGAAAGCAGGAAGGACGTGGGAGTAGGGGAGGGGGAGAGCTATTACCGTCCTGGTTTGAAGGGGCGGGACCATCTTTGGGGTTCACGTCTAGTTCTCGTGACCTGCTGTGAAATACTGCTACCAGGTGTTTGGACACAGACCCTCCAAAGTGGTCCAGGAGTGTCAGTGCTCTCTTGCAGCACTTAAGGAGCCAGCATAGGACCACAGTCAGCACCACAGTCAGGAAAATAGAAGTTTTCATGGCGTGTGGACATTTTTGCACTATTATTACTCACGGCTACCTTATAAAGCCCCCAATGTATCCCTCTACTTGAAATGCAGCCTTTTCTCTTTCCTGACTGAACACAGTTCATTTTCTTTAGAAAACCTTTCCATTTCCCACCTCCTCACAGGGTCAAACTTCTGCTCTCTTTTGAACCCCCATGGTAGCAGAGACATATTGGCATCATGGCATTTATGACAGTTTCCAATATGTCCAAGTTCCTGTCAACTTTCTGAGGTGGGCTAGTGTCCCATTCTCAAGCACAGATGCACATTCAGGAATGTTTATTGATTGACTGAATTAACTGCCTTAGCAAGAAGGGGGGGGGGAACAACACGGATACTGTATGTCACCAACTGCTAGAAATAATTGCCACCTTTGTGTCGTTCCTTTTCTCAAATTCTTGTCGTACTTTCTGGTCATCACAATCTCTCTATTCTAGGTGTGGATGAGCCTCCATTTTACAGAAAAGGAAGCTGATGATCAGAAGATAGTGCCTTGCCCAGGACCATTGAAAAGTAGTAAAATGAGACTAAAACTCTTGCAGCATGCTTTCTTCTAAAGCTCTGCTTCCCTTCATGTGATCATAGTTCTTTACCCTCCCCTTCTCTCCTGACTGGTGCTGAGCTGCTGTCTGTGGACACCTTGACTTCAGGGAGCACTCCTGTGTGCCCTGAGAGAGCATGACTCACCTCACCCCCTCCTCCAAAGGAAAACTTACTTCACTAGGCCTCTTCTAGAGTGATGCTATTTTTTAAAGTTGTGGTAGAGCTTATAATTTTCACAAGCTTTAACATACCAGAACTATTTCTCAAAACGTTTATTCCCTGAGGTCAATGAGTAATTGCATAGATTATCATTAACTTGCTTTTTAAATGTTTTCAGTTACCTTATTCTTTTTATTCTACTTTACTCCCCACTCCCACTCTACCCCCCCTCAATTACCACTCTCCTGGTTTCAGTCTATTTAAGGGACTCAATTTCTGTTTCCACATCTTTCTCTTTAATGTATTATTTTTCAAAGTAAGTACACATCAAATGCTTAAGCAGTTAGAAATATATTGATACGCTGAAAAAGATGGAATTTTAAAAAGCTTCCTACGTTTCAGTAGCTTTGAAAAGACGAGAGGTCACAGTATCGTAAGGGAGTCAGTCTTAGAAGCTAGAGAGCTTATGTGTATATCTTGCATCTTTTATAGAAAGAAACAATAGCTGGCAATCTCGGGTCGGAGCTATTGGCGCCGCCCAGTGGAGTAAAGCGCCTTTGCACCTCGTTCCCGTCAGTTGGCATTGTCACCATGTACACCCTTGGAAACATTAAAATTAAATACGATAGGAAGAAACACCAGTTTCAAGTTCATCTGAATCTACAGGTGCATTTCTGCAAAGTCCAATTTAATTTTTAAAAGAAATTTCGCGTGTCAGTTTGAACACAATCCTAAATATTAAATCTTGGTTGTAAATGTAGATTTCAGTGTATTAAGAAACAGAACTTGTTAAAATAACCGTGTTTGAATCACTTCTGCGTTGGAGAAGAGGATTTCCAGTCATGATCAGAACTGATAAGTCCTTCAGAGCCTGGAAGGAAATGTTTGTTCTATTTTACCTGTAGTTGGTGAGTGACTGTTTTCTGTGTATGAAGTCCAAATTCTTCCAAAAATTAAAAAAAAAATGCTTTCTTCATTTGCCTTTGTATTTTAAGAAAATGAAGATCTGGAAGTGGAAAATTATTTTACAACATATCTCGATTTAGGACTATGTTGCTTTAGATCAAAAATCTGGTGGGACGACCTCAAATTAAATTCAGTTAATACATTTCCTTTCAGACATATGGGAATTGAAAGTGTGATCAGTCTGCATACTGTTCGGTTTCTGAATTTTATTTTTTTAAAGGAAAAGTTCATTATCTTGCTATGTTCGAAAGTGCATGGCTTCTTGGTGTATACATCATGCATACTCAGAAAAAAATTAATGGCAAAAAGAGAAATGTGTCTGGAGAAAAGACTGAGAAAAGTTAAGAAACAAAATAATAGCCTTTCAGGTTTGTTTTTCATTAAGTTTGCAATCTAGAATTTGAGTACCTCTTTTGGGTCTTCAGGCCACTACTAGTATTTTCTATCTGGTAGGAGCTGAAAGGTAGGATGCTTGATAAAAGTCAAGGTCATATTTTTACCATCACAATTGTTGCTCCTGAAAACTGACATTCCACTTAAAGAAGCTTCTATGATCTTAACCTTTTCTTAACAAAACTTAGCTGAGATATTTTTCAAATGGGGCCTACTGGGCTTCCATTGCTTTCTTTGCCTTAGATTTTTTTTTTTTTAAGAAATGAACATTCCCTTTCACCCCGACACTTTACCTTCCTTTCTTTCTTTTTAGATTTCCCTTTTCCTCCCCAAATCGGGTCGTATTTCTATCTCCCCTGCTAATGTTATGGATTATTCCAAGCAAAAACAAAAACATAAACCCCTGTCCAACCTCCCAACACAAGCTGTGCAATCAGCCTTTTGAGCTCTTGAGCCATTTTAGGCATCGAAACAAAACAAAAACAGGCTTAAATGAATTATTTATCAAGGTCGAGAATAATTGATTTGTGCAGTGCCATGAGTTCTGGATCTTAAATTTGTTTTCTTCACCTCCCCACTCCCCACCCTAAATAGGCAATGAAGGAAGTGCTGGTTGGAGCCCCAGGTCTGGGAGGAAGCGGACCTATTAGGGGGTTTATAAGTTGATGAGTGATGTCAGAACGAGAATAACCTTAACTGATATCTGAAGGGAGAAGAATGCTTAGCGGTCGTCTGCGGACTCCGGCCGCCCCAGCGCGTTTCCCACCGAGGCCAACTGAGCCAGGGGCGCGGGATGCCGAATCCACTAAGGAGCGTGGCGCCCGGCCTCACGGGCAAGGCATTCTGACCTTGGGTGAGGGAGATGCCCCGGTAAATTGCGGGTCCGTGGTTCTGAAATCCTGGTTCGCAGGATCGTCGTCCCGCGCTTAGGTTCCCAGGAGGGTCAGCCTGGCCGGTGCGGAGTCCCCGCTCCAAAGGCGGCTGCTCCAAGCCCGCTCCAGGCATCAACAAGGCCCTCCGCGACTTCCCGGGCTGAGGGATCCGACCCCAGCCTTCAGGGCCCACCGCACCTCCCGAAGGGCTCCCCGCCCCCGCCTTAGGCGGGCGACCGCGTCTGCCCGCGGCTCTCCCGGCTCCCGGCCTCGGCTCCCAGCCCTGGCTCCTTCGCCAAACTCCCCTGCCTTCCGAGAAGCGGGAGCAGCCGGCGTGTACATTCCTCGCCTCGGTCTTTCTTCTTCCCGCTGTTCTCCTCAGACACAGATCGGGAAACCTTTCGAAGACGATATGAAACAGCTCTACACACTCTCGAAGTAGTGCGGGCTTTTTCTGAGTAAATAATCGAGTTTCCCAGGAAAACGAGGGAGTCCGCGTCGCCCTCCCACCCCTTCCGGACCGAGGGCTTCTGCTGCGGTTCCCACCGAAAGGCAGTGTCTGGTCTCGGGAGGTCGTTTGCCTCCTTGACGACCACCCTACTCGGATCCCCTCCGCAACAGAAAAAAAAAAGCTGTTCCCCAGAAAGAGGCCCCGAGAAGGGCAACCAAACCCCAGATTTCGGCGGAGCCCTTGGAGACTTGAAAGGCCATTTTCTACCATCATTCTGCACCTAGTCACGGAAGTGTTGCCAGCCACGCAGATTCATAGGGCTCTTAAAATGGTAATTTGGAGTAAAATGTAACTCAAAGAACTTTGAATCATTCATTAGCACCTTATAATTACTCTGCTAATTAGGTTGACACGGCACTTAATCAGGAGTAATATGCCGTCTTGTCACTGGCACTTCCCATTACTCTGACATTCAACAAGAGACAGGTTGGAGACGTCCTAGAGAAAATAATGCAAGTTGATACCCTCCGACGAGGCGTCACAGCCAAGCTCCAGGTCCCAAGTGGAGCTCAGGGGCTGTTTTCTTTCCAGATGAGCGACCGGAGAGGGGGAGGAAAGGAGGGAGAGGAGAGAGAGGGAGGGAGGGAGAGAGAACGTACTGGGTCGTTCGTGGAGAGGCGGGGTACCGGCAAGGGAGCCGCCGCCCGGTTCCCTAGCCCCACTCTAACCTGACACCGCGACGAACTGGCTGCCCCGGCTAGTGGAGACCGCCTTGGGGCATTATTTCCCCCGCTCGGAAGAAAGTGACTGGCCAGGCTTTTCTTGCAGCGCGGGCCCTGATCGAACCTGGCTGGGTACCGAGTTTTCGGTAGCAGCCCTCTTCCTACCCCTTCCTGAGAGTCCCGGGGAGACAAGGAGCCCGCTCCGTCCTTCTAAGGGATTGACTGTCAAGCTCTGTCAGAGCCCTAGCGCACCCGAACACTTTGGAGGAGAAATCGGAGCTGGGAGCCCGCGCGCCCGTCCAGTGTTCTGGCTGCTGGAGTTGCACACTTTCCAGTGGTTTCCTTCAGAGATCCCCTCCTCCGCACTCACTGCCCTCGGGCTGTTCAAGCGCGCGTCTGGGGCTGTAGAGCGCGGGGCGCTGGAGTCTAAAGGTAAGCGGGCCAGGTTCCTTTTCTCTCCTGTCCTCATGCCCTTAGCCCTTCGGACTTCTTAAGAAAACCAACAGACCGTCACTACTCTGCTCGCGCTCGTTTTTTTGTTTTTTGTTTTTTATGTTTTTTGGTAACCTCTTTGGTTCCCCTCCCCCGTCTCCCCCTGTTGGCGACCGCTCTCCGCCTTGGCTCCTCCCGCAGGAGTCTGGACACCGGGCCCAAGACTGCACTGGGTGTTCGGCTTTGGGCTGCAGGCAAAGGGATGAGCGGATTCTCAAAAGAGCAGTGGGGTTCGAGCCGCGCTCGCTGACGGGCTCGCGAGTCGCGCGCCCATTGGCTCCCGGCACGTCGGCGTCGCGCGCTGGCGCGGGTGCGACCAATGGGCGCGCGGGGCCCGGCGCGGCGGCGGCGGCGGCGGCGGGGGCGCGGGCCCGGCGCGGCGGGAGGAGCGGCGGCAGTGGCCGTGACGTCACGGGAGGGGGTCGGCGCCGCCCGCGCGCCTCCGGATTACAAGCGATCGCGCCCGGCCGCGGCCGGAGTCGCTCGGTGCCGCGTCTCCGCCGTCTGCTCCGTCTGCGCCTGCTCCTTCTTTTATTTTTCTCTGTCGGGTTGCCGCCACCGCGGTGACGGTGTCTGCTTCACAACTTTCCAAGAAAGTTCAGGAACTCGGCTCCGGGGCGGCCGAGTCGCGTGCGGCAGCCACCTCGAGGAGCAGCTGGGGAGTTCCGAGGGCGCGCGGCCACCGGGGCTTCGCCGTCGCTGCACCTGCCACGTCCGCCGCCGCCGCTGCCGCCTGGTGCCAGGCTGTGGGCAGACCCAGGCGGCAGCGGCAGCGGCAGCGGCGGTGTCGGGGTCACCTCCTGTCGCCTGCGCCCTTGCCTGGGTCCCCAGCACCGTCGCTGCCGCCCCACGTGCGCGGTGGTTCCTGGAGCGCACGCTGCGGGCCGCCTCCAATTTTTTTTTTTTTAAATAACTTTCTCCCCGGTCTTTCTTTCTCCCCACTCCTACTTTTTGCATAAAGGAAAAAAAGTTGTATTGAAAGTGTCCACCGATTGCCACGTCCCGATTATCCGCCCTTCCCTCCCGCCCCATTTTTTTTTTTAATTTAAAGCAGCAACAATACTGTTCAGTGTTTATTTTGTTTTGCGATCGATAGCTTCCTTTGCTTGGTGCCGGCGGCGGCTGAGCGGCGGAGTGGCGTGGACCTCATGTAGACATGACAACAATGGAAGGGGCCAGCGGGTCGAGTTTTGGAATAGACACGATTTTGTCCAGTGCCAATTCGGGCAGCCCCGGCATGATGAATGGAGATTTCCGCCCGCTCGGCGAGCCCAGGACCGCGGATTTTAGGAGTCAGGCCACTCCGTCCCCCTGTTCGGAGATTGATACCGTAGGAACGGCGCCTTCTTCTCCCATCTCGGTCACCATGGAGCCCCCGGAGCCGCATCTGGTAGCAGATGGGTCCCAGCATCACCACCATCTCCACCACAGCCAACCGCCACCACCAGTCGCGGCCCCCACGCAAAGTTTGCAACCTTCACCCCAACAGCAGCCGCCGCCGCCACCGCAGCAGCAGCAGCAGCAGCCACCGCCGCCACCGGCCCAGCAGCTCGGCTCGGCCGCCTCGGCGCCCAGGACTTCCACCTCTTCTTTTTTAATTAAGGACATCTTGGGCGACAGCAAACCTCTGGCGGCGTGTGCACCCTACAGCACCAGCGTCTCCTCTCCTCACCACACCCCCAAGCCGGAGAGCAACACCGCGCACGAGAGCTTCAGGCCAAAGCTCGAGCAGGAGGACGGCAAAACCAAACTCGACAAGCGGGAAGATTCCCAGAGCGACATCAAATGCCACGGTGAGTCGAGCCGCTTCGGCTCTTCTCATCCGTCTAGCTTCTCCTCCTCCTGGTTTTCTGTCTCCCCTTCAGTTCCCCGAAAATCTTGGCTGCTGAGTTCTTCCAGGAGCTTGCGCCACGGCCCAAATTTGCAAGCTGGAGGGAGGTCTGGACGTGCGTTTTGGAATTCGTCCGAAGTTCTTATTGTTAAATTTCTACCCCTCGATCTTCACCGCCGTGCAACTCCTTTCTTTGTTTTACTTAATTTTAATCAATTAGGAAGGGACAGCGGCAGAGAGGGTCTAACGGGGAATGCTTTCGTAGATAAAAAGGGAGGACTTGGGGTTTTTCTATCCGAGACCTTGGTGGTGTAACGGGAGGATGTGGGAGAAAAAAGACTTAGTTAGGGTCGTGTCTAAGGGTGTGATCACAACGTGGTGTTAATTCTTTAATGCAAATTATTTCACCCCCTCATATTTTTAAATGCCATCACAGCAATGATAAGATTCAATGGATGAAAAATACCCGATTTGATTAACAGCAACTTAAAAACATTAGCTCATGATTATTATAGCTACGTCTTCACAGTAAACATTTATAGTCAGCTTCTTAAAATACCACTCTTACAGTGTGGTCCCAATTGAATATCTGTATTTTAGTAAGATGTTTGGCTCCTTATAAGTAACTGAGAGATAACATTCATGAAAGTAAAATGTCATGGAACTGAATTTATATTTTTATCTTAAAAGCAGAAGGTGGCCTTTGAAATTGCTCTGCATTACATTTCCTCCTCACACAATTTCATAAATAAATATTCTGGTCTATGCATGACAAAAGGAGTTTTTAACATATTAAGAGAGTTATTCTTTTACCAATATGTTATATGGTATTGCTGCTACTCCTGTTATTAGTATTTGTTGTCTCTGGGAAGAACGTGTGCTAACTAGAAGGTAGGATGTTGGCACCTCATTTTACTATTATAGCATTAGCATAATAGTGCCCAAAACAGATGTACAGTCTGGTCTGGCGATTTTTTGTGCACCAACCTCCCCAGTGGGTCAATTAGAGAGATTATTGTTCTTCCTGCAGGGAAGATCAAGGAGCGCAGCAAAAACGGGTACAAACAGAGAGGGATTGACATATCGATTTCCCAGCATTTCAGTAAAAAACCAAAGTTGACAAATAGAATCCGGAAATCTCTGAGCTGTCACCTGGATGGGCTCAGTAATTTTGAGCTCAATTCAGTGTCTGGGTGACATATTCTTTCTGAAGGTTTAAAAGGCCCGATGCAAGCAGCTGCGGAGATTTTGATTCCACTATTTCCCAAGTATATCCGGAAAAGGAAATGAAGTATCTATAATTTTCAGTAAATAGGAAGAGTGAGATGAAAATGGTACCCCTTCAGTTAAAAAAAAAAAAAAAGGTGGAAAGAGCTAATTTTTAAAACTCCCAAATCAGAAAAAATGAAGTCATCGTGAAAACAACCAAGAAAAGGGTTTCCCTTAGTTGAGGAAACAATAACTTAAGCACCTTTGTTTTAAGGCACCTTTACTGTAATTTCTTTTTCTTTTTAAATTCTGGTGGTGGGAAGCTCAGGCACCCTTTTAGAATCCTTTTAGGAGCTCCCTGCAAGATCCATCACTCCCCAGCCAGTAGAAGAGGATATTGTTCTTCCTCCATACTGGCTAAGATCCAAGAGTGTGTGTGAGGATGATGGCAGAGTATAGTCCCCCAGAGACCCCAAACTGGCTTGGGAATGTGAAAGAGTGTGCCAAGAGGACATGCCACCCTTCTCCATTCCAGGTTAACTTAGGACTGTGTCTGGGTCTCTGTCGTAGGAACAAAGGAAGAAGGAGACCGAGAGATCACGAGCAGCCGGGAGAGTCCCCCTGTGAGAGCCAAAAAGCCCCGAAAAGCCAGGACGGCTTTTTCGGACCACCAACTCAATCAACTGGAACGTAGCTTTGAGCGGCAGAAGTACCTGAGCGTGCAAGACCGCATGGACCTAGCAGCTGCGCTCAACCTCACTGACACCCAGGTCAAGACCTGGTACCAGAACCGCAGGTAAGGGGAGCTGTGAGGATGCACGAGCATCTGGCCCTCCAGGTCAAGACCAACCCACCAATGTCTCTCCTGCCTGGCCTTGGGACACTCTCGGGCTGTGAGTCAGAGGGCAAGGAGTAGGCACTGTGGCCCTTTCAGATTGGAGTAGGGTTTAGCCACATCTCTGATTCTTAGGGACCCCTGGGCACCTGGAGTTTGGAGAATTTTGCACTTCTGAGTATCTTAACAGATACTCAAACCCAAGTGTCTGGAATTCTCCCCATGTCACCCCCAAATCAATCAAGCCATTCTCAATTGAGACGTGTGCAGCTGACATTTAGGCTGTTGGAGCTTATGTGGTACCCTTTGGGCCTGCCCTAGGCTGCTTCTGGATTTCTGTAGCCGGCCACACAGTCTGGCTATTTTGCTCGGAAGAGCTGCCCCATTGGCCTCCATTTAAATGTCCTTGCCTTGGCCTGTGAGGCTGTGGGGGAGAGTCCGGGTCAGCAGCCACAGGCTGGAGAATCTGGCATCTCGCCAAGGGTGTGGACTTGGGAGGGGGAGGGCCTGCTCCCTGGGCCCACCTCAGAGTCCGCCAGGAACTACTGCTGCGCTTGAAAGGAAATTAGGAAACGGGCTGGCAGCACTTGAGACTCCTTATGTATAAAATGAACCCCGGCATTCTGAGGCTGGGGTTAGGCTGAGTTTCCAAGGCTGGCAGTTGTCTCCCTGCTCTCCTTCCTTCCCCCTCCTCTTCTCTAGTCTGTGTTCTAATCGTCCATGAGTGTGCTTGGAAGTGCCCATCCAGTTGTCATCTTTACCATAATTTTCTGTCTCATTACATATGGTTTCAGCCACCCTAATTCTGTCGGAAAACATTAGTGTCATTTGTAGCCAATTTAAAATGGGCGACATGTTTATTAATTTGGCTGGAGCTGCTGGGTATGGACGGCCCACCAGTCCTGATTTTCATGGTGGGGTTTATGAGCAAAGGCCTGCTTGCCTCTTCTTTCTAGTGGAGGGTTGGGTAGGGCAGGGAGGAAACGGAGCAAAGATGATCACAGGTTTTAATTGTTACTCTCTCCCAGAGGAGAAAATATCTTGAAATGCATTTTCCCCCTCCCGGAATGGCCCCGAGGTACTGTCCCCTTGGGAGAGCCCTTCCTCAAACGAATTCAGTTTTGAGACCTTGCTACCTTCCTCATCCCAGCCAGCCCCCTGCCTTCTGTAAGGTTCTGTCAGGATGATGAGAGAGCTGCGTCTCAGCAGCCCCGGGGTCGGAGAGGGGCTGGTGGGAGACCCAGGAGTCTCCGCGTCCCTTTGTTTACGGTTTTTTCCCACTTCATCCGGAGGAAAGGGGGAGGGGCAGAGACCCAACACTTGGGATTGTCGGGGGCCACTCCAGGAAGGGAATTAGTTGAGGGAGAAGATGGTTTATAGAAAGAGGGGTCTAGGTTGGCCTGCAGGAGTTTCAGAAAGTAGCTGAACTGTCAGGGGCAACAACAGAGCAGAGGGATCAGGAAAGGTAGCAAAGCTCCTAGAATTCCATTGGTGAATGTCTCAGGCATGGCCTGGGTGATTTACGAAACTGACTTGAATTTGGTCATTCTGAGTGAGAGAGCGGGGTGGGGAGGCCCGGAGGACTTCTCAGAGTCCTCTCAGCCCTCCTTGTCCCGGAGGAGGAGAATGGAAAGGGCGAGAGAAGGGTCTGGGGGTCGGGGCCGGGGGCGCGCCCACACCTGCGGGATGCGTGCACGCCTCGATTTTTTTTTTCAGGACTAAGTGGAAGCGGCAGACGGCGGTGGGCCTGGAGCTACTGGCCGAGGCAGGAAACTACTCAGCCCTGCAGAGGATGTTTCCGTCGCCTTATTTCTACCACCCGAGCCTGCTGGGCAGCATGGACAGCACTACCGCGGCGGCGGCGGCCGCAGCCATGTACAGCAGCATGTACCGGACTCCTCCCGCGCCCCATCCCCAGCTGCAGCGGCCCCTGGTGCCCCGGGTGCTCATCCACGGGCTGGGGCCTGGGGGGCAGCCCGCCCTCAACCCCTTATCCAACCCTATCCCAGGAACCCCGCACCCCCGGTGAAGAAAGAGCTACGACGCGGAGGTCCCTTCCCCAACTCCCCTCCCCAACTCGGACTGCGGCCCCTCCTCTCCCAGCACCGCGCCTTCCGGCGACCCTGGAGCCGACCCGGGAGGCGGAAAGTAAGAGAGGAAGACTCTCACCAATGGGCTTGGGGTGGGGGCGGGCGGGCAAAGAGGAGCGGGCCCTCTGTTCTCCATCTCCCCACCGCCAGAGACAGGGCTGGAAAGCCCCTCCACACCAGTGAGACTGGAGAAAACGCTGAACCCGCACAAAGTGCGACCAGTAAGTTTTAAAACAACAACAAAAACAGAACCTCAAGTTCTTTTTAAAAATGACTTTAGGGACAAGCAGGAGGGAGGGAGGGGGAGGGGTAAGGAGGGAAGAAAGAAGGGCACGGAGAGCGAACAGCACAGGCAGAGCGAATTGTAGATGGACGGACAGAGCCGTGGGCATTCCGTCTGCCCCAGAGAAAAGAGGAGGGTAACTGAGAACTTTGCACTGATTTCTCATGACCTTTTTTCTTTTGGAAAAGTGGCATGCTCCATAATATGAAAAAAAAAATGTACATTTGAAAGACTGAGTGATAAGTGATATATCATATTTATTATATGTTGTCCAAAAAAGAGTCACTTATATACGTTAGTAAAACATCTTTCTTTTCATGTCTTTTTGATTCAGTAAAATAAATGCTTAGACAAAAATATAGATTTTTTTGTGATTGAAAATTACGAAAATAAAGTTTATCTTTTTTTAACAAGTGATGAAATCCAAGGGAGCTGATTTTACTAAAGCAAAATGCACTATAAGGAAATGCGCGAATTGGCTTAGAAAAAAAAAATCCATCCCGGAATATCAGGAATTTACAAAAATCTGTAAAGACACTGGGTTGACTTGTACAAAAACAGCTCCGTTTTTTCACGCTGGCCTCTTCCAAGCCGTTATTTGATATGTGTTAAATTTCTTCTCTTTGAGTAGCTGATTTCGGAGCAGCCCGCGGCTGCGGGGCGAAAAGTCGATGCTTGCGCGGGCAATCGGTGCTGGCGAAGTGGGAGGCCAGCCCCTTGCTGCCCCCGCCGGCCTGGCAGCCCCTGCTAAACCCGGTCTGTCTGCCGCCCCTCCTCCTCCTCCTTCTCGGGCTCCTCCCGAGGCTTCGGGGGTCGGGAGCTCTGGGCCGCAGAGTCCAGGCCGGCTGGGGCTGGGTGGCGGGCTGGCGGTTGGCGGGTTGGCGAGCTGTCGGGCTGGCTGACGCTCCTCCGGCCTCGCAGCTGTTCGGCAGCCCGCGGCTGGGCGCCCGTACTGCAGGACAGCCTGCGAGCGGGAGACGGCAGGGCGCGCAATTAGGACTCTCCCGGGACGCAGAGAGGCGCCGCTAATAAACCCTCGTCGAGGCTTTGATCCTTGCGTTCTCATACCCCTGCGGGTGTCTAGCTCCTAGTCCGGCACCTAGCTTCTGGTCCTAGGGAGTTCGCAGTGCTGGGATGCCTGGAGTGGAAATGCAACTCTGGATGAGACTGGCATGCCAAGCTTTTTATTAGCATCCTTGGGTCCATTGGGACCCCAAAATGAAAGGCCGTATGGAAAGGCTGGACGAGGCCCACTTAGGCCTATTTTAGGAGCTGTGTATATGCATGTATGTATGCAGTACCTGCACTAGCACTCCATCCAGATTGGCTCCCCATTAAGTTCAGTATTCTGGATTCTGTGACAGAACAAGTGACTAAGGGATACAGCGCTGCTGGGACTGCTCCCACTTGCTCCCTTCTGAGGAGCCAGAGTCAGATGTCCCACGTGTGCATTCTCCTTATGTCTCCATTCTCACGCGGTCCCTAGCATAGTGTCAAGGGGTAAGGCATGCAACTGAAAGACGTCCAGATCGGTCCTCCAACTTTCTCTGATGTTGGAATCTCAGTAAAACTAAAAACATTTGTACAGGTATGGTATACTGCAAGAGTCTATGTGTTGGGATGGGGCAGAAAGGAAGAAGGTGAAAAGAGGTGAAATCCAGTAGGACATTGCCTGGGGTGCCTTTCTTGGACCTTGGCTACTTAGAGAGTGGTTTGCAGATTTCTCTCCAGCTCATCAATTTATTTTAAAAATGGCCTTGGTCTTGATCTAACAACAAGGTTTGGACTGGCCCTTCTCATTTCTTTCTGGGACTGATCCAGCTGGGATGGGCTGGAAACTGTTCCGTGGGGATGCCAATGCATGGGCACTCAGCAGGCTCTCGTTCCATTTTATAGGCTGTTGGGTTTTACAATTAAGTTTCAATAGTTCAAAGATGGTTTGCCGGAACCTAGAAAGGTATTTTCAAGGTTTAAGGATGCCATAGCCTCTAGCTGCTATAGCTGGGCTGGTTAGCTTTGGGTACAATGGGGACTTCGGACATCAGTGGAGTTCACACATCCCAAGTTCCCTACAAAGAATGACCTTAGACCTAGTTGGAAAACACACCCAAACTTAGAAATACAAGGCTACAGGACCCATCTGCTAGCTGCAGGTTTCTACTCTGCTGAGGAGTCTGCCTGCTACCCCTTCACTCTCAAGGGCAAAGGTGAACTCTGTAGGTGGACAGAGCAGTGGCAGCACTACACCTACAGAGACCAAGGCCTCTTAATTAAGTCATACTCCACTGCTGTTAGCAACTACTCTATCTCTACCCAAATTTCCTTTTCTTCAATGACATGTTTTCTTTCACTCCCTAAAATGCACAGCTGAAGGTGTCAATTCCCCTTCTAAATCTGTTTTGGTTGCTTCCTACCGCATAGAAGCTGGCAAATTGGATGTTGGGGGGAGAGTGGTGTCCTAGGAAGAAAGTGGAATGCTTGATCACCTTTTCATTCCTTTCTTCCTGCAACAGCACTGCAAAGGGCAGTAGGTAGGTACTCTCCCAGTCAAACATTGCCCAAACTGCTGTTTAAAAGTTAAAAACAAATCCAGTATTTCCCCCTCAGAATGGGTTCTCCTGTCCTGTGACTGTTCAACAAAGTTGCGGGTTGGCTAGGACGAGAGGAATGAACGTAACCACAGTTTTTCTGGAAATCAAGGGGGCAAGAAAATGGTAAAAAAGGTCTTTCCTCATGAGAGGTCTGCAGTTAGTTATAGAAGCCCAAAGGATGACCATCCCTAAGAGCTGAGCTCCTTTTCTTTTCTCCACCTTCAGCTGGTATCTGAAGGCCACTCCACAGGTTAGATTTCATTTGAATTGTTCCTTTGATTAAGTGGGGATTGGGAACAGGAATTTTCAGCAGCAGTTTTTGCTTGCTACAGAAATGAACCAGTTTCAGGGACACGTTTAAACACCCAAAAAGGCCCCCTTATTTTGTCCACCCCAAGACCAACTCCAGGACCCCAGCAAACTGAGCACTCATCTATACTAAGTGTGAAGTGAGAAGTTAACTCCCCGGCTAGCAGTCAGCTGTTCTAGCCCAAGCCAGCAATTTTCAATGAGTTGCAAAGTAATGATTGCTGCTTGCCTCCAAGCCTCCAGCAAATATACCTACCACCTTGTATCAATTTATTTCTGCTCCACCCCTTAAAATGAAAGCCCACAAGATGGCAAATTAGACAGCTGATTTCCTCTGTTGCAAATAAAATCACTTACCCTCAAACCAAGATTTTCCTACTCCCCCTTCCTGCCATCTGACTTCTGCCTAGGCAGCCCTTCCCCAGGAGTCTGCGAATCCCACCTCCTATCTTTAAACAGGCTGCTTGTGAGTAGTTTGTTTTGTTATATATTTAACTTTCTAAAAATATTTGGAAAAGCTCTCCCCAGGGCTAAAGAAACTTTAGTCCCGTTAAGCCACGTGGTTACAAAAATACACTGGAGGAGAATTGTTTGGTTTTCTAAAAATTTGGATGCTGCTTGAAGTCAACGTGTTTGGAACGTGACTAACTTATCATCACTGGTGGGCACCAGGAAGGGCAGAATCCAACCTCCCAGGGAATTGACGTTTCTTAGTAACTCCGAATCACTGGTGAGGGGAGGCTGACTTGCCCTGTGCCCTGGCAGTTGGATAGAAAGGTCTGGACAGAGGGGCTAGTGGGGGCTTCTCCAGGGTTTACCTCCTAGACACTGACAGCAGTGCTTCCGGCTCCCTGTGTCTCCCACTAGGACTTTGTCCAGTCCCGCCTTCCTGGTAGGCTCCAGCCTCCCTCTTTCCCTGGCGCTGGGGAGTATGGCCAGAGCCCACTGACCCTTCCTGCTCACTGCTAGTGGGCTGAACACCCCTACAGCTGAGTAGGGGGTAAATGTGTAGCACTGGGGGTACGTGTTTTCAGAGAAAGAGTTATCACTGGGCTCTTGCCTTGGAAAACCAGCTCAGCTGTCTCAAGACGATGAGATGACTCCAGAAGGTGCTATCTTCCTCCCCTCCTCTGATCGAAATTTTAACTCAGTCCGTGTGTTGCTGGGTGGACGGTCTTCGCCGACGTCGAATCTCGTCTCTTTCCTCCAGGCCTACTCCCACCCCTCCCGGGTTCTCTCTCCTAGCACCACAGACAGCTCCCAAGGCGCGGAGAGGAGCCGGCGGGTTCGGGGTAAGCCTAGGAGACCGCAGGGGGCGCGCCCGCAGGGGAGGTCCGCGAGGTGATTACAAAGCGCCCTCCCTGGCAGCGTTTCCTGATTAGCTCTAAGTCCAAACAGGGTCACATTCCAAAGAACAAAATCTTCAAATCAATAAAGTAATTCAAAACCAAAAGATCTCAGGGTAAGTAGTGCTCAGTGACAGATCAACTCTAAACCGTCCCTATTTAATAAGTTCTCAGCGGAAGCCGACGGGGGAGGAGCGGGGCCTTAGGTCTGCTTCTTCGAAACCCTTGCGCAGCGGACGCAACGAGGTCGCCAGTGGAACCTCTGGAAAAGACATTTTTTACGGCCTTAGCCTGCGCGGCCCCGCCCGTGCTCGGCCAACCGCGCCTCGGCTGCCGCTAGCCCGGGAGAAGCGCTCCGCAGGCGGCCGCCCTGCGGGTCGGGTTGAGTCAAAACTCGCTTCTCCTCTGCAGCTCTCTTCCCTGGTCCCTCGCCCGCCGGCTGGGGTTCTTCCTGCTCCCGCTCCCGCTTCTATCTGGGCCCCGACAGCGGGTCGCCCCCATGAGAGCTTCACTGAAAGAAGAGGACCTTCTCGAGCGCGAGATGAACTTGATTTACGATAAAAGGGCTTTGTCACTTTGTGGAGCTGATGAATCCCCGCTCCTATCTCCTTTTCGCGCCTGACTCGTTTCTTTTAGTGACAAGACCCTGGTAGCGGCTCTCCCTCCCACTTCTGCCGATTCGCACACACACAGGAGCTGGCGGTTTGCTCCTCGATTCCCTGGTCCAGCTGCAGCGCGCGGGTTCCGAGCGGGGTTGCCGTGGCGCGCACCCCCTTCGGGCCTCCTTGCTTCTCTGACCCCTGGGACAACCCAGCGGACCCAAGTTCCTGCGCGGGGTTATAGGGGTTACAAACTGCTTCGGCGAGAAGTGCGTGCATCAAGACAGGTACCAGGGACAGGAACCCTAATTCTTCCACAACCGATACGAGCAAGGGCCCTTCTCTTACACTCGGTGGGCTCGAGAGGGAGTATAAAGGACACCTTTCCCTCTGAAGATAATAAAAATAATCTTTGCCCAGGTAGGAGCTCATATCTCCATGCCTTCAAAAGGCCTCACGGCTGCAAATGACTACCTCCTCGAGCTATCCCCTTGTTCTCGGAAGCCAACTCTTCTCTGTTGTTTAGCACCACCCCCCACCCCCCCCAACTTCCTCTCCGGCTCTTCTCTTCCTTTTTCTTTTGTGGTTGGAGGTATAGAATTGCTAAGTGGAATATTTAGGAGCTGATAAAGACGTTTATCAGCACGGATTACCCGCATTTGTAGATTTAGGTAACATTGGAGAGATGGGGGTTTTTCCCAAAGCCTTTTGGGGCTGGAGGAAGAGAAGTCCCAGAGTCTCCACCCGTAATTACCTGAAACCGGAGGGAAAGTTTTCTCCAGAGCACTGTGTGTTTATCCCGCCGCTTCCGAAGAGAGAAATTAAGTGTGGACAGCACATTGTTTCTCCACTCCCATGCTACAAAATTAGAGCGGAAAAAATGTCTACTTGCTAAAACCAATCGAGTGTCAGGGAAAGGACTTGGAAGTCGGTGCTACTCAGTTCCTCCTGTGGGGGCACAAGCCGGAGTTTGCAGATGCGAGAGTCTAGTCTTCCAACTGAAGGAAGTTAAGTAGGTAAACAGTAGGTCTCTTCCTCACGAGGCAAGCTTCCAGTTGAGTGAGTGCGGATGAAACGATTTTCCAATGATATAATTCAAATTTGAGAAACCAAAATTTCTTACTATCTCTAATCTAAGACAATTGACATATTCATTACTTACGGAAATGCTGATAATGTTTGGCTATGCCAGACAGGAACTGACTACCCAACTTCCTCTAGCAAAAACTATTATTTCCCTGACACTGGGCAGCTACAAAACTGTGGGCAGCAAAGTTCTAGTTCAGATATTAACAGACGCGGTGTTGCCTATAGGAAAAAGATATTAGAGCCAATAAAAGATAAAATAAAAGATATTTTATTTAAAATATCAAATTATTATTCACCTGCCTCATAGTCCACAAGCTGTTTTCTTAAAGGAAGCTTACCCATTTGTTCCCCATTAAATTGAGAGGGTTTTAAAGGGACACTTTCTTCCCCACTAGCTTTGAGTGAACACACTGGCATTACATTAAACACACTCAAATGTGAACAAATGCATAATTGCCATGTAGTCTTTCATTGCCATGTACCAATAGGTCGGTCCAGAAAATGACATAAAGCACCAAGTGGGTAAGAACAGACATAAGGGTGCTTCATTTTGTCTTTCTTCTTTTCTTGATTGCTTTAGGAATTTCTGGCAATCCATATTTTGGGTTCCCTAGCAGCTTCTCTACATTTATATTAGAATAGGTCCCCAAGAGCCCACACCTTGCTTCTGGAAACAGCTGCACCCAGTTAAGTCCCATGTCAGCCCTTGGCCAGGCCCACCCCAGCTATGCCTTACCCAAGTACAGAACAGGAAGTGACAGTGCAGTTTCAGGCCTCCCCCTGCTTTTCCCTCAGTACCCAGTCTGGAGTTTTCCCAGGCCTGCCTGGTTGCAGAAACCAGGACCAAACTTTTGTTACCCCTTTCATCTACCCCTCTCTTGTTATTATTTTGGGTTAAAACCCTTTGCCGCTGGTGACTAAGGGATGACATTATGCAGCTCCACGCATGCCACCAAGTTATCTTGTACCTAATTATCTCTGCGGAAGGCACAATTATTTTCACATGCCCAACGTCCTCCCACAAGATATTTATTAGAGTAAAATTCGGTTATAATTTATATAAACATTAAGACCTTTCCACCTCATTTAGTGAAGCAATAATGACTGCTCTTATTTTAGTGATTGTATGTAATAGATATGATAGCCAGGAATCTGGTGAGGAACATCAAGTGAGTGAATTAAAGGAGGCAGATTGTGGGTAGGCCTAGGTCCAAAGAGCCTGTTCTGTTCTCCATCCTCAACCTGCTTTTACCCTTCAGATTTTTATTGTGTCATCTTGTATGTCTGGAATGTATTTACAGGCACAAAGGTGATGGATCAAACATCCCTATGGAAGGAAGTCTATGGTGAAAAGTTGAACTTAGCTTGTAAATTTGTTGAATCTTACTTTAATTAATATTTTGGAACAGGATTTAAAAAACAAACAACCAAATGTTGTCAAATACAATTAAATAAATCTAATAAAAAAACCCCCAAACCAACAACTATCCAAAACATTATTTGTCAAAGCAGTGCTATACACCTTGGTTGCATTTCAGAAAGGATCCTCTCTCTCTAGCAAAATAACTTACAGGCTTTTCTTTTCCTTTCATGAGTGATCTGGTCTTTTAGAAGAACAAGACTATTAATTAGTTCTGTCTGGAAATTAGGCAAAAGGATATTTTTTAGCATTCACATTAATACATACTCAGATTTTCAGTAGACCGATCTTGATCCAAACCTAGGATTGGAAGGAACATGTCAAAGGTCTTCTACTTAATACCTATTCTAATCTTTAGTTCTTTCTACAACATATGTACTTAATTGTTTTTTTTTTTCAATCCTTGTCCCCTCTCCCAATTTTTTTCTGTAAAGATAGAGAAAAGTTAAGCAAAGAGATAACATGATTAAAGCATTTTTGAGTCATTCTTGACTTTTAATTTTAGTGGAGTTAAATTCATGTAGTCAAATCCTACTACAAAAGAAACAGACTTTTGATAAAAATTATTAAAATATTTTCCTATTGGAAAAGTATTACATGCTTACTGTAGAAAATTTGTGAAATACTAAAGAGCAGAGAGAAAAAAAATCTATCTTTTACCACTCAGAGAAAACTACTGTTAATATTTAATTTTTATTTGTAGGTTTTTACTGTACGTTCTTATATAGTTATGATCATATTTCATGTGGGAAGTAGTTTATGGCTCTCCCATGTCGTGCTGTTATTTCTCTGTATTATTTTAAGCTCTTTACAAGAATAATATTTGATGTTTAATTGTTCTCTCCTATAGATGTATCTACATGATGTCTACCATTCTCCTGTCATTGGGCATTTTAAATTTGAGATGACTAACGCTTCTGTGAGCATGGAAGCAAGGTTTCTGAGAATGAATTCTGTATGTTATTTGGTTATTTCAGTATCATTTATCTTGATTAGGGCAGTGGAAGTGATGAAAGAGCAAGCTGACCAGTTCAAGAGGAGAAATGAATGACTGACCAGAAGTAAGGGCTACCAGTGAACAGTACCAGTTCAGGCTCAGTGAGTTGAGAACTACATGGACTAGCCTGTATGTGTTTTGATGGAATAAGTTAAGAACCTCACTTAAAGTATTTTCATGAGTGTGTTATGTTTCCTTGACTTTGGGTGTAAATTTGGCAGTCTGCTCATCAGAGAAGGCTTGCCTGACCAAAGAGTAAGGAAGAAGGTTAGGTCTCTTCTTATTTAGGTTGATAGCATATTGCTTTTCTCTCTTGCTCCACCTTCCTGTGCTCCAGGTATTTTGTGGGTAGATAGAGGACTTTAGCTTCTAGGACTGTCAACCTGGCACCTTTCATCAGAACTAAATTCAGGTTAAAGAAAAAAAAAAAAACCCACAATAACCCTCAGAGATATTTGAAGGTGGGGGTGGGGGTTTGAGAAAAAGAATTAAATAGCAGCAATCTACCCTTTCATTTACATGACACACATTAACCGTAACATAGAAGTTCCAAGAGAACTGTCTTGTTCTCTTGTCTCCAGAAGCCCATGTAGGGCGCTTTAATTGCCACATTTTCAAACCGATATAATGGTGGGGATGTCTTAGTAATTACCTTAATGAGATAACACCTTTCCTTCCCTCAACCTACTCATTATCACGCCTCTTGTTCAAATTTCAACTACAAAGAACTATACTTGCAAAAAAAAAAGTCTGAAATGTATTGTTCCAGGTCTCATACCCTTAAAATAATCACATTGCACATATCTTACAAATATGAAAGAAATAGTACACACAGGCAATTCAAATATGTTAAAGGAAAGGCTTGAGATAAGTAAACTAAACATCTGGGTGCCCTTTAATTATTCTTGGTTGGATTCTTTATCTTGACCTATAGTGATGCTAAGGTGCCAAAGTGATGAATTTTAAGATGTTGGGCTGTGAAGACGTGCAGCTGCAACACTGATGGATTTAGGAAGGGATGGTAACAAGGTTAGCTGCATGTGAAGTGTGAATTGAGATTTTTGCAAAGAGACTGTGATTGCAGATGGGCATAATGTTGTACCCTTGCATGAAATCTTGCTATTATTGTATAATGGTCAGACAGAGTGTGAAATGACTTATTACTTTTCTTTTATTCTTTAATGAAGTTGGTTAGAGTAGCAGTACTACTGCTAGTCAATAGCAGTAATGCACACACACACACAAACTATATGACAGGTGCTGACATATTAAATATTTATTTAGTTTTGACTTTTTCCCCTAATTTTCATGACTATCCATATGCAAACAGAAGCATCTTTTTATATAGACAAATTTGCACTCATATGCATTATCTGTGCTTACCCTTATTATCCTGTATAAATATCTATACAAGGCCCTGATGCTTATAAAGATTTCACTGTCCAAGAAAACTTCATAGCACTTTAAAATGTTTTAAAATACTGTCGTGCTTTGGGACTGCTTTCTGCATGGAATTCTCTTTGGAAAGCTGTGTTTGGAGTTATATGGGTAATGTGGAGATATCAGTTTATGACTATGATGACTAGAAACACTTTATGGAACAAAGCATAATAAAAACCCATCATGAGGCACACTAACATGTATGATTTATGGGGAAAGTCAAATAATCGTTCTGTTACATGTCTTTCATTTTATGATAGAATCCATAATGTAAATATTTCTTTATTTTCTAATATTGGCATCACCAAAAGATCATACCTTAGGCTTCACAAGTCAAAGGGAAATCATGTTATGGTTTCAAATCAAAACGAAACAAACAAAACAAGAACCCCTCTCCCTCTATAGTCAGGCTTCTTGCTCCAGATACTTGTGTTAGAAACATTGAGAAATATGTAGTAAAAAAGCAGTTTTTGGAGAATAGAGATGTTGTTCATTATAGAATGGGTTTATATGGCCTGCAAGGTTTGTAATCATTTTTAATGCATTGGTTTGATATTGATTGAACTAGGTGTTTAGACAAGACACAAATATTGTGTCTTTTGTATATCCTCTTAAGTTGAAAATTAAAGTTTAAAAGGAAGTTTTATTTAAATTTATTTACATATTTCGGGCCTCCCTGGTGGCGCAGTGGGTTAAGCAACGCACTATGAAGCAAACCACAGCCACTGCAGCACGAGTTCGATCCCTGCTGCCGGCCAGGGAGGGGACCCACATGGCACGCAGACCTCTCCTGCTGTGCCCGCTGCTCCCCTCAGCAGTGTGCTTCAGTTGATCTGCCTGTTCTGCTCCCTGCTCTCTGTGGTGAATCCTCTCACCCCCCCACACCTCTGGCCTGTACCCCAGTGCTTGTATGCATAAATAAATAAATCTTTAAAAAAATAAATTTATTTACATATTTCATATTGATAGAACCTAATGTAATAATAAAAATCCTTGCTCTGTGTTTATAATATATTGAGAACTAAATGATGCTTTTTAAATAAACACAGATTGACTCTTGAAAACAAACTTAGGTCAATTTACCTATGAAACTAACATTTCATCATGACTTTCAGCAATAAATTAATTGGCCCTTTCCCTTCACATTTCTTTGACTCAATTTGCTCTGTAGACAGAAAATTCCATGACTTTGTACTTCATCAAAACTCAAAAGGTGATTGACATATTTATTTAAATAAAATCTGGAAGTAAAAGCTAACCCTCTTTTTTGGTTATCTTTGAGTAGGAACCTCTTAGAGTGAATTTAGTCTAACAGTGGACAGAATGTTGGATTTTCTCAAGATTGTTCCAAGAATACATGTAGTATGGGACACTGTGCAGAGAGTAGATTTTTGAATGCTTGAATTGATGAGGTATCTTAACTCCATGCTTATGAGGTCAGCTTTAGAAAAGAAATACATTCCTCTGGCTTACATAGTATTGGTCTATCTGTAGAAAACTCAGCTTTTGGCAAATACAATTAGTGACCATTTTATTTGAAATTCCCTAGAGTAACATGCTGTGATTGGCTTGTAGGCTACTAAGATCAACCCTTGACTAGTTATATGAAAATGAATCTGTATAAGAGAAACCTTTATCTTTTATATGGATAAGACTATGATACATTACATTATGAATTTCAGATTCTAAAAAATTTGTCAGAGTTGCATCTGTTGCAGTTAGCTGAGACATTTCAGCAATCCCTTACACTTAATATTGGCGTTGTAAATTTTTGAATACTTCCTCATTAAGAAAATCTTTCAGCTTACCATGAACACACAGTATGCACATAAACATTTATATCAACTAATTTTTAAGCTGATAGCTTTACCTTTGAGGTTTCCTCTCTAATCTCATTCGAGGATGAGACACATTGGTCTTTATGTTTGAAAATGCTTAAAGGTAGTTTTCTTTAGCAAGATGAGGAATATTCCTTATGGACTGGCCAGGAAATGATGAAAAAAAAACCCACTAAGATTCCACTTATTAAGGTAAGTGTCATCACATCTCTTTCTAAGTACTGGCTTCTAAATTCTGGATTGTTGTCAAGAACACTAATATGTTCGTATTTCCTGATCAGAACTAGTTAATTAACTTCCAACATTATCCTCAATATATGTTATAGGGTTCTACAGCTCAGCTTCTAGGTTAGTGTCTGGTATAAAGTAGGGGCTGAAATAAGTTTATCTAATTGAATCTTAAGGTATTGACTAATTAAAAACATCATATGCAAATGTATATGCCAGTTGATGCCTATTTCTTAGTAGAGGAACTATGTCTGATCTTTCATTGTGTTTCTTTTTTTTTTTTTTTAAAGATTTTTTAAAAAAGATTTATTTACGTACATACACAAGAGCTGGGGTACAGGCCAGAGTCCAGGGAGGTGAGTAGATCCATGGGAGAAAGAGTGGAGAGCAGAACAGGCAGACTGACCGAAACACACTGCTGAGGGTAGCAGCGGGCGAGGCAGGAGAGGTCTGCTGCGCCACGTGGGTCCCCTCCCTGGCCAGGGGCAGGGATCGAACTCGTGCTGCAGTGGCTGCGGTTTGCTTCATAGGGCGTTGCTTAACCCACTGTGCCACCAGGGAGGCCCTCATTGTGTTTCAAGTACGAGGCACATTTACTTGAGAATTAGGGGTACAATTAATGTGTATATATATTTATTTTCATATATACCTATATCTAAATATATAACTTAAATACTCTCTTTATATATGTATATATACTATATATTATTTTTAAAATTAAGGTTATGGCCGCCCTCACGGCCTAGGAGTTAAGACTCAGCCAAATTGACTGCTTTGGCCTGAGTTTGATCCCCGGCCAGGGAGCTGACCAACATGGCGCAGCAGACTTCTCTTGTCTTGCCCGCTGCTCCCCTTAGCAGTGTATTTCAGTAGATCTGCCTGTTCTGCTTCCCACTCTGACTCCGGTGAATCCTCTTACCCCTCACACCTCTGGCCTACACTCCAGATCTTCTATATATATAAAAAAATGAAAATCGACATTGGTTTATAACACTCTGTATGATTCAGAATTATAGGATTCCACCTCCCTGGATGTGTTTCCCATCATACCCATTATCAAGGTATTCGTTGTCTTCCACCAGTCTATTTTGCTCTCATTTGTTACCATGATAGGCTATGGTGGTGATAGGGCACAAATTGTTTAAACTCAATTTTAATTTTCAATTGGTCTTTTGCAGACGTCTTATAGACTTCAACAAGAAAACTAGTATGTATTAAAACTATACTATTCATAGCTATGTGACATTAATTTATTCTTGAATTAATTGCACTACCTACATTCTTTTAGATAAAACTCAGCCTTTTTCATAGTAGTTATGTGACTCACTAGACTTTTTGTTGTTTTTATTGAAAATGCATAACAAATAAGGAAATGCATGAAATAGTCTTCTCCCAACTCTTTTCTAAAATGAATCTTTTAAATAGGAATAAGAGAGAATTCTGACATCAGGAATCAATGTTTTCCTTTGGGGCCTATATTCTAAATTGTATTGGTAAGTAAATTCACATAGTTACATGAGCTAAGAAAAGGAATGGAGAAATCTTTACCTTATTAGCAAATTCTTAACAAGGTAATGACAGCTGGGAAAGTAAATTGAGTTGGCAATTTAATAGGCACAATTCAAAGAGTAAACAGAAGCAGTGAAATCTCATGGTTAAAGTTATACTACTGAGGGCCTCCCTGGTGGCGCAGTGGGTTAAGCAACACACTATGAAGCAAACCACAGCCACTGCAGCACGAGTTCGATCCATGCTGCCGGCCAGGGAGGGGACCCACATGGCGGGGCAGACCTCTCCTGCTCTGCCCACTGCTCCCCTCAGCAGTGTGCTTCAGTTGATCTGCCTGTTCTGCTCCCCGCTCTCTGTGGTGAATCCTCTCACCCCCCACACCTCTGGCCTGTACCCCAGTGCTTGTATGCATAAATAAATAAATCTTAAAAAAAAAAAAGTTGTACTACTGAAACAAGGCTGCTGGAAGATACTGTTAATGAAAACAGTGACTTTCAAAATTAAGGTATGTTTAAGAACTATTTTTAACTAGAAGTATTTGGCATGATGTTTGGGTTCAAAATTACTATTCTGTATTGCCAAATGCATACAGAAGAGAGAAAACTGATGCTTTTTCATATAAGAAAGGTCACATCCATGTTCTTTCTGTATTTTACCACACACATGTTTTAAGATGCTTGGAGAGTAAAAGTGTGCCAGTGTGCAGGAAAATTTGTAAAATCTTGTCAGGAATTGTTTATTTTGTTAGAAAAGATGTGAAAATACAAAGAGTTAGAAAACAGAACAGCTAAAATAAGTTATAATGAATCACATCTAAAAAAAAACACACACACGAGGAAATAAAAATGTAATGACAACACATTTTCATTATCCTAAAAACAAATTCTGGCTGATGGTTCAATCCTGTTAATTGGGTATTTTAGCTACTTACCAATGGAATGAGTCTATAATAAGTAGCCTTTCCTTTACAAGGGGCAGAATAGAACTTGTATAATTTTTTTTGGTGATCTTCTGTTTCCCTTAAACTACAAGTTTTTTGTAGAGTATGTGGAAAGAATATATTAAGATATTTCATGTGGAACTTCAAATTTCCTAATACTTTAAGTACCAAGATATTTGAGGAAAAAATTGAACAAACAAAGTAGGAACCTCAGAGACACAATAGTTCTCCCCAGAGTGTTAACAATGATTCATAATTCACAAGAGAGCGAGGCTCAAGTGGATCATACTTTTTATGGTACAAGTGGGATTAATATTGTACTTCATAGATACAAGATGTTTATAACAAAGAAGACTGCATTTCAACTTCCTCTTGCTATATTAAGGGTTAGGAGAAAGAACATTCAAATATTTTTTAAGCTTTGAGATTAAAAAAAAGACCAATGGTTATTACTGTTCAAAGGTGGAGATAATTTTAGAATTAGTTTAGTTATTTTCTTTGGGCTCTGAAATCTATTCACACAGTGTGGTACTGCTATGATTCATACTTATTGTTTGTGAAACACTGAAATGTGTAATTACCTTTTCAACTTAGAAATTGTCTCACTGGTATATAAACTTCAAGACAATCCTTTCCCTTAGCTGTAATTCTAGGAATGAAATAGATCTGAAAACATTATTTGCAAGTACATCTTAGATACCTCTGTGAGAAGTACATACTTCTCAAACCATTGTGAAATTGTTAATTGTGGGCAGTAGAAGTGTGGCTAGACAGATTTCTGTATGTATGTAATGAAGCAGTACTTAAGTGAGTTTTTGGAATCATTCTACCACTTTCTATTCTGTATGTCAATACCTTTCCTCTGTATTCTTTAATTTTTTTCCTCTTCATCTCCTTCTGCTCTCTTCTTTTATCCATTATAGTTCTATTTAGTATTTTTGATATTTTTCTGTCTGTGATATTTGTTCTCCTTAGATAATGAAACTTTTGAGGACAATATAATATACATTTAAAAAATTCCCACAATGCCTATCCAGATACCCAATAAATTTATTGGGCTCCCACAAGCTAATATTCTTATTGTGCAAGTTACACAGATATCTGAAAGATCATTAAAATAAAAAATAGGATTTAAAAAAAATTTAGTATCTATATATATACATTTAAATGTTTAGTTCATTTAATTTAGACTAGTTTTAAGGATGATTGGTTTGGATTATCAGTACCATGTTTATGTGAATAGTATTTAATGCTTGATGTCAGATCAGGGGTTGCTGAACAGTGTCTTTTTTACCAAATGGCATTTAGGGTTTGTGATGATTTTCTCCCAAACATAAGGCTGGAGATTAACTCTCTATTTCTTTCCTATAGCAATCAAGAAAGACTAAAATACAAGTGAGAGGAACTGGAGTTGTGAAATCTTTTTAGCCAGATCTTTTCTAAAAATAAAAAAATTAAAAAAAAAAAGTAGGGCCTCCGTGGTGGCACAATGGGTTAAGCAATGCACTGTGAAGCAAACTGCAGCCATTGCAGTATGAGTTCCATCTCAATCCCCAGCAAAGGAGGTGACCCACGTGGCACAGCAGATCTCTCCTGCCTCGCCTGCTGTTCCCTTCAGCAGTGTATTTCAACCCATCTGCCTGTTCTGCTCTCTGCTCTGTCTCTGGTGAATCCTCTCACCACCCCGCGCCTCTGGCCTGTACCCCAGCTCTTGTATGCATAAATAAATAAATCTTTAAAAAAATAGAATGTTCTCCCATTCATAGGCTTTGGGAAAATTTACTTAAACTTCTTGGTGAAATGTCTAAGAAATGTAAAAGTTGGTATTCAGCAATCATTTTGACTATTTTTTCTGACTATAGTCAAGTCATTTTTGGTCTTTATCAAAATGTTCTCTTGACTTCAAGTTTATTGCTGACTCATCTAATTTAAAAAGGTAATTGAAGAGATTTAATTGATGGATATTAAAATGTGTCTTGCTTTTTGGTATCATTTGCTAGCATTACTCTTTAATGCCAAATGACCTGGGAGCCTTGGCAAAGCAAGTCTTAGGCTTTGGCAATAGAGGATGGGCCTACACTGCCCTAATATTTTGTGACTCTCATTCCCTTTCTCTTCTATAATAACAGCTTATGTGGGGGGATTACTGTGTGTTTTCCCCCTTCCACCATCTGTGGGAAAACACAACTATTTATAAGCTGAGATAAATCAGGTCACTGGCTAGAATTCAGCACATCCTGTTAGATGCTTCTTGAGGGTAGAGTTTAGCCAAAGTCTTTTGGGGGTCTAGGGAAAACGTAATAACCAAATTGAATGTAATTCAATTACATTGTGTCTTTTTCCAGTTGTACTGAAAATATTATTTTTCCCTTCCAGAAATAAACATAGATGTTAGTGATATATCAGGAAATAATCTTCAATCTTAAGGTAAGTATAGAACTATATTTTATTAAATCAAAAATTTACAGTGGATAGTGATCAAATACTTAAATGATATAAAGCTACTTTTTCAGAGAACTTCACTAAAAGCATTTTATGGTACATAAATTGTTGAACATTCTCAGTGATTGGTACAAACCTTTGCCAATGAATGACAAATTTACATACATATCATGTCAGCCAGCAATATTTTGCAGCTTTAATTGCTTTAGCTTCAGGCGTTCCATGTCAAAATGGTGTTTAATGTCCTGCAAGTTGCTCTGTTTCTTTGCAACGTTAAATTATTCTGTAATTTGCCTGTTTTCTTTCTAATGCATTGTCCATTAAGTCTTTTAGAATTTATAATATAATATGTATGATGGAAACTTAAATAGCATGTGCAGTTTCTTTTCCAGAAGATTCTGGGTGTGTCAGGAAGATCAGAAAACCTAAAATGCACTTCTAGAAAATATTTACCCCTCCCTCATTATCAGTTAAAGAGATCTTTGTTTATGTTGCTAAGAGAATGAATGAAAAAAGTGATTTCTACCTATTTAATTAAGTCAATTTCAAAAATATGTACCAATACAGAAACAATCTTTGGTATGTCTTTAGTTGTTATAGTTTTGAAGTACATTGAAAAAAATTCATTTTTATCTAGCTTACACTATACCTGAGTGTTATTTTTTTTTAAAAAGATTTTTAAAAAATTATTTATGTATACAAGAGCTTGGGTACAGGCCAGAGACAGAGTAGGGAACAGAACAGGCAGATTGACTGAAACAGGAGCAGGTGAGGCAGGAGAGGTCTGCAGCACCATGTGGGGTCTGGCTCCTGGCAGGAGGCAGGGATCGAACTTGTGCTGTAGCGACTGTGTTTTGCTTCATGGTGTGTTGCTTAACCCACTGCGCCACCAGGGAGGCCCAAGTGTTATTTTAAATGTTAGGATTTTGCATTGTCGCTATCTATAAAGAACGACCCTTATCAGTAACTCTGATGTGGTACTGTTATTTATATACATATTGTTTCCTGGGTATTAAGATAAAATAAGTAGCAAAATTCACATAAATGTATAAAAGTCAAAGAAAGTTAAGCAACTGCTATTCCTTGTTTGTTTAAAGATGGCCTATTTCCTTAGTTATGTAATGTATAATCATTTAAAATAAGATTCAAATGGCTAATACATTCCTCAGTATATATAGTGTTTCTCTGTATTTATTGTTTATTTTTTTTATAAAAGTAACATTGCATTGTAATATATAAGTTTTTGGTGTGCATCATTTCAAAATCAATGTATGTATCTACACCATTTTCAAAAGAGTATTAGAATCTTCAAAGAACAAAAAAAATGATCTTTAGTTTTTGAATACTCATTTTTGCGAGATGGAATATGTTACTCAAAAATGAAAATCCAAATCTTCCCATGTTATCTATGAATCTGTGAATATATTCACAATTTTCCTTTGCTATTGTTTTCTCTTCTGCTATCTTCTAGTCATGAAGGTATTTCTTTCATTATTATATTTATGTCATCCTTAGAACAGGCTTAGATGATTGGTTTCCTAAGAATTCTGGAGCAATTTCTACTACAATCTATTATAATAAATTCAAGATTTTAAAAATACTTTTGAATGCATAGAGGCAATTGTGTTGTCTGATTAAAGAAACTCTGTAGATATTTCACTCAAGTTTGATAGCATCTCTTGATAGCTCTTATTTGGAAGAACACACTTCAGTAGTATTTGTGAATCCACTAGAATACTTTTCATGAGATTAAAATATAACGTTGACGTTACTAATTTTGGAGTATTTGAGCACTGTGAGAAGGCTTGCCTCTATTGTCTTTAACTTTAATATTTCATTTTGAGGGGACTATCTGAAGAGAAATTGATAAAGCTGGATATCTTGACATGGTAGAATTTCCTCTCCTCTATTATAAACTCAATTGATCGCTGACCAATAAGGTGCATTTTTTTTTCTTTTTAAAGACAAAGGGGTTAAAAGAGAACACATGTGTGGAAAACTAAGGCTGTATCATTTCTGGATTTGGTGGACTCCTATTCTTTTCTGTGACTTAGAATGTGAAGGGAGGAATCTTTATCTACCTTGGCAGTTACAAGCATTTTCAACTTTATGTTCCCCAAACTGCTTAGAGTAAATTCAGAGGAGATAGGAATATACCTTAACAACCAATAAGAACTCTTTCAAATGCACTAGAAAAGGACATATTTGGATTATATCAGATAATTGGGGTTGTTAGCAATAACACATTTTCTTCCAATTCTCTGTTTATTCAATTTCTGATGGAAAATCCAGTCAGAAAAGTTTATGAAGCAATGTTGAGATCAATGCGGCCTAACAATTCTAAGAGGTAACACCTTGCCATATGCTAATTTCCAGAACGTTCATGGAAACAGAACTCCACCCAAAAAGGAGAAAGCTGTGTAAGTAAGATTCAGTTATTCTTCTGCTTGCTTCCCAGGCCTGTACCTTTTTTCTTGCTATCTTTTTGGATTTTGAAGGAATAACTTGTTACTCCATCACATGACTGGGGTGGGAGGGCACAGAAAAGGTGAGGAGAGGGGTGCTGTGGCTACATTTCTGTATTGAATTTAATTTTTCATTGATAATTAGACTCTCAAAGCCACCTGATATTTCTGACCAGCGGGAAACAAAAGCCCACTGATTGACTCAGGGGAAGCGCGGGAGCGGCCCCCACTGCGCTCACACAGCAGCGCCACAAAGACTAAAAACAAGAGCTGTGGCAAATTGGATCACCGTACAAGTTCCAACTGGCCCATTGTGTACAAGTAGTAAATTGGGAGCTGATATTTCTGAGAACTATTTATTAGCAAAGCGTGGTGTTTTACTCCCTCCCTTCCCCGCCCGTCCCCCCTGCCCTTTTTCTTTTTAACAAAAGGCTTTTTACTGAGTTAGACAAATAATCTAAAGCGTTTATCAAAAATTCAAGTCATTATTCAAAAGAGTTCTCCAGACTAGAAATGTACTAATTGCGTGTGACAAATTGAATAAAAATTTTTCAGTCCTCTCAACTGACATTTATAGGTGCGGAACGTCACAAAAGACAAATGGGTGGCATTTGCAAAAAATGCCCCCCAAATGGAAAAACATTAAAAAATTAATTCTGTTGCTGCATATATTACTAGGATTTTTAAATGAAGAGGTCTTAGTGACAGCTTCTGGTGGAGTGATCAGTTCTAACCATTTAGTACAAAAAAGGTGTGAAAATACTAGGCTGTGGCCAGTTAGCAGAAATTGTAGTTGCACAAGCCTAGACTTGCATGTCTTACAGAAGAATTGATAACTCTGGAGTTTTTTCAATTTGAGTAATGCAGAGAGGGAAAAATGGAGTCTGTTTCATTTGTTGCTTATAGATATCCCTTCTCTGAGAGTTTTAGGTTTTGGTGAGCTGAGAATATGGTATTACTGCTACTCTCAATGTCATAGGTAAAGTGTATACAGAAGCTTATACAACTGTACACAGAAAGTTTTATATTAATCTTTCATGATAAGGCTTTGAGATGAAAACAGTGCTTTTTATGGATATTTATTCATTGGATCATTCATGGTCATTACCACAGATAGGACATTTTAATATCTGTGCTCTTCCTTTTTCAGCCAGTGTGTAAATAAATTATTTGACTAATGAACTGATTTGGTGAAAACGATTTTATTAATGTGGTAAAATACTGGGGTTCCAACCAGTAAAATCATAAAGACCATGAGAAGGTACAAACACGGTTCAGTCATTATTTTGTTTCAGAGTATTATTGGTATGCAACCATCAAATAGTAATAAATGCCTAGGTGCAAATAATGTATTAGGTGTTGTAGGGGATGAGGAAGAGTGTGATACTTGGTATTTGACATCAGAGCCTAACATTTATCATTTTTTATAGAGATTTATTTTTATCTATTTTTGCATGCAAAAACTGGGGTTTAGGCCAGAGGTATGGGGGTGAGAGGATTCACCAGGAACAAAGTGGTGAGCAGAATAGGCAGATCTACTGAAATACACTGCTGAGGGGAGCAGTGGGTGAGACAGGAGAGATCTTCTGTGCCATGTGGGTCAGCTCCTTGGCCAGGGATTGAACTCATGTCACAGTGGCTGGTGATAGCTTGATTGCACTGAGATTTAACTCCTGCACCAAAGGGAGGCCCCAGGAGCCAACCATTTAATAGGGAAACAGAAGTAACCTATGTAAAGTGATTAGCAAACTATTCAACTGCACAAGCTGTGAATATACCATTGTAGAGTTGCAGGTATTTGAATGAATGTTTAGGCTTTCTTTTAGAATGAATTAGAGTACAGCCTCATTTAATCTGGAGATGGGGATGAGGTATATATATGGTGTTATTGGACCCTCAGACAATTGTAAGACTTCAAAGAAAATGAGAAAAACATTAATTTGATTCTTCAGAACAAATGTAGATAATAGAGACTCAAATTCAGAGAGACTGAACAATCTCAAAGACGGGAGATGTTGCTGGACTATGGTATGTCAAAGAAACTTCAATTTTTGTCACTATAGTTTTTAAAAAATTTTTTGAAGATTTATTTATGCATACAAGAACTGGGATACTGGGGTGGTGGGGTGGTGTGAGAGGAGTCACCAGAGACAGAGTGGGGAGAGCAGAGCAAGCAGATCTACTGAAATACACTGCTGAGGGAGCAGCCTGAGAGACAGGAGAGGTCTGTGGCTCCATGTGGGTCACCTCCCTGGCCAGGAATGAAACTCGTGGGGCAGTGGCTGTGGATAGCTTCACAGTGCTGCACCTTAGCCCCTTGCCCCACTAAGGAGGATCCTATAGTTATGTATTTTTTTTTTAATGTGGAGAAACTGAAAGGAAATAAAATGAGGTATCAGGTTTCCTCCACTTTTCAAAAGTTCATGTTATGCCAAGTTACTTTTGCTGAAGCCCTATCTTACCACCTGTTTTCACTGAGAGATATCTGATGAGGAGTTTAATTTTTACAACAAAAGTCGTAAATCAGGAACAGCTTTACGGCAGGTGCCTCCAAGATCCTGCCATTCTCCTGGAAACGACTTTATCCAGGCTAAGTATCAGATGAATTCTGCTTTTAGTTTATGTTTGTGTTACTTTAGTTTTTATGTGCCCTTTGGGATGATTTGGAAGGTTAATTTTTGGATCCAGGGATTGGCAAAATTTTCTCCATGTATGTTAATGATGATTGTGCCTTTTGCTTTATGCCGCTCTGGTCTAGGAAAATTTTCATAGGATGCTTTACTTTAAGATACAGGGGAAACCTGTATTCATAATAATTCCTCATGGGTTGCTTTGCGGATTAAATGAGATAAAGCATATAATATCTCATATTAAATGAGATAAAGCCTGGCACAGACTAGGTTTTCAATAAATACTAGTTGTTTTAAAAATAAGGCTGTCAGTAAAGGTTAAATAGTTTCTCAGGGCTTATTAATAGTGAGTAAGTTGGAATTGAGACTTGTGGTTTCCTCCCTCTGTTCGCAGAGTCCTGCATGACCTGTTGCACGTGAACCTGGTTAGGTTGGTGGGGCCAGTCCAGGGCCTCTCTGTGCAGACCCTGTCCGGGCATAACACCACCCCTTCCCCTCAGCATAGGAAACAGAGCGCACTTCCAGGTCCTGTGGGTTCCTCTCTGCCATGTTTGACATATCGCCCTTCCTTCCGATATTTTTAAAATTCCCCTTTACCCTGACTTCTGAGATGATCACTCTCTTAATTTTCCTCACTTTTCCCCCTCAGTCTCTTCCAACGAGTTCTCCTCTTCCCTTACCTCACACAGCCCTTTATATATATTTTTTAAAAATCCAAGTTCCCTTTTAACCTTGTTTCTTTTTACTCTATGATGCCTCCCTGGGAAATTCTCATCCTCTTGCCTAACATCACTTCTCATCTGCTAACTCATGATTCTCTACATCCAGCCCCAGACTCCCCACTGGGCTCTAAAAGTGCACTTCTAACTCATTTTTCCTTATGTCTTCTATAGTTATCTAAAATTCAACATGGCTACACAGAATTAATTTTCCACACCATAACAGTTCCGTCTGCATTTTCTAGGCTAATATCCTTTCTATCTCAGGGCATCTAAAGGTAGTGGTTCGCTTGAGAATGAGGCTTTTCTTAGAACATGAGACTTTCAGCATGAAAATCCTGGGCAATCTGGAATGAGTTGGTCATCCGATCCACTAAATTTCCCAAAGGAGACATAACTGAGTTTTCCTCCACTCCTCCCTACCCCTCATCTCCAACCTCTAATTAGTCACCAAGTTGTGAGGATCACACCTTAGAAATCACTTTTGAAACTTTCCCTCTTTTTTCTTTTTAATATAACTGCTTGCATTCAGGCCCCTGTTATTTCTTACCTGGGCTGTTGTACTAGAATGCCACCTGGTATTCTTGACTATAATCTCATATTACTCACCTGAATAATGTTTATAAATACAGTCAAATCATCATGGTGCTATTAAACAATCAGTCAAGAAGTTAGGAAATGATAAATTCATGGAGAACTTGTGTTCTGGCATAGATTAAAGGGTTTGACTCTTCAACCTGTCCTCAAGAACCTCTGACTCTGAAAGGAGCTGATTGTAACCTCAGTATAATAGATCGCCGTTAGAGATCAACACAATTTTCTCCTCAGCACTGGATCAATTTTTTCCCCCTGCCTAGACAGGAGTGCTTGCTTGTTAAAAATTGCTATGGGAACGTCAACTGGCATTATAGTCGAATCAAAATAAAACTCAAACAATTCTGTTATTATCTGTGTACCAAGAGCTAGGTACTAAAGCTAGGATAAGGAGATAAGAAATAACCGAGTATATAATTTTTAATGAAAAAGAAAATTAGAAATTTTGCAAAGTGTGTATGTCAACCTAAGTGTACCCAAAGCAGCTTATTTCCCCACACCTTCCTCTAGCACCTGCCTCTTATTTCAGCTGCAGTCTCACTAATAGTGATGTCATTTATTGCTCACTAATAATGTGACCCATCCCCTTGCCAGGTAGATAAACATGGAATGTGTGGTAGTTTTCAAATACATACACAAAGTCTTTGATCTTCTGCCCTTTAAGATATTGAGCATGTTTGAGTGTGAGCTAAACTCACCTATATGCATCTAATAAATTAGAACATGGCAGTGTGTGTCTTTGGAGTTTAGATCATGAAAGGAATGGTGGTTTCTTCCGTATTCTCTGTTGGATCACTCGCTCCTGGGGAGGCTAGCTTGCATATGACAAGGACACTCATGCATTCCGTGGTGATCCCTGCGTGGGGAGGAAGTAAGGCCTGCCAACAACAACCAGCACTGACTTTCCAGGCATATGGATGCTGATCGACTTGGAAGTACCAGCTCCACTCAGGTCTTCAGGTGACTGTAGACCCAGCCAGCATCTAGATGACAAGCTCATGAGAGGCTGTGAGGCAGAACCAGATTCCTGACGCATGAGATTATGGGAGGTAATAGGTGTTTATTGTTATTGATCATTAAGTTTTTGGGATAATTTATTATGCAGGAATAGATAACCAATACAGAGTAATTTTGTTTGATTTTTTATCTTCTATTTCTTCTGAACTCTTTTCCCAAACACTCAGACTTTTTGGATCATAATGCAATTTTGCTGCTTCTTCTGCAAAGAACCTATATTCTTCCCCACTCACTGTATTTATTGCTGTGTTATATTCTTTCTTCTCTGAAGTCTTGTTTTCCCATGTACTCATTTTGTGGGACTTTCTATTATCTGCTTGTTGGGAGGCAATTCCCCAAAGGTCTTTTGAATTTCTGAATATCCTATGAACAGAAACACTAACTGCTTTTGTTTTGTTTTGGATGTTCTTTTCAAGCATGCAAGTTTGCTTATTGTTCAGTATAATAAAATAATATCATTTTCCAGAGCAAAGGTCAGGCATTTTGCTTGCTTCCCATTATAAAAGATTTAGGTTCCGAAGGTCAGTATTTCTCAGCTGTAAAGCAAGCCTACTGGGTGTGCAAGGCCTCTTGGGTCTTCTGAGTCACCCCCAGGGCACTTGGAGGGTAAGGGTAACTGAAGCAGAAATGGTGTTCATGTGTCTGACTGTGCTAGGAGAAATTAGGTCTTTTGTCTCTGATGCAGAATCTCCTGACTTCTGCAGGTTAACTTGCCAGCTTGCAAGGAAGGTAAAATCTCCTACTTTTCATAGTTCCAAAAACAGTTTCATCCCATTCTTTTCCTTCCCACTAAAGCTGCAGTCATGCTTCTTTTCAATTAGTTTCTTTCATTCACTCACCAAATATAAACGAACTACATGTACTAAATTTCTGCTTCCCATTTTGACTGCACTTTTTTGGGGGGGACTCATTTTAGAAAATGCTAAACAAGGCGAATCTCAGGCATGGTTCTCATTTCTGCCTTGGAACTTTAGAAAGTAATAATATTTTTTTCTGTTACTTCTTCCTCTTATTCTTTGCTACATAACCATGACACCTACTACTGACAAGATGATTGTGTAAAACTTACCTTTTCTAGGAAATATTTACCCATTGTTCTTTACCTAATTCTGTTCATAGTCTGACCAGAATAATCCTTCCTCCATCCTGGCTTTCCCCTATATCCCTCAAATCCTTAACTCTTACATGTTACACACAGTAGTTAATTATAGATGTAATTTATGTTTTTTTTTTAATCATAAGGTACATCATATTTTGATAGATGTCTTTTCTTTTGTATAGAATAAGAAAGTCCTTGAAAGCTAGACTTGAAATTTGTTTCCTTAGCAAGCTAATGCAGATCTGGACAGAACTTTGCATTGCGGTCATTCACCCAGTGTTTGCAGACCCAGCTGTCCTAGGATAATCTAAATCTTGTCTGGTAACTTCGCCTTGTTCTTTGAAGATAGACAAAAAACATAGCTCCAATCTTAGGAAGCAGATGATAACCCCCGAAATGGCCTGTGGCTGCCACTGCAGAGACTTTTCTATTTTCTAGTCCAAGTCCTTCTTACCAGTCTCAGCCTTTATTCAAGATTTTTTACTCCTTCCCTCAGGCTCCTATAGGTTAAGTCATCCTTCAGGAGAAAAATACCACCAAAGCCCTTCCATCTTTGCCCAGTGAATAACTCTTCATTTTCCATTCTTACACTCTTTCGTGTTCTCTCTCTGAGAGAGGATTGGGCTCCGTAGTAGTTTCGTGTTCTATTCTCTGTGGGAAGGCATTAAAAATAAGAAGCAAACAAAAAAGTTCTACTGTAAGGAGAATTTTCTTGTCTCTTCTTTTTGATGTTTAATCTATTCTGCAAACAAAGGATTTGGGTTAATCTGTTCTTCACTCAATATCTGCATTCCTAGAAGCCAGGCCTTGTGGCAGTTTCTTTTTTTCTTTCTTTTTGACAACTTTTATAGGTAAACTTCTAGGGATCACCTCTGTTGTCCAGATCTACTTTGCAGCAGTCTCATGAACTTGAAGCAATATGTGTTTGTGTGCTTGTGTGTGTGCACAGGTGTGCTCACGCATCAAAAAGACAAAAAGTAAAAAAAAAAAAAAAAAGACAAAAACTATATGCTCAAAGAATTTTCTCACCAAGCTGACTCTTTCGAGTGTCCTCAGCTAGTTTTAGAACTTGTGAGTGAGGTGAGGAGGCAGAGGGTGAATCTGTCCCTTGATGATTCACATGGCCGACAGCTTCCTCAAGTCTGTAAACTTTATAAGGTCACAGTTTTCCCTACCAGTTTCTTGACTTGCCATCTTGTAATTTGGATGGTCCCTTGGTGCTGATATGTAAAGTAGTCAAAAGAATGAAATTAAAGCTCATTTCCATTTGTGGCCATGCAAGCTGGGAATTCATAAGTAAGGATATTTTATTGATAAAATGAGATGATATATATGTGAAATGAGATGTAAGTTTCATTTTGCATCTTTTAGTCTTTAAATTGCTATACAAATTCATTGTAAAGAAACTCTATTATATTAGAAAAGTTCTTATCCTTTTAGTCTTATAGATATAGAAAATTTTTATTATGTTTGTGTTTGTTGCAGAATTAAAATGATTTTTCTTAAAGTTTAAAAATATTTTTTACAAGTAGTTTTCAGAAAAAAAATAGCTAAGTACATATATGGACTATTTGATCTGCCATTTCAATATTTGAGGCTTTTTCTTGGGTCCGATTATTATTTATAATTTATGTATTTTCTAGAAATTTAATGGTAATTATAATTAATATAATTGTAAATAATAATAGTTGTTAGAAACTGGGAAAAATATTTGGCTTAAACTAACTTCATTATGGCATATGTCAAAGTATATACTCAACACATGTATGCATTTATACAAATTATAAAATATTTAAACATAAAAAAATTTAACAAAAAATAGAATTCACAAATTAATTCTATATATTAATTTTGTTTTATTCTTGTACCAAATCTCCTTTTCCCTCTATGACATGTTTTACTATATCATAGCTTGGGCTCCCCGGGAAACTGACTCTGCATCTCTGGGATGTATAAAGAGGATTTTATGGGGTGCTTACACAAAGGTGGGAGACACACCTGAGAAATGTGAGGAAAACAGAAATACATAGTAGGGAGAAGTTGAACTTTGATTTCAACAGGCATTTCAACTGGTCCTGAAGCCTGGATTGCCCTGCAAAGTTGTCTCGATTGATACAGGGAAGCCAAGTCTTTGTACCCAGAAGTGCCTGGTGATTTGATACAGGCTTTCCTTGAGGAGGCGGTGTCACCTTTGGTAAGACAACTTTCTTCTGCTGAGTCCTAAGTCTGGCAATTATGCGTCTGTAAATGTACATGTATAGGTTTTGGTGTAAACATTAATTTTCATTTCTCTGGGATGGAGGGCAAGTAAGTGCAAGGCAGAAAGCTGTTTCCCAGGGCTAATCTGAGGCAGATTGCTGGGACCACGGGCGGGTGCTGGCTTTGGCCCCACCCAGGCTAGGATGGGACCCTGCACACAGATGTGATGTGTGTGGATGCAGCTGATTCTGCTGAGCCTCACAGTGCTGTCAGTCAGGTAGGGACAAGAAATGATCCAAATGGCCCAGGTTTCCATAGACATGTACCAAAGCAAGTGAAAACTAGATACAAGAGCCTGGCAGATAGAGCTGCAGTGAGAATGTGGTTTTGATATATGGCCACAACGGACTTTCAAAGACCTCACTCCAGGATTAAATATATCCACCAGGAACTGACAGAACTGGGTTGGGGACAGATCTTAAAGTATCCTCCTAGCTGACAGGCAGATCTGAAAAGAGGACCCAGAAGATGTTGACCTCATGCTCACGTCCTTCTAAACTTGTGGTTCTCAGCCATATCAGACCCCCGTTTCCTAAAAATGATTCTGTGAAGTCCCTTTAATATTCTAGAATGAAATTTATAGAAAATATGAATAAAATTCAATAAGGTATTCTAAACTGAATGGCAAATAGCCTAACATCTCATTGTAGTCTCAGAAAAAGAGGTAAAGAGAATTTTCATCTTAAATCACATTTATTTATTTATTTATGCAAGAACTGGGGTGCAGACCAGAGGTGCGGGGCATGAGAGGATTCACCAGAGACAGATGGGGGAGCAGAACAGGTGGGTCCACTGAAATACACTGCTGAGGGAAGCAGCGGGTGAAGCTGGAGAGGTCTGCTATGCCATGTGGGTCAGCTCCCTGGCCTGGTTGGAACCCAGGCCCTAAATATAGTGGTGACCTTCTCCGGTGGCAGCACTGAGACTTAACCCCTTGGCCACGAGGGAGGCCCTGGATATGGGTTTCTTTCAAATTATGCTGTTTGGCTCATTAAATGTTTTGGATCTGTAAATTTTTGTCTTTTGCAAAATTTGGGGCACTTCAGTTGTCATTCAAAAATTTTTAGGTAACTTTATCCTAAAAATTCTCTGCTTCCTCTCTTTCTGAAACTTCAGTGAGATGAAGGTTAGACCCTTTGATATTGCTCCAGTGGACTGAGGAATTGCTTATTTTTTGCCTTTTTCTCCCTGTTCAGATTAGTTTATACTGATCTGTCTTCAGACTCACTGACTCTTTCTTCTCATCTCCACTCTACTGCTGAGTCCCTTTGGTGAATTTAAAATTTTTTCTTTTATAGTTTTCAGTAACAGAGTTTTCATTTAGTTCTTATTCTGTAGTCTCTATTTCTTTGCTGGGCATAGTTATCATTCCATTCACTTCTAGATTATTTGTCCTGACTTCATGCTGCACGGTCACAATAGCTGCCATAGCTTTTTTTGTTTGTTAGTTAGTGCTGACATTTGGGGTCATTTCAAATTGGTGTTTATTGCTGTCCTTGACCTCCCTCCCCCAGTTATTTAGATTTTCCTAATTCTTTGTATATGGAGTACTTTTCAGTTACTTGTTCATTTTGAATATTGTGTTATGAGCTCCTGGGTTCAATTAAAATCTGGAGCATGGCTTTAGTAAAAAAATGCAGCAAGCAATTTTGATCTGGACTCCTGCCCAAGGGAACGGTTCATAAATGCAGGTGATTTCAAGTAGCTAATTTTGTTACATAGCAATAAATATATTAAATGTACCGAGATATTATGTTAAAATTATATTTTAATCTTGAAAATATATCAAACACTAAAATATATAAAATATATAATTAAATGCACGAAACATACTAATCATTACTTTTAATAATAAATTTATTATTAATAGAGACCACAAAGTAGTAACATACCATTTAAGTGTCTGGAATTATGACCCCTTTCCTATTATTCCACTTTCTTTTCATTTCCTCTTCCTGTCATTGTCTGTCCATCCTTCAGAGCTCAGCAAAAATGTGATCTTTTCTATAAAGTCTTCTCTGATTCATCTAGCCTCTAAAATTTCATCAGTGTACTTATTTTTCTCTTACGGCATTTACATATTTATTATTTTGAAAAGATTTATTTATTTATGCATATATGAAATGGGGTACAGGCCAGAGGTATAGGGGGTGGTGGTGAGAGGATTCAGCAGAGACAGAGTGGGGAACAGAGCAGGCAGATCAACTGAAATACACTGCTGAGGGGAGCAGCAGGAGAGACAGGAGAGGTCTGCTGTGCCATGTGGGTCAGCTCCCTTGCTGGGGATCAAACTCATCCTGCAGTGGCTTCAGATGCTTCATAGTGCGAGGCTTAACCCGTTGTGCCACCAGGGAGGCCCTCTTATGGCATTTATACCTCCTCCCTTTTTGTTCCCTGCTAGAAAAGATATCATCTTGAACTTCATGTGATAGAAATGCAATCAATATTTATTGAAAGAGTACCTGAATTAAGAGCATTAGTAGCACTTTTAAGGTCCTTAAGCTACTCACTTGCCTTGCTCTACGTTACTGTCCTCTTTCTCACTAGTGGCAAAGTGTTCTAATTCATCTCACAGTAAGAATACCAACTATACAAAACAACCTGAGTTTTCATTTGTTTCTTATTGGAAATCCACGTTCATTGGGAACCTGTGTCCTTGGTTGTGCTGTGGAGTAACTATAGGAGTTGGAGTGAGCGGAAAACCTAATAATGCCTTGTGGAGGCCACGGTACTGCAAATTCTGTGGATGGACGTGTTATCTATATATTTACAATTGTTTTGGTGTCCTTTAAAGTTTGATTTAAAAGCATTATATAATTTACATAAGGCCTTCCTTTGAATTGGAAGTAGAAGTTTCTCTGGTACATGGTAGAGAAATGGTTTTGAGCCTTGCATTTTGCTGCTCAGAAAGGGCTCATTTCCTAGCTGGACACTGCAGCATCAGGTGTTTTATCTCATGACGTCAAGATGGGAAAGCCGTGTTCATCCTTGGCAACCAGAGTGTAGGAACGGATAGTACGTTGAGCTGTAAGAGTATGTGAATGGTGCTTTTTGTTACTCAGAACATGTGCTTTTTCTCTTGTACAATGCAAGACAGGTTTAGTTGTAATTATCATACCACCTAGCCAGTTAGCTATTCTGTGAGACCATGATTATGCATTGTGTAGAGAGAACTTTATTTATGAACTTATTCTTAAAAAAAAAAAAAAAAACCAAAAACCAAAACCCTCACAAAAGCAAAAAGCTAAGCCAGCACATCATCTAATTCTCAATGTAAAATAATGCAGAAGTGCGGAAGATGAACATCTGATTTGTCACATCGGATACACTAATGTTTTATCCAAAAGGAAGAACACATTGTAACTTGCTCAGTCATCTGCATAAACACCACCTGGCCCTTTACAGGCACCTACTCAAGTAACAGGAGTCGGCGAATGGCAGCTATACTCATTCCCTTTTTACTGGTAGAAATAGAATCTCTTTTTCTTCCTTTAAAATCTCTTTTCTTCCTTTAAAAACAAAGCATTTATGTATCAAAGTAGCAACATCTAATATTCTTTTTTTCAATAGCGTAAGATCTGGGTGTTTAAAGGGAAGCCACTGGAATCTTCTGTCATAGGGAATATATGATCACAAATTGCCTAGTTTTTTAACTGTGAAAACAATCCATTCTCTTTTTAAAAGGGATCTACCCATGACCTACCTGACCTTGTACAATAAGGTATGTATTACAACAATAAGATATCTCCCCCACCCTGTCCACCACAGGTGTATCACTTAGTCTTGCATTGAAATAATTGTAGTTTTTAGTGTAAAATGTCAGTGATGGGAGGCTTTTTCCCCTCTGACCTGACACATTCTGGTCATATGCCTCAGTGAGCATACCCTTGTGCTACATTACACACACAGAGGTAGCTCTACATTTTCCAGTTGTACTAATAGAAAAATGAGGATGCTGGATCATAAAGTATGTTTTGTTGTAAGTTTTCAGAGGAAGTAGGCGGGAGAGTAAGCGATACTGATAAGCTGTCGTAAGTAAAGGGTTAAGAAAAACAAATCTCACTTGCCTTTACATTTTAGATTCAAGTTGGCTAATTAGAGGGTGTCAACTACTATGTTTCTCCCATTGAGAAAACCTTGCCAAAGTCTCAGTATATTTCTGCTCAGAGGACAATCAAGTATGTTAATCTTTGTGAACCAGCTTTTTGCATTTAAACAAAAGAGTTTTTTATTTTTAAAAGAAGAGAGGTTTGAGAGTTATTCAACTCCACCTAGGGCCTATGCTTTTATGACTGCTCTTAGGCCATTCTTAGAATCAAGACTCATTTCTCATCCTAGAATTCTTCCTGGGGCCACTTGAAATGTGACTTTCCTGTTGGATTTCTGGATCAAGTTCCCTGAGTTAGTGCTTCCATTAAGAGCTTCCTTATGCATCTATTTGGTGATGGTGGTGGTAGACTCTGCTTTTGGAGTTAATACATTGTGATGTTATGCAGCTTAATTGCCCAAGGCTGCTATGTCAACCTAAGGCAAATGCTGAATTTTGTTTATGCTGTTTCAGTACATCTTTCATTTGGATAGAATTCTATCTTAATTTTATCCCTTGATTCATGTTGGAAAAGTATGTCTGGATTAAGGAGGAAGAAGGATCTTGTACTTTTCCCAATTCCCAGGCAACCTGGAAAGTAACCTAATTCATTTACTTATTTTACTAACAAGTTAAAGTTCCTACTGTATGCCAGTGTTAGGGAGAGAATAATGAAGCTTATACATGGCCCCTGTCTTCATGATTTATAGTATAATTAATCCGAATAAATATGATTCCAGAAATAACTGATGTGGTTTCTGCTTCAGGATCAGGGAGAAGATGTAATTTCTTTTTTTTTAAAAAAGGATTTATTTACTTATGCATATAAGAGCTGGGGTATAGGTGAGAGTTGTGGAAGGTGAGAGGATTCACCAGAGACAGAGTGGGGAGCAGAGCAGACAGGTTGACTGAAATACACTGTTGAGGGGAGCAGTGGGCGAGGCAGGAGAGGTCTGCTGTGCCATGTGGGTCCCCATGCCTGGGGATCGAACTCACACTGCTGTGCCACGGATGCTTTACAGTGTGGCGCTCAACCCACATCCCCACCAGGGAGACAAAAGAAGGTGTCTTTTTAACAGTTAACATGCAACTGCAGTATTAAAAATACCTAATATACACCAAGAATTATGTTACATGTCATTTCATTTAATCTGTATTGCAAACTTACGAAGAAGGTAATATTAGCATAATTTCCCAGATAAGGGTATTGATTCACAGACAGATTCTATATTAGATATAGATATCTAATATTAGATATCCCATATTAGATATATTTATCTAATATATAGATATATATTGATTTAGATATTTATTGATATAGATATATCCGATTTAGCTACCAAGCTCTACCTGATTGTAAACCCTAATTGGTGAGTATTTATATATGAATATATAACAACCAACCTCTGCAAAATGAATTTAAACAAGTCATTGAGATAAAAAATAAGGAAACCAGAAGTAAATTGAATAAAGGAAAGTATCACTTTCTTTTTGAAGTTGACTAAAAGCTGTACACTTGAATGTCCAGGGAGAAACCAGACAGGTGTCATAAGATAACGAAGCAAGACGGTAGGAAAGAGGACTTAGTGGTGAGGACTTGTAGGGAGCCAATAGAACATATTCCCTACTCAGGATTCCCAGGTATGCTGGGATTAAGAAACCTGCTCAGAAGAGGCAGAGGGAGAGGAAGACATAGAAAACCCTGTTACAGCCCAACCCAGTAACCATGACAACCACAGCTAAAGGACAGGCGTGGCTAAAGGAGTGTGGAGAGTGGTCTGGGCTCATAAACTTTTTGGACTTCTTAGCCCAATAGCCATGGCAACCACATGGAGTGACATGAACAGTGTGAAGAATGTTATGGACTGATAAAACTTTTTGGATTTCCTAGCCCCAAAGCTATGCTAATCATCTAAAAGTGACTTGTGCAGTTGAAGGGGTATGAAGGGTGGCCTGGAGTGACAAGACCCTTGTTTTTGACGTTTGGAAACTTTGCATGTAATTGATTGAAGATGATGCAACAAGCATAAGACGTTACCTCTGTGTGTGATGTTTTGGAAACCTGGTGTGTAACTGCTTAAAAAATGATGCAGTTGGCATAGGTGCATGATGTGATTGGATAGTAATGAGGTAACTATAGAGGTAGAGTTAGGGTAAAAAGGGCTCGAGACCAATGACCAATTGAGCTTGTCTCTGACCAGCTAGCCTGCTCGACAGCATGTTGAGTCCACACCAAAAGTTCAAGGCCACACCAAAAGTTCAAGGCTTCAACTGGCTCCACAACAACGCGAGTCCCAGGTGAAAGATTGGGCTGAAACTGCCGCCTCACTCTCATGTCTGTGCTGTTCCACTGTGGTCTCTTTGGAATCCCTCATTCTATCGTAGATTGGGCCTTGCCTGCAGCAGATCCCTGAGCCCAAGCATCGAGCTCTAGCAACAAGAGACTTCCAGAAATTCATCTCCAATATTCACATCGTGACGGTAGGTCTCAAGCCACAGACTTAGAGTTAGACTTAGAGGGAAGTGATGATAAATAATGGTCAATGAAGAGGGAATAGTGTTTTGCTTTGTAGTGATAACTTTTGGGGTGTTTTTCCTTATATTTTACATATTGTATAAGTGTGACAATACAATTTTTGAGCATTTTAACAATAGTGTGTCCGGCCCTCTAATTCCCTACCGTCTCACTTGCTACAGGACTGTGGTATATTCAGGTGTGTGTCCTTTGTCTAAATCTTCCATACCCTAATGGCCAACAGGCATATGAAAAAATGCTCAACTTCTCATGTAATCAGAGAAACGCAAATCAAAACCACTATGAGATACCACCTCACACCAGTGAGAGTGGCACATATCAAAAAAAGTAGCAACAACAAATGTTGGCGAGGATGTGGAGAAAAAGGAACTCTCTTACACTGCTGGTGGGAATGCAAGCTGGTCCAACCATTATGGAAAGCAGTATGGCGGTTCCTCAATCTACTAAGAATGGAACTTCCATAGGATCCAGCATTCCCACTCCTAGGAATAGACCCCAAAGACACAAATACACTGATTCAAAAGAATATCTGCACTCCTATGTTTATAGCAGCACTCTTTACAAGAGGTAAGACCTGGAAACAACCTAAATGCCCAAAAACAGATGAGTGGATCGGGAAGCTGTGGTATATATACACAATGGAATACTATTCAGCAATCAAAAAAGAAAAACTAGATACATTCATAGGAACATGGATGGAACTGGAAGGGATTATGCTCAGCGAAGTAAGTCAGAAGGCAAAAGGAAAATACCACATGGTTCCTCCCTTAGGAGGAATATAAGGTAACCAAGTAAGGATCAAGGAAAGGAATAAGAACAATAATAATGATAATAATAACAATAAAGACACAACAAAAACAAAAAATGAGGAGACAAGGACAAACTGGGGACACCTGGTGGGGAGAGGGGAGGGGGAGGGTTGAGGGCAGATGGGAGCACGAGGGACTGAGGTGATGGTGCACTGGTGATATGGTGATGGGGAATACATGGGGATTACAATTGATGTCAAATATACATAGATAAAGGGGAAAAAAAAAGAAAAAATAAATAAATCTTTCATGCCCTGCTGCCGTCTGTGAATAAGAGTCCAGGAATAGCGCCATTGCTAGAGTATATAGCACCTTCAGGCAAATTACAAAAGACACTCCTTTCCTGACAAACAAGTATGTATGTGATGCCAGCCTCACTTACTTCTTGGGCTGATCCCTTCTGCGAGGTATGATATGTATGTTTTTTCAAGAGAAGCTGAATATCTGCACTTTTGAAGTAAAATTTTTAAATGTAGGCAGTGGAAAAAAAAAACCAGTAGCACTGTGTGGGATTTGATCTGTTGGCCATGATTTGAAACTTTTGAATTATATGAGTGAGTAGTAAGTTTCATTTCATTTGGTTGTCAAGCTTCTCAGAAGTCTGGACACAAAGTTTTTTTCAATTTTGATTTCAGAAGTAAGAAGAATTTTCAGTACCCGAATCCCAAGGGGTGATTCAAAGAGAAATCATCTTTGTCCATGAAAAAAAGTAGCCAAACTAGTTGTAACAATTCTCAGGTGACTTGTTACTTCAAAATTACTGATATCTCATATGCATACTTGAGAGTTAAAAATGCATCCAGGTTAACTGTAGAAAGTAAATAGAACTCGTGTAAATCTCAGATTACTTTGAACTTTTCTTTCAGATGTAGAGTTTAGTTGTGGCCTATGATTGGTGTTATGACAATATTTGATGATGTTAGTAAGCTGAACTGAGAATAACATCATAGTAAATTTACGTTATTTCACCTGTTTAAGAACTTGCCTTCTGATCACGGATTTAGGTAGTTCCAAAATCATTTTTCCATATTCTAAGGTAATTATTACTCATTTTAAGGTTCAACTCCATTAAGTTTTGTCTTTGTAATGTTTCATTCTTTTCATGTTATTTTATTTATGCAAATAAAACCAAAACATGCCCTAGTTGGGTCAATGGAATCATGAGAGTTATGTACATCAGTGAAAAGGGATAGGTACCAAAGGCATAACTAACAACCCTGTGCCTCCCAATCTGGTTCTTCAGGGAAATCTTGTCTTGAGAAATGAGGGGAAGTTGCCCAGAGAGAAAGAACAAATTGATACTATTGTAGAGGTAGCAAGAACATTCCAGGTCTGTGTGAGTGATTACTAATGACCTCTTTTGATGAAATGCATTTCTTTCTGGGGCCTGGAGTTGTTTGAGTCTTATGTAGTCATTACTTTTGTGAAGTTCCATGAGCAGGAAGTTTTCATCTTCAGGGAAAGTGGAGTATAGGTCAGTGGGAACACTCGTTTTACTTTTTTCTTCTGACTTACAAATGGGACTTATATAACTGTCTACATTTTTAATGAACACAAACTACAATAATTTATGCTATACACATGGAACTGACATCTAGCAAAGCATATTTAGTTGTATACTTTCTAATGCATTATGGGGAGGAATGTCCTTTTTGTGCAGTAAGAAACCTAGAACAAATTTTGATTGGCTCCCAGAGCCTGGCACTGGTAAATAAGTTGGAGCAAAGTAAGTACATTGTTGTTTTTCTTTTTTACCTTTAATGTTCAGCTTCTCCATACTTGTGGCATCTTAGGATATGTATTATAACACCCCCACCTCCCCTCTTAAATATCAATGAACCAACATGTTAGGATACTCAGCTTCAATTTTTTAACTAATGTGTTACTTTTGGCTAGACTTTATAACTAGAAGGAATCCTAGTGATCCTTTTGATTTTCAGACTGTGATACTTGGAACCCCAATTTACTTTGGACACAACTGGGGGGATGCCTATAAAATTTAACGAGCATTTCATTAAAAATATGTAATCTCCCAATTTATCGAGGTTATTATAGGTAGTAAAGGAAGTTACTAGGTAGGGCTTCAAAGCCCATATTTTGATGAAAAGAGCTTTAATTTTATTTATACATTGTTACATAAATATTTGTTATACCTATGATTCATCCAGACATTATTTTAGGACCTGAGAATAATGTAATTAAACAAAGTCGACAAAACTTTCTGCTCTTACAGAGCTTATATTCTGGGAGTTTATATTCAGGGGAGGATAACAAATTTCCTGTAAACTTGTTGGAAGAGAATCTAGAAGGTGTGGGGCACCTACCCACTATGTATAGATGGTTCACTGAATCAGAGCACAGTGAGTGTGGAGAATCAAGGTAAGAGGTTAGGTTGGAGATGTAACAGCTCAAGAACATCTAAGTCCCTGAAGGCATGATAAGGAATCTGCATTTTAATATAAGTGCAATTGGATTAATGTGATCTATTTTATGATTTACCAGTGTCATCCTGGCTTCTGTGTAATAGAGAGCCTACTATGTGGTCAGAATAGAAGCAGCAAAATCTGTTAGGAGATTTATGTGGATTTCACTTCTGAGCATAATGTTGTAGGCTGTATCAAGGGACTATTTCTGCTGAAAACAGGAGCCTGGATAAATTTCAAAATTCATAGTTTAAAAAGCACTAGAGCATTTGGGAGCAAAATAGGCAAGATGGACTACAATTTCAGGGAGGGAAACTGATGATTAGGTGTCATTTTCTCCCCATGAGGACATTTGATGATTCTGGGCATGGTTGAGAATCAGAATTTGGCCCAGACTAAAAGCTACTTTTGGGGAAAATAAAGGTTTTAGTGGTTTTGTGTAGCTAGGGTGATAAAATTCATGATTGGAGGAATCTCAGATGCATGACCAGTTTTCCCCACAAAATATTGCTGAACTTCAAGATTTCACAGGAGATTAAAGAACTAGGCAGAAAACCCCTGAAAAGTAGAGTGACATATATTATAGTCTTATGATCTTAGAAAACAGATTCCTCCTGGGGAGGAGGCCCCAACATAATATATACAAGAGATGAAATTCCTAGAGAAAATGGTGAATTGGTCTGCCAATATTTTTCAAAAGGACTTACTCAATCTGGGTGTATCTAGAAGATGAAGGTCCAGACCCAACCTTTGGCAGAAAACCATTTTGAGGTGATTAATTCCTTAATAGCTATCCTTGCTGTTACTGGAAAGTGGAAAGCCTTTCTGGTGGAAAATAACATCATCTGGAGATTCAGAATTTTTTTTTTTTAATTTGGAAGATAGGTGAATAGAAAACACCAAGCAGAAGCACGGAGAGAAATATTAAAAGAGATAAGAGCAATTTGGAACATTCTGAGGACATGTAATGACATCCCAGAAGGAGAGAAGAAGAGTATAAATATTGAAAGAATTAATGGCTAATAACTTTGCAGAACAATTAAAGATATGCATGCACAGATTTAAGTAGGAAGAAAATGAACACAACACCTGGCATCTCATATATAGAAATGCTGAAAAACTAACAAGTAGAGGTAAGAGAAATTTGGTCAGAGAGAGACATTATTTCAAAATAATATTAATGGAGACATCTGACTTTTCAACTGATACCATTGAAATAAGAAGGCAATGGAATAGCATTTTTAGCATGCTGAAAAAAAGATGCAACTTAGAATTCAGTATTCAGTTAGTATATATTTAAAAATTAAGGTGTAACAAAGACATTTCAGACACATAAAATCGGAGAAATTTGTTACCACCAGGCCTGTACTGAAATGAATAGTTAAGGGAGTTGTTCAGAGAGATGCATGTAAATTGAGGCAGGATGAAGAACACCAGATGGACAAATAAAATGAATATTGACTAGATAGTGCAGTAATAATAGTGTTTTTTGTAATCTTATATTGATGTGTTACTAAAATCTATGACAAAAATAATGCCAAAATGCAAGAGAGGAATAAATAGAATTAAAGTGTTGTAAGGTTCTAGTAGTATTGGGAAGTGATAAAATAATTTATGTTTGCATGTAATTCAAGTATGATATATAATCTACATACTCTATATGAGAACAATGAAAAGATTACATAATAATGGTCATAGGAAAAGATAAAAATATATTTGATTAATATAAAAGAGGAGAATAAAAAATTATAAAATGATAAAATCATAACTATATAGCCATTGTACCAGTAATTGAATTAGAGGTAAAGGACTAAAAGACTGAGATTATAAGACTAAGATTAAAAATATAAAGTCTGGGCCCACCTGGTGGTGCAGTGGGTTAAGCAACACACTGTGAAGCAAACCGCAGCTACTGCAGCACGAGTTCAATCCCTGTTGCTGGCCGGGGAGGGGACCCACATGGTACAGCAGACCTCTCCTGCCTTGCTCCTCTCAGCAGTGTGTTTCAGTCAGGCTGCCAGTTCTGCTTCTCGCTCTGTCTCTGGTGGATCCTCTCACCACCCACACCTCTGGCCTATACCCCAGCTCTTGTATGCATAAATAAATAAATCTTAAAAAAATAAAATATAAAGTTTAACTGTAATCTGCTTGCAAAGAATAAAGTTTACAAATATTCAAATACATAGAAAAGTTGAAAGTAGAAGATTATAAGATAAATTGAAAAATACTAACTAGAAGAAAGCAGTTTCAACCTTACTGATATTAGACAAAGTAGACTTTTAAGGTAAGATGCATTATTAGAGATAGGAATAAAGTTTCATAATTATAAAGAGAGATGAACTATTGCAATAGTCCTTGCTTTAGAAGATGGTGACTTGGATTAGACTTGGTGGTACAAGTAAGGTGAAGTCGTCAAATCTTGGATATATATTGTGGGTAGGTGTCAGTAAGACTTTTTATTGTATTTTTTAAAAAAAGATTTATTTATGTATACAAGAACTGGGATGAGGATCAGAGGGTGTGTGTGAGAGGATTCACCAGAGAGAGTGGGAGGTGGGGAAACAGGCAGATTGATTGAAATACACTCCTGAGGGGAGCAGTGGGTGAGGCAGGAGAGTTCCACTGCACTATGTGGGTTAGCTCCCTGGCCAGGGATTGAACTAGTGCTGCAGTGGCTGGTGATAACTTGATAACACTGAGAGTTTAACCCCTGTATCACCAGGAAGGCCCTTGCCAATGTATTTAATATAGAATCTGGAAAAAAAGAGAGGATTCAAGTGTGACTTCAAGATTTATTTCCTGAAGGAGTAGTTGAATGGCAATGCTGTAATATTTACTGAAATGAGGACATTGGTAGAAATGTCGAGTTAAGAAAGAGAAATACAGTATAAATTCTCTTTTGGCCAAGTGGAACATGATTTGGGGAAATAGCAGTCATTCATATAGATGTTGAACACATACAGATGTTGATATTGAGACTTTAGAACATGCTTATAGTCATACTGTTACAGGACAGGGACAGGAGCATTTTAGAACCCCCAAACCTGTTATTTTTGAATGGGTTTTGCCATTTGCTGCATTAAGACAAACATATAAAATTTTTAATGGAAAGGAATTTTAATATAATCAGGGTATAATATAGAAGGGTAAAGAACATAGTTATTAAGTTAAGCATTTAAAGTTATCCATCTCCTTGAAGGTAAAAGTTTAGCTAAATAGGTTGGTTTAAAGTAAGGCCCCAAACCCTGGCACATGTCTAGGGGACTTTTTAGTAGATACCCATAGAAAAGGGTTAGAAAGAGTTAGACAAATTTGGGAGGAAAAGAACAAAATTAAAATTAAGATGAAAGCTGCCATTGTTAACCTCCCCACAGGTCTCTCACCCACATCTGTTCCAACCAGTCCAAGATTAAAAAGCAAGGGCAGTTTCTTCACATGTCCACCTGCTCCATGTGCCTCCTCCAGGTTTCCTTGCTGCTCTCCATCCTGCTTCTTTCTTCCTCCCTTCCTTCTGTCCTCTTCTCTGCAGAATCTTCCTTCCCTGCTCAGCTCCACCCATTTAGGGCAAACCGGGATTCTAGAACTTCCCCCTTTCCTGGGATGACCTTGTTACAATACTGTAAACAGCAGAATGAAAACTGAAATGCACATTTTTTGGAGCTAAGCCTACTGTCTTAAACCATACCTTTCCACTCTTTCTAAATGGACTTTGCTTAACTGTGGAAAATATTACACATAGAATAATTGTAATTATTCTAATTGTCAAAATGTGTTGAGTATGTACTATATGACAGATATTGTATTAAACACTTAGGATACTTTCCCCCAAAGTCTTTTTTAATAGCCCAATGAGGTAAATACTACTATTGTCCTCATTTTTATAGTTAAGAAAATTGAGTATTTGGGGTTTAGTAACTTTTCCCAGGTCATATAATGGGGAAGCTAGTCAGATAACTTGGGGGTTTCTGTGGCCAAGTTTGTACCTACTGTGCTTTATCTTTTCCTAGGATTATAAAAAATAGACATTCAAATATCCCATTTTGTTACCTTCATTCTTTTCTGGCCTCCAGTTTTTCTTTTAGATTTTGAATTCGATTGAGAAGCCATTTCCATTCAATTGCATTTAGGGACTTAACTGGTACTTACAGAAGGCTCATTTCTCAGGGCCCAGGATAAATTCTTCATTAGCACATAGTGGTGACTTAAGTTTCAGCAGCAACTGTTACCTTTTGAAACAAAAGAATCATTGAAAATCATTTGTCATAAAAGCCTTCTATTTTAATTCTGAAATAAGAGCTTTTGTATTTTTGTTAGCCTCTTTGGAAATTACAGAGAAAATAAGATGAAATCACACACACACACACACACAAATAAATAAATAAATAATTTCAGAAAAACTAACACCTCATCCAATTACCTTCCCAGCCCAACAAAAACATCCTCAGAAGAAAGCAGCTTTTTTTTTTTTGTCTTTAATCTAAAGGCAATGTAAAAGCCTAGGTAGTTTCTGGAACTACTTTAATCAACTTAATGCAGTCTGTAGCCTTCAGACTCTGGGCCAGTACAAAGAGACATTCGGATTGAAGCCAGTGAGTGAGTGCATTCACAGGACACTGGACTAAAACAGCTCTATGTGACAAGAGGAAAGGTCCAGGAAGTCAGGAACATGGTTCGTTCTAACTGGGCTAACAGAGTCTGCGATGTGTTATGTTACCAAAGGAAAAGTGGCAAAACCCACCTGGCCCCTCCATCTCACATAATTTCCTGTACAAGGCATGTGTGAGAGGCAAGTGCTCAGTGATGGACCTTTGTTCATTCAAAGGTTTTTACCTCTTTATTCTAAAGCCCCATTGTGAATTCACAGGGCTTAAAATATGTATTACTGTCCCTTTCATTTTATCATCCTAGAAGAAATCAAAGACAAAGAAAAAGAACTTTTTTCTTCCCAATGAGCTTGTCTGTTTGAAATCATAGGGTGTTTGTACATATGGTCTCCTAATGTCTCAGCTGAAGCTCTGTGATATCAGTGGGAGTTGGTGAGGTATCGTTCTTCCTTAAAGAGTTGCCAGGAACTTTTATGAAAACTTTGATTTGCTTTCTCTTCCTTTTCAATCCTTACAGTTTAGCTGACTGTAAAATGAAACAGAGAAAACTACCCAGTACATGTTTAAGAAGATCTGAAAGACTGTTAGCTACCTCCCTTTCAATTAAATTTGAATAATCTGTACTGCTATAATCTCCACCCTTAAGTATCCTACCCACAACTTTTGCTTGAATAAAACCTTTACATAGCTCACACACGTTTTGAGCATAAGCATTGTGTGCTGAATTGGGTGGTGCTGGTAAAACATAAAGATGTTGGCTTACAAGTAGATTAACACTTCCATGAGATTACTAATTGCTCTTTGCTATTTTTGGCCCAAGGGAAGTTTCCTGAAGGCACTCATTTCATATTGTGACTTGCGTCTTCCCTGAACTCTGAACTATATTTTCTTGACTGCCGTGCAATCCATACTTTAAAGTCTACCTTTTAGCCATTCAGTACAGTTTTAAAGTATAATTTCAGTGATTGGCAGTTTATTAAAAAGAAATGCTCAGTTTTTAAAAACTGGGAAAACAGAATACTTGCTTAGCAGTACAAAAACATTGGTTAACACCACCTGATTTCCCAAAGAAATATTTTGTTCATCATCTCCTGAAATGTGAATCAAAACACTTCTGACAGGTGAGTGAAAAAAGAAAAGCTAAGATATGGGCACAAACAAAAGCAGCATTAATAATTCAGGTAAATAAAATTTGTATACAAAAGAAAACTGTCAAGGTGATGGAGAATTTTGCTGTAAGTACAGGACTTTTAGGCAACAGGAAATGAATTGAGGTCTGAATGTTTTACAGTCCACATCAGGGCTTTATATAGTTTGAGTTTTCTTTTCCTGACTTCATTGTTTTAGTAAATGTTATTTACTGTGATCTAGAATCTTTCCTACCTCCAATAATTTTTCCCTTGTAAACTTTATTGCAATGTTCTTTGATATTTTACAGTTTATTTATATTAACCTTAATTAATAGAAAACCATTTCTTTCTTTACTTGAAGCATTTGTACTAAGTTTTGTCACATCCATTGCTAGTTCATTTCAGTGGGCTTTCCAGGTATATGGGTGCTTTCATTTTTAAGGCACAATGTAAAAACATTAGTCATCAAAGGTATCTTTAAGGTATGAATGGGGAGAGCCAGTTGCATTGATAACAATTAAAAACTGTATTGGCAAGAATCAGTTTCCAAGGAAGACCTTACTTTAGCCTGGTTGAGTTGTAATTACTTATATTAGACCGATACCTGGTATTTCTAGGTCATCACATTTATTCAGATATTCTCAGAGTCTACTGTGTACTGGCACATTGCTGGAATTAGAGGAAATGAAAATAAAAATAATATTAAGCAGTTCATAATCAGAGTAGAAGTTACCAAGTAAAACAACACTAAAGAATAACGGAACTATGCAGAGGAGGGTCCACACGTTTCAGGAAGAAGGAACGTGGATGCCACATGGTGAAGTGGGGAGCCTGTAAGCATTTGCACTGATAGGTCTGTATGGTGACGGGTTGAGAAAGAAACAGTAGATTTATTGTGGGTGAAGCAGGTAGGCACAAGGAACAAAGAAAGGGTTTAAAGCAGGGGGTTGGGGCTAATAAGACCTCAGCTTGGCAGTTGTGTGCGATATGGACTCAAGAGCTAATGAATACAGAGTTAGTAGGGCTATTAGAGTAATTTAGGGGAGGTATTATAACAGAGTGGTCCCCAGGAAAAGGGGGAATTCCAGCTTCCCTGCCCCACCCAAAGGAGGGTGGAGCCGTGAGAAGATAAAAAGCTGGCAAGGAGACAGGAGAGGGAAGAAAACAGGATGGAGGGTAAGGAGACATGGAGGAGGCACATGGAGCAGAGAGACATGTGAAGAAGCTGTGCTCGTTTCTTGGTCCGAGACTGGTTGGAACAGATGTAGGTGAGAGACCTGTGGGAGGTTAACAATGGCAATTTTTATCCTGATTTTGATTTTGCTCTTTTCCTCCAGATTTGTCTGACTTTTTCTGACCCTTTCTATGATCTCCACCGAAGGGTGCTTTAGACTTGTGGCAGGGTTTCGGGCCTTGCTTTGGGTCAATCCTGTTTGGCTGGACTTTTTACAAGGGGATGGGTAACTTTGGGTGCTTGATTTAGTAACTATGTTCTTTGTCTTTTCTGTATTGTTTGCTAATTGTATTAAAATTCTTTTCCATTAAAGGTCTTATATGTTTTATCTTATAAAGGTCTTATATATTTTGCGCAAATGGCAAAACCTATTTAGAGTGGGCAGGTTTGGAGGTTCTGGGGTACCCTTTTTCCTGCTCTGTAACAATATGAAAACTTAGTTAAAGCAGAGGAGATAACATGTTGATTGTAGATTTGAGAGTAATTTAGGGGGTTGAATTAATAATAGATTTTAAAAAAATATTTACTTATTTATTTATGCATATAAGAGCTGGGGTGCAGGCCAGAGGTGCAGAGGTTGAGAGGATTCATCAGAGACAGAGTGGGGAAGAGAATAGGCAGATTGACTGAAATGCACTGCTGAGGGGAGCAGTGGGCAAGGCAGGAGAAGTCTGCTGTGTCATGTGGGTCACCTCCCTGTCCAAGAGGTGCAGCAGTGGCTGCAGATAGCTTCATAGTGCTGAGACTTAACCCCTTGCACCACCAGGGAGTACCCCTGAATTGGTAATATTTGGATGTAGGGTTGAGAGGAAAGGTGGAGTTGTATGACTTCCAGCTTTTTGACTTAACAGACTAGATGGTCAAACTAATAGAGAAAAGGAACAGGGCCTCTCTGGCGACTCAGGGGTTAAAGTCTCAGCTCTATGGAGCTATCACCAGCCACTGCACCATAGGTTCAATCCCCAGCCCAGGGAAATGACCCACATGGCACAACAGGCCTCTCCTGTCTCACCTGCTGCTCCCCTCAGCAGTGTATTTCAGTATATCTGCCTTTCTGCTCCCCATTCTTTCTCTGGTGAGTCCTCTCACCCACTACATCTCTGACCTACACTTCAGTTCTTGTATTCATAAATAAACAAAAATATATCTTTAAAAAAAAAGGAGCAGAAGCATGTTTGGTGGTAGTGATAGTTATGGGTGAGATACTCTGAGAAGAAACTTAATTTTAGATTTGTTGAATTTTAATTTTTTATGTTCCATTCCAGTGTCAAGAGAAAATTTTTTTCTAAAGATTTATTTATTTATGCATACAAGAACTGGGGTACAGGTCAGAGTCACGGGAGGTGAGAAGACTCACCAGAGACAGGGTGGGGAGCAAAACAGGCTGAAGTACACTGCTGAGGGGAGCAGCGGACGAGACAGGGGAGATCTGCTGTGCCATGTGGGTCCCCTCCCTGGCCGGGGATCTAACTCACGCTGCTGTGCAGCAGATGCTTCACAGTGTGGAGCCCAACCCGCTGTGCCACCAGGGAGGCCCTCAAGAGAGGATTTTACTGAAGGAGAGATTTGGGAATATTTTACTTCTTATAGCTTCTAATGTGTCTTTGAAAGATATACAAGGTTTTAAAAACTTTTATTTTTTTTGGAAAAATAGATGCATATAGTAAAAATTCAATCACATATATACAATAAAAAAATCAAATCTTCCTTCCATCCCTGACCCATTGTTCTAGATGTATTTAATTTCAACAATTTCCAGAAATGCACCCAGCTGATACTTTCCAAGTGTGCATATAAATAGATGTTAGTGTATATACATATTTTAAATAGAAATGGTAATATATTTACTCTTCTACACATTTTTTACCCTTTCAGGATACCTTGGAGATCAAAAAATATTTATTTCATTCTTTTTAATGGTTATATAGTATTTCATTTCATGAATAGATTTATTTCCTTAAATCTGTTTTTTAATGATGGTATTTAAGCAAAGGTGGTAGATTGTATGTTCCATTTGCTTTTTTTATGTGGTAGTTGATTTAATTTCTCATGGACTTACAACATGGTATGTGTGTCAGGGCTATAGTTGAATCACTCTTTATGTCAATGCCTCTCAGACTTTAATATGCTTGCACATCATCTGGGAATCTGTTAAAGTATAGGACCTGAGTTAGTAGATCTGGAGTGGACTTCAAATTTTGTATTTCGAACTGGCTTTTAGAGATACCATGTTACCAGTTCACAGACTTTGTTTTTTTTTTTTTTAAATTTATTTATGCATACAAGAACTGGGGTGCATGCCAGAGGTGTTGGGGGGGCGGTGAGAGAATTCACAAGAGACAGAGTGGGGAACAGAACAGGCAGATCAACTGAAATACTCTGCCTAGGGGAGCAGCAGGCAAGGCAGAAGGAAGTCTGCTGCACCATGTGGGTCACTTCCCCACTCATGCTGCAGTAGCTGCAGTCTGCTTCACAGTTCACAGTGCATTGCTTAACCCATTGTGCCACCAGGGAGCCTCCCATTCACAGATTTTGAATAGAAATGACTAGTAACCCAACTTTCCTAGTGCTTTGAATTTCTTTGTACTCAATGACATGAATAAAGATGTTTTAATTAATTTCCCCCTATTTTCCTGCTTTGAGAAATGAATGACCTTTCATTCATAGTCAAGTGAGAGAGAAAGATATCTCTCTCTGTTTTTGTCTGTTTGTCTTTCTGTGTTCATAGCTCTTGATTCCTCTGTTATTTTTGTATGGGTTGACATAGCAGAGCTAAATACAGGTGTTCAAGTTACTGTATTCTCTCAAATCAATTTAGGCAAGTGCAGGTGTCAAAAACGTTCTCTGACTGTCAAATTCTATAGAAGTTAGCTAAGGGATTGTTGAGCATACCAGGAAGTAATGGTCAGAAATCCCTTTCCATTCTTGTTCTATGAAGGATGTAACTACTTAATATCTATAACTTAATATATATACAACTTAATATATGATCACCCAGTTAAGGATTCAGCAATAGCCAGTCTATGGATACATTTTGAGTCATAATTAGAAAGACTTTATTTTAAAAACCTTAAATTTTTTTCCCTAGAATTTTTGAGATTTTTGTTTTATACTTAAAATCTTTTATCTATTTAGAATTTAATTTGTGATAAGGTGTGAGATATGGATAAATTGACTTTTTTTGACTATCTGGATATCTTAATACTGCTTATTACTTAGTTACCCAATTTATGCCCTCCTCTTGTCTGAGAGGTTGCTTTTCACATGTGCCAAATTCTGTTATGAATTACAATTTCTTAATCTTCTAGTATTTTTTTTTATCTTCTAGTATTTTGGTAGCATTATTTCTTGAAATGAACTGTTTTTTAGGGTGGGGGGGGGGTTTCTTATAAGTCAGGAATTTTACATTGTTCGTCTTCTATCTCCAGGGCTTAGCCAACTGTTTGGAGTATAGGAGTCTCTCATCAAAGGCTTGCTGAATGAATGAGTAATGGTGTTTATATAATGCAAAATGTAGTTTAAAGAATGCATTTGTTTAATGTTAATCTTCTTTAGTCTGGATCTTTAGTGAGGGAATAATGATTTAAAAATGAAGCCCTTTCCCTATAAATGAGTCTAAAATACATATTCAATACTTATCTGTAGATTTGTACCGTAATTTGACAAGTAGAACCACAGAGAAATGAAATGCACAGCAATATGTTTACACCTACCCTGCAGTTGAGAGAAAGAGAGCAGACTTATCTGAAATTATTTAATAATTATGTCTATTTTATAAGGGGAGGGGAATGGAAGTGACTTACTATTCAATCCTTTAGTTTTCATGAGGAATTTTTCTTTCATTCCACCCATGACTCCAGCCCACAGAGGTATCCTGAGTTATCTATCTAGTGAGTGTGGGGAAGGAATCCGTCATACAAGCCTAACCACTTGCTTTCACTATGTGTGTGCATTCAACTGTTTACCAAGAGCGCATATTCTGACCTGATTCCCCCCTAAGTTTTCTATAGTAGAAACAGGATGAACAAACAGTTGTATTTACACAATGTGAAATGTGGTCTTTGGAGCATTCTTTTCTTCAACAATTGCTCTTTCTAATGGACAGATAGCGCTGCATGGGACCGAGGGGGTAAATTTACTTCCATCCATTTCTGACACCTAAATTGTGTCCTTCAATCTGGGCTAGTCTCTGTTGGTAATACTGCTATATCTTGATCTCTATTTCTTCTAGCTCTCAACTGGATCAGAACTCAGTTTGAGAAAAGGGTTGTACTTTATAAGCTTCCTCAAAACTGATTGGTGTTTACTCTGAATTACTTTAATTATATGCTACTCTCGATCCTCTTCCTAAATTCCTTCTATTTCACTTAATTCAAACATTTTTAATATAGTGTGTCTTTGCTTAACTCCTAGTATTTAAAATGGAGACAACTGACTCCTTTTTCTGATAGTGGGGGGCTTAATGTATCCTAGCAACTCCTTTCCATATACTCATTAAAGGAAGTCCATATTATGTGTACAGGTTCATTCAGTATTTTCAGGGAATGAGCAGAGCCCATTAAATTCATTAAATATTACCACAATAAGAAAAAAGGACAAACCACAAGAGAAAAACAATCTGTACATGAGATTTCACTGCAAACTAGACTGTTTCAGTGTTTATAAATATTCGTCTGTGGAGAGAAGTACGTGTATTATAATAATTATGCATTAGTGCCTCATTAGTAGGGGGTTACATCCACGCTGTTTCTTTTTCCTCTAGTGTATTTCTGATAAGTTAGCATTTTTAAAGTCTTATTTAAAATGTAATAAAAGCAGAGGAGAGAGAGAGAGAGAGTGTATGTTCAAGAGTAGATCATTTGTAATTCTTTCAGCTGTATGAAGAAACATATTCCATAGGCTTCTGAGCCTATAAACAAAGTGTAAAAAATTGCCTTTCTCACCCTGAATCAGAATATAATTACTTCAAAAGTACCAAGAAAACAGGTCCAACCAGAAAAAAAAATGAACTTTTATTATATTGTGTTCTTGATGTCATTATGCACATTTAAATTCTAGGTCCCTAGTCTATTTTAAAAATGAGCTCTTTCTAGACCAGCACTGCTAGAAACACCTTCATCATGCACTTGTGTAGGTACCTTCTACTTGCAAAATCCATGAACATTTGTCAGTCTTCCTCCTTTTCTGTTGAAATTCATATAGTTGATAAATTTTTCCATGTTGAGGTTCTGTAAGCCTTTGGTCTCTAGATATTGCATATTGTTTATTCTCCTGCAAACCCTCACCCCTCTGCTTGCTGTTTCCCCATTTCCTTTATAAGATCCCCCTAGTCTTCCTTGTCTATCCCTGATGTGTTCCCTCAACTCTACTTTTCTCTGATCTTCTCACACTTCATCTTCTCCTTAGATGAACCTTCTTCCTTTTCATGATTTTGATTATTATCATCTACATGTTGACTCCTAAGTCTATTTCTATTCTCCATCAAATCTGTGAATCTCATGCCAGGTTGCCCCTTTCAATTACTTATTTGTGTACTTCTACTAGAACTCTCCCAGGTGCTCAGAACTCTACCAGAGACAAACTGGAATTCATCATCTTCTCACAAGCTTCCCGCTTTTTACTTTGTCTTAGATGATGGCATCACCATTCAGCTACCAAAATAAGAAGTTTGGAGGTCACCCCTGACAGTTTTCCCTATGTCTTCTGCCATGTCTATGTAGGCACCAAGTGCTGTCAAATTTAGTTGAAGTCCTGATAAACTAGATCATTGCAATTGACTTCCCATAAGTCCCCTTGCAGGTAGCTTTGCATATAATTAACCCTGTGGCAAGCTAAAAATTCCTTTAAATTAAAAAAAAATCTGTTTTTAAAGTGGAAATAAAAAAGCACACATAACAAAAGTGCTAGGTACTGAATTTTAAAACCTTGGGGATCAGCCGTGTGTTAACTTGGGCTGTTAGGTTAACTTGTGTAGTTTCTTGGAATAAACTTGTGTCAACTTTTAATTGTAGAGTATCCTGACTTTACAAGGGAACTTAAAACGACAACGACAAACTGTTACTATTTACAACCATTTATCTGTGTGAATCAGTCTTCTGCAACCAAAACAAAATACAAAAATACAAAACAAAACAAAAACAGGGACACTGTCATCACTGCAATTCTCATCAACCACTCCTAAATTTGTTATATAAAAAAAACCCTGCTGGTTGTTCTTGTTGGTTGGCTTAATATTAAGCAAATGTTTTACATTTTAATTCATAAAATGAATGTATTATAATAAAATATTGCTTTTTAGATATTTTATTTTTTTATATGATTTTGTTTGAAGGATTCTACTACTAAAAATTTGAAAGCCAGAATAGTAGAGCAGGAGTCAGCAAAGTTTCTGTGAAGAATCAGGTACTAAATGTGAAGATTTAGTGGGTTAGATAGTCCTTGTTTCAGTGACTCAGTGGTGCCATTGTAGTGTGAAAGCAGCAACAGACAATCTAAAAATGCATATGGTGATGGTGTTCCACTAAAACTTTATTTACAAAAAATGGTTGTAGACTGGAAATAACCCCTGGATTGATCTATAGTTTGCCAACTTCTGTATTAAAGCTTTTGCTGCAAATGGGTGGATTGAACTATTCAAGCTAGTTACCTAGCAACCTTTAATGAAGGGACAAATGAGTTGTCCTCTCATTCTGTATTAATAATTACTTTCAACTGGGGTCTTCTAAAACTGTTCTAATTTAGTAATGTTACTTTATAGGTAACTGAGTTGAAATTATTTGGTCACTTTGCTTTTGAAATCCACCAAGTTTAAATGAGCCTAAATTTATAGCTTTTTATATGTCCCTTGACATAAAATAATCTGGAAGACTTGCATACCTTGTGTTTGATGATACTGTGTGTGTGTGTGTGTGTGTGTGTGTGTGTGTGTGTAGAGATATACTCATTAACAAATCCTTACTGCTGATCTCACTTGTTAGGGTAAATGAAGAGTTTACTAATCTAATTTTCCAAATTGATGTTTCTTTTTCTTTTGCTCACAATAGCTTGGATCATCTGAAAAAGAACCTGAATAAATGTATCATTTGTCACTAGCTAAAAACTGTCATCATTAACTTGATTAATCAAATGCTGCTCTTAGAGATGGATTGAAACACAAAATAGCCAGCCTGTTTCCACATAATGAAGAGATTAATTTGACACACAAGACAACCAATTTACTATTACCCAATGATCATGCTTTATTTAGAAAACCATCAATTAGTGTATTTTTCCTTGATGCACTATTTTGTCTTTCTACCAAGAAATGATGATTTCATCAAAAGTTAATCTGCTTTCCTTAAACATAAAAGGATATTTATCTCAGCATTCTTAAATTCCAAAATGTGAAACTCATGAGTAAAAGAGGAAATTAATGATGGATTAAGAAGCTTACAGTGAATTTTTATTTTAGGATATTGCTAGTTTTCTTCTTGTAACATGATTAGGAAAATGATAGTAAAAGTCACAGCAAGAGAGACCCCCCAAAGGCCTCTGTTCTTCCTTTTTTTTTGGATGGAGATTAAATGGCCTATCTATACTAGGAATAGAGGTAAGTATATGTGCATATGAAGATGTAAACTATGCACTAACTTACAAAGAAATTAATTAGATTTTACTGCCTTTTGGTGTATGTGGTAGTTAGGAAAGGTTTTTGGCTAAGTAAAAAGAATATTAAGTCACAGTATTAGTTTTCTTTACATGACTGACACAAAGCATCAGAGAGGTCTACTTATGAGGTTTATGTGGTACATGGACTTTTAAGTCATTTCCTATTGTGTAGCTTTTCTTATTAGAATGGGCGGGAACAACAGCAAACTCTTCATTAACTAACTTAGGGCTGGTGATATTTTCTGGATGTTGTGCTTACTGGGAATGAGATGTCTAAAGGGTTCTGAGTTGGAATAGATCTCAAATACTAAGCTGGAGGATTTTTGAAAAAGAGAGTGGTGCTGCTTCATTAATAGTTCATGGAAACTTACCATTTGATGCATTTTAGAACCTATTAGTTACTAGATGACATGACATTTGTGGGTCTGATAGATTGTTGAAACATTTTTGTGTGTAGATGGGGAGGGACCTTGGCAGAAGGCTCTGTGTATGAAGTGTACATATTTCCTGTATTTGTGTGAATGGTGGGTGTGTCATGGCAACCTCCTGGTACCATCGAGGCTTTAAGGATTTCAGGGACTTTCAACACGGTAAGTAGACCATAGGCGATACTCTAAGCCAGGATTTCCTCGCTCTTAATACACCTTGCAGACTTTCCATAATGAAACAAGATAATAATACAATAAAAAGCACTTATAACATTCCATAGGTACCCGGTGTTTTTGGCCACACTGATGTTTACTTAATGCTCAAATGTACTTCTCTCTCTGCAAGAGGTGAGTCCTTGGAGCTGTCTGGAAATGGTCCATGATAGAAGTGGTCAAAACTTTCTTTCTTGATGATTTGAAGGAGACCATGTAAAGAACATTTCAAAATCATCTAATGGATTTTAGGAATTTGTTTCCCAGGGCTGTGGTCCTAGACTTGGAACCAGAGCTGTTGTGTTCTGCTCCTATTGCCACCAATAAGCATTTGTGTCACCTTGGGCAAGTTTCCCAGCTCTTTTAAAGGTTGGGAAAGGTATAGATTTATTGCTCAGATAGAAAGTGGGCAATATGAGAGGACAACATAAGAAGAATACATTAATATTTTAATAGTGTTCAGAGGCATACACATGAACAGTGTAGAAAATATGTACTTGAGGGAAAAATAAATTTATCATTGAGAATGAGTTCTGAGAAGCTGAGAGAATCTTTAAGGATGGGTGGCTTGACTTTCAAACCCATCCACATATTTTTCCATTTCTTAAAGCAAAATCATCTCTCCCTCCGCCTTCTTACTGCCCTTTTTCTTTATTATAAAACAGATTTTCCTTTTGAAGAAAATTTGGAAAATACAGAAAGGTATAAAGAAGTGAAACAATTTCATTACCCAGAAATAAAGCTCTAAGATTTAATATAAACCTTTAATTTTCTTTCCTCTGTATGTGTGTGCACATACATAGTTGGAGTCTTACCAAATATAGATTTTTTAACATATTGTTTTTACTTAAGACATATTATGAACATTTTTTATTGATGAGTATTCTTCTAAAATATAATTTTAATATGCATAGTAATCCAGAACATGCAACTTGTTTAAAGTATTTTCTTTACCATTATAAAATGTTCTTTGCCAAATATGTGGAAAATATAGGTAGAAGAAAAATAAAATCAATAGTAATTTTATTACCCAATGAAATTAGTCTTCTATTTCAGTCTGTTTTTCTATGCATCTTCTGCATGTTTATAACTTGTTTTTTGCCCTTTTTTTTTAAAAAAAAATTGAGATATAATCGACACATAACACGGTGTTAATTTGGGGCATATAATACAATGATTCATTATTTATGTTTTGCTGCTTTCTGCTTTTTTCTTTTTTGCATGGCACACATGTTTTCCTATATTATTAAAAGTTATCTTATGTTTCATTAACATTAAGATTTATAGTTTTGTAATGTATAATTATTTGTAACTACCATTTTGTGTGACTATGTATATAATACTTGTAATTATATTTTACAGTTCATACACTTAACATATTTATTGAGAGCCTGTTATATGCTTAACACTTGGCATACACATGTAGACAGAACAGATGGTGCACATTTTGAATGACAGTATATATTGTTTCATAACCTTTTTGTTTCCACCAATATGTCCTTACATGTGAACTAATATTTTGATCCAGTCATCGTGAGTGACTGCTTTGTAATCCAATTGACTCTTCATTTGTTTCACTAATTTATTGTTGGTGTACAGTTAGATTGCCGTTAATTTTCCCCTGAGTATTATAGTTATTATTTTTTCATATTCTTATTTCCTTACATCAGTTTTCTAGAATATAGTATCTTGATTAAAAGGCATATGTTTATCTAAGACCTTTTGTAGCGACTGCCATAATGCTACTGAGAAAAGTTGTACCAATTTTCATTCCTAATGTCAATGAATGAAAGTCATTTCCCAGACAAAAAAATCATATCATTGATGTTTTAATTTAATGTTCTTAATTGTAAATAAGTTGAATTTCTTCCTAAATGTTTTTGACCAATTTTATTTCTCCATTGGTGAATTATTTTTGGGTCTTTTGGTCATTTTGAGGGAGGACTTCATTGTCCATTTATCACTCATTTTAACATCTAGTGACACAAATTTACCTTTTAAATTTTTTGGTGTTTTCTTGGATTGACATTTTTATTCTTTCAGATGTATTCTTTTTGTTCATTCAGTATGTTTTCTCTTCATTTTATCTTTTAAAAGGGTTTTTATTTAAAAGGGTGTATTGAAATTATCACTCAGATCATCTTTTCTCCCCACTTTCCCTTTATAATTTTCTAACTTTGGGTCATGTGTTGTATTTTTTGACTTTGTGTTTCAAATAACATAAAATAAAAAGTTCTTTGCGATCTTAATATATGGTAGACTTTCAAAATATTTCACTAGTTTTTGAAAATAATGTATTCTCTATTGGTACAAAATTCTCTCATGTAGAACTATTAGACCATAATTTTAAAAAATGTTTATCCAAATAATCCTATTTTAAAATTTTATTTTTATTTAATCTCATCTGTCAGTTTCTAAGAGAGATTTTAAAGCTTACATTGATGATGACAACTTTGTCAGATTACTCTTTCAATTTTAATAGTTTTATTATGCACTTAGGTATATCCCGTTATCAAGTTTACAATAATTTCATATTCTTGGTAAATAGTTACACTCTGACCCATTTTGATTTTGACTTTGAATTCTGTATTGTTAGATATGGTCATAAATACTTTTATTTAGCATCTTCTTTTTTTTTTTTCTTGTGCTTTCAGAACTGTTTTTAACAAAAACTTGCAAATAGCTTTCAGAGTCAAGTAGTATTCAAAGAATTATAACAATACTTTAGTACCTATCTTTCCCTTGCCACCACTAACCAAATATAGTGGTTTTTTTTGTTGTCTTTTCTGATATTTACTGCTAATTTCCTAAATAATGTGTTTATACAGCTTAGCTATTAACTTCTTATTTTCCAAGAGGGAAAAAAAACACACCTTTATCCTCCCAATATAGTTACACCACAGTTGTTAAATAAGTTTTCAGTATTTACTTCACAAGTAATTAAACAACACAACTAGAATTGATTAAGTAATTCCTTTGTATCAGGCATATCTTTAAGTGCTTGTAATTATTAATTAATTGATCACAAAAATTCTGCTGGGTAGGTGCTTTTATTACTTATTTATCTATTTTACAAATCAGAGAACTAAGGTTTCAAGTAACTTTCTGCTTCCATTCAATTTTTTATTTTGTTAGTTTTAATTGCCTCATTTTAAATTTGCTTTATTTCATCACTACTTCTTCCACCAAAGAGAATATAGAATCCCTCTCAATATAATCTACCCTCATCTCTAGGTTTTTCTTTTCTTTTTTTGAACACTTAGTAGTCACCTGACTGTTTTCTATCAATTTTCTGTTTTATTTTACTTTTAGGGAGATTTTATCAACTTTATCTCTTGATCTTTTTACCGATTTAAAAAACATTTCTGTTAACATTTTTAATTTTAAGAACTCTTTTGTGATCTTTGAAGATTCCTTATATTACTCTGACCTTGCTTCAGTGATACAGCATGTCTTATCTCTCATAGTCAAGTTTACTTTTAAAATACATTTCTTCAGCTTCCACCATCAGTCATATTTCATCTAAGTTGTTTTCTCCTGTTTCTCTTATTATGTTTTGGTCTCAACTTTTCTGAAAAAATCTGCACATTTTTGGTTATGCATTTCCACTGAAGGATGCTGATAACTGGAAACTTCATTTTGGGACTTTGCCTGACTGGTACTTGTGTCCTGGTAGCTTCAACGCACTGTGAGATTGATTTGGTGACATCGATTTCTCACTGAGGATACTCAAGTGTGAGAATCTGCAGTTCTTTTTTCTTGGCAGGTCGATACTCAAGAAAGGGATTCTCACATCTCCTTTGTGTGGTTATAAATCTGGCTGCACAGGTCCTGGGGTGATGGGTCTTACCACGTCAGTCCGCAGAAGTTCACTCACTGCCCTCTGAGTAAATCGGTCCTACTTAGAAAATCCAGGATAATCTCCCCATATCCAAACCCTGAACTTTATCCCATCTGCAAACCCTCTCTTCCATGTCAGGTGTCTGGGATTAGGATGTAAACATATTTGGGGCCATTATTCTGTCTGACTCTCCCTGGCTAAGAAGATCTTGGACTGTAACCCCTAAGTAACCTGGACATGCTCCCATTTCCCTGCCCAGGAGTCCCCTTCCAGGAACCTAGTTTTAGAAATCTGTTCACATGGTGTCTGCTAGAGGCAAATTTCGGTGGAGTCAGAAGACTCCGCACATCCCCTCTCTTTTTTATTTTTTTGCTGCTCACTAGCTATCTTGCTTGTTATTGCCCCTGCCATGCGCTCCCTGCTGGCTCTGTGCTTCTGATTGTGGCAGGTCCTGAGACTGGAGCTGAGTATCAGCACATCATGCTTGATTAGATAATTTAAAGTCAACCTTTAGCTGCCAACTCTGTTTGACTCTGTTCTTCCAACATTCTTTTACTGATAAGGTGTGGAAGAGGAAGGTGCAAAAGCAACTTTGTAACAGCCATTTGGGGTCTACTAGATGAAGAGGAAGCCTAGCAACTCAAGTTTATGGGAACCTTTTTGTACCCAGGCCTTACATGCCCTGAGACATCTGCCTGGTGCAGCAGCCCATGGTTTACTCATCTGCACTGCATCAAAAGGTGCATTAAAATGACTCTCTGCTCTGTACCTCCTGGAAGCTGCAATGTCTGATTACTGCCAAGAATAGCTATCCTGACAGAAATAACCCATTTTCAAGGTTACCAAAGCTAGAAGACTACCTTGTCTCATTGCTTGGGATTCAAGTGTTGTGTGTAATTTTCAGTACCCAGCTCACAGGTGACTGTGTTTGCAACTGTTTCAGTAGTAATGAAAATAAAGTCAACTAACAAAGAAGTTTATTGGCCTTTTTCATTGACTTTATAGTTCTTGAGTAATTTCTTCTTGTTTTGATCTGCAGGTAATGCCTCTATCATGGGTAGTAAGGTTTATTTATTTTGTAATTTTGGGACTTTGGGGTGGAAAAAGAAGTAAACTTGACATTTATCCTCTCTCCTGAATAGGAATACTTGACCAATTAAAAAAGAAAAGATTTATTTATTTATTTAGCATAGAAGAACTGTGGTATAGGCCAGAAGCACAGAGGGTAAGGGGATTCACCAGAGACAGAGTAGGGAGCAGAATAGGTGGATTGACTGAGGGGAGCAGCAGGCCAGACAGGAGAGGCCTTTTGCACCCCATGTGGATTAGCTCCCTATCTGGGGGTTGAACTCAGGCCTTATAGGTGCTGGCGTTGAGATTACCTAACCCCTAAGCCACCAGGGAGACACTGAGCTAATTTTATTTTTATTTTATTTATTTATTTTTTTAAGATTTATTTATTTATGCATACAAGAGCCTGGGTAAAAGCCAGAGATCAGGGAAGTGAGAGGATTCACCAGAGACAGAGTGGGGAGCAGAACAGGCGGACAAACTGAAACACACTGCTGAGGGGGGCAGCGGGCGAGACAGGAGAGGTCTGCTGTGCCATGTGGGTCCCCACCCTGGCCGGCGGCAGGGATCCAACTCATGCTGCAGTGGCTGTGTTGGCATCATAGTGTGTTGCTTAACCCACTGTGCCACCAGTGAGTCCCAGAACTAGCTTTTATTTTATTTTTTTCTGTTTATGAATTCTTTGATTTCTGCTCTACTATTTTTATGCTGCTTATTCTGGGTTTAATTTATACTTCTTTTTCTAGTTTCTTAAGATGGATGCTTAGCTCATTGATTTGAAGACATTCTCCCAACCCCCAACCCCAATATAAGTACTTAGTGCTGTCCTTTTGCTTAATGCATTGCTTTAGCTGCCTTTCACAAATTTTGCGCTTTTACTTTCTCTTAATTAAAAATATTTTCTAGTTACTCTTCTGTTTTCCTCTTTAAGTAAAGGGTTCTTTAGGAATTCATTGTTTATAATTATTTGGGGAAATTTTTAAAGCTGCATTGCTAGGTTTGGTTTCTATTTTAATTTTATCATTTTGACAGAATAGACTTCATACAGTTTCAGCTATAAACATTTTGTGGGCTACAGCCTGCAATATACATTGGTGAATGGTTCGTATGAAGTTAAAAGAATATGTATTTTGGTATTGTCAAGAGGAAAGGAGAGTCAATTTTGTTAAGTTGATTAATAATGTTTGGGCTTCATATATCCTTACTGAGTTTCTGTCTTTTGTTCCACTACTACTGTATCACTGAAGTCACCACCTATTATTGTGATATGTCTGTTGTCCTTTCAGCTTTATCAGTTTTTATTTATGTATTTTAAAGTTCAATTCTTAGGTCTGCAAACACTTAGAATTATTTTTTCATCTTATTGAATCGATCCTTTATCATTTTGTGATTTCTGTGTTTATCCTTTGTGATATTCCTTATTTTGTATTCTGTCTGATCTTAGTATAGCCATTGCAGCCTTCTTTTGACTACTGTATTGCAAAATAGATGTAATTCTATGCTTTACTTTTAATCTATTTATCTTTATATAAATTTTAAGTAAGTTTCTTTTAGACAGCATGTGCTTGAGTCTTGCTTTTTTATCCTAACTAGCAGTAACAGTTGTTTTTAGAAGGTATATGTATATAACTTACATTTAGTGTAATAATGGATGTGTGTTTGGAATCAGTTATCATTTTGCTATTTTTTTTTTGTTTTCTCTGTTATTCATTTTCCCCTTTTCCCAGTCTCTTTTGGCTCATTATTTACACTTAATTTTTTTTTTTTAGTTGTTTCCTAGTATTTACCAAATATAGGCTTAAATAACCAGTTTGCTTTCAAATAGTCTATTACTTCACATTTGCATAAGAACCTTTAAATTTTAGTTGAATTTTTACCTTTTCTGTGGTGCCTTGAATCTCTCCACTTGCACTGTCACAAGTGAGCCAACATTTGTATTTTTGTCTCCTTAGAAAGGTCTGTCTTTCATTATTTCTTGTTTTTTAAAGATTTGTTTATTTATGCATACAAGAACTGGGGTACAGGCCAGAGGTTTGGGGAGTGAGAGGACTCACCAGAGACAGAGTGGGGAATGGAACAGGTAAACTGAATGAACTACACTGTTGAGGGAGAGCAGCGGGCGAGGCAGGAGAGGTCTGCTGTGCTATGTGGGTAACCTCACTGGCCAGAAAATGAACTCATGCTGCAGTGGCTGCGAATGTTTCATGGTGCCATGCTTAATCCCTTGCACCACCAGGGAGGCCCTCATTGTATTTTAGGCTACTTGGTTGTCCTATGACTTTTGCTCTGTGGTAGGTTCAAGAAAAGTTTGATTTTATACTGTATGAATTTTTATTTTGGATTAAGTAGAAGTGATATTCATTCCAACTTTCTACAGAAGTAGAATCTCTTCATTTGCATCTTTAAGAGGCCAATCCACTGTTCTATAAGACCAGTGGTTCTGGATAATGTGTTCTATCAGTGGATCCCATGGTTATGTAGCCATTACCTTTTACACCTATTTAGCTATTGTAGGTCCCTTGGTTTGATGCAGTGTTCTGTGGTATCTCATTTTGGTGAATCATGCATTTTCTAAATCTGTGGGTTGTAGTTCTAGCTTAGGTATTGGAAACAGCCAAAGTAACCCCATTCCTGATTCCACGTACATCCCAGTGTTGACCCTATGTAAGCTGAATCTCTGTTCTTTTTTTTTTTTTCCCCAAAGATTTATTTATGCACACAAGAGCTGGGGTACAAGCCAGAATCACAGGAGGTGAGAGGATTCATCAGAGACAGAGTGGGGAGCAGAATAAACAGGATGACTAAAATACACTGATGAGGGGAGCAGCAGGTGAGGCAGGAGAGGTCTGCTGAGCTATGCGGGTCCCCTCCCTGGCTGGTGATCAACTCGCGCTGCTGTGCTGCGGATGCTTCATAGTGCGGCGCTCAACGGCGCTCAACCCGCTGTGCCACCAGGGAGGCCCCAAATCTGTTGTTTCAAGGGTAGAAGTCTTCTCAACTAGTCACCATGCCGTCAAGGGCATTTTTGGTTTCATGGGTTGGTATCATATTTGGGGCTCAGCATTGATTTCAGTTATTGCAGGTCAGTTATTCAGCAATGACAGTAACAAGATCAGCCTTGGTAAATAGACTCCCCGATACTGTGCCCATGTATATCATCCATGTCACGGCTGCCATAGTTCCTTCATTAGTGAACTGTGCCAGCACTAGTGTGGGATTTGTTAGAAGTTTGATGATACCAACTGGCCAAGTCTTTCTATTTGGTTATTTAGTAACTCCTCTGTGGTAAATGGTCCCTGGTGACAGTTCCAATGTAATACAAAGATCTTCACACTTTTGGCTCACTCTTGTTTCCATTCATGGGCCTTCCCCTTAGAATTCTTTGTTCCCAATCCTCCAATCTATTCCTCTATGCTTCCAGTTCCTGGAAAACCAGCCAGGGTATTTTTCTGTTGCCCACGGGTCTATGTATATTCTTATACTGGGCTACTCCTCTTCACTTCAAGTGGGTGACAAATTATAATGCCTGGAGGTGTCCATTGTGAAGATTTTATCTCATTGTTCTCTTTCATGATAACTTTTGAGTGGGGTTATAGTACAGCTGTCCATTTTTGGCTTTCATACACATTCTGGACTATCGCATCAGTGAACCAACTATGTATGGCATTTCCCCCTCTGTTAACTAGTCATAAGCAACTTTACTCCCCCCATCACATCATAGTTGAGAACTGAGTAAAAGATGTCAGTGTAACAATGGTGGAGACCAGGGAGGATATGACTGATACAGATGTAGCTGTCCGGTGACTGATGGCCATGCTCAGACCCAACCTGGAATCTGACTGCTGTCTTACTTTGGATTGTTGCTTTGCCTTCTCAATTGAATGATTTCCTGAATCTGGCATAATCAGTTCATGATGGAAGGTTTTGGCTGCATTGTCTTTTGATGTCCCTATTAGGGTCCTATAGTATGATAGGAGTTGCTTTTTAAGTGTTTTGAGTTCTCTGCTTCAGATGACACGTCTTTGCTCTAGATTACTAGTGATCTATGCTCTTTTGTGTGAGGGCTGTCCTGTGCATTTAAGACACGTAGTACATTCCTAGGCTCTACTCACTAGATTTCAGTCATTTCACTCCTTACTTTCCCTAGCGATGATAAACAAAAATGTCTTCAGACTTTACCAAATGTTCCCTTTGGAGCAAAATTTCTCTTGGTTGAAAACTACTGGTCCAGACAATCCAGGTCCCTTTGGACTATATTATTACTTGGGGAGGGAGAGTTAACATAGCCCTAAGGCAAGGCTATAAGTGTATATTGTTGTCAGTCCCATGTGTATGTGAATTTCTTCTGATCTTCCTTTTATAGGGATGGAAAGGAATACATTCCTCAGATCAATGGCCTCATACCAAGTACCCGAGGCTGTATTTATCTGCACTAGCAAATACCACACCTGGCACAGCAGCTGTAATTGTGGCTATTGCTTGATTATGTTTGCAATTCTTTACTCTCATCCACATTGTACTATTTGGCTTTTGCTGGGTCTAGAAAAGTGAATTAATTTATGATGCAAGAGGGACCATTATCCTTACTTGCTTTAAATCTTTAGTTGGGGACCTTCCCTGGTGTTTCAGGGGTTAAAGACACAGTGCTGTCAAGCTATTGCCAGCCACTGTGACTTGAATTTGAACTCCGGCCAGGAAGGTGACCCACATGACATAGCAGACCTCTCCTGTTGTGTTTGCTGCTCCCCTCAGCTGTATATTTCAGTACATCCACCTGTTCTGCTCCCCACTCTATCTCTGGTGAATCCTATCACCCCCTGTACCTCTGGCCTACACCCCAATTCTTGTGTGCACAAATAAAATAAGTCTTTTAAAAAGTCTTTAGTACTAATATAACCATTCATCATGAGATATGATATTTCTGATTTGCTACCTTGTCTGGGAGTGGGAGGCAATTTCTGAGGTTTTTAAATGGTTTTCTGGGGGCCTCCCTGGTGGCACAGTGGGTTAAGCAACGCACTATGAAGCAAACCGCAGCCACTGCAGCATGAGTTTGATCCCTGCTGCCGGCCAGGGAGGGGACCCACATGGCGCGGCAGACCTCTCCTGCCTGGCCCACTGCTCCCCTCAGCAGTGTACTTCTGTTGATCTGCCTGCTCTGCTCCCGGCTCTCTGTGGTGAATCCTCTCACCCTCCCCCACACCTCTGGCCTGTACCCTGGTGCTTGTATGCATAAATAAATAAATCTTTAAAAAAAATAAATAAATTATAAAAAAAAATGGTTTTCTGCATTGCCATAGTTCTAACCTCACAAGTCAAGGAACCAATGAGAGAGTTCTGCTAAATAGGAAGTATGACTAGTTCAGTTACATAGTTAGAGTTTGGGAAATCATCACTGCTTGGTTGAAGTACCCAGTAGATGAAATGGACCCAACATGAGTCAGAGCTTGGCTGTACTCAATTATCACCTTGACACCTATGTTCCTGCTCGAACAGGGAAGCCATGGTGGTTTTTTGGGTCTCTGGATATCAGTGTCATTTCAGACACTGGGTCCAGCAATATTCAAAATGGCTGAATAGGTGGTTGTTGAAGTAAATGGTCAAATATTCATTTAAGGAAGGACCAGGAGAATTACTGCTGAATGTATTTGATCCAGTATTGTAGGCCCCATCATTATGGGGACCAATCTTTTCTTTGATCAATAGGTTCTGGATCTGAAACTGGCTCAACTTTAGGTAAGAAAGCATGACTTTATTATGATGGCTGCCCTTAGTTTTCTGATCCTTTTTTCCATGATTGTTTAAAAAATTGCATAAATTAAGCAAAAATCTTATTGCTTACCTACCTTTATGTCTCTGTGCATACTGTCCCAGTAACCATCTCTATATCTTCTGGGGGCTTGAAGTGTCTTGATTACCCTACCAATTTTGATGTTCATCACAACAGTTGGGCCCACTTTGCTTTTGATGTTTAAGTATCAAAATTTGATCTGTTTTTATTTCAGGATTCTGGAATCTCTGTTCTATTTTGATAGCTCCTGTCCTTGGCCTAAAGAGTAGCCCTGAACTTCTCTGTGATGCTTGTATCTCTTTTCCTAGCACTTTAATTCCAAATTAGCAACTTTGGACATAGGGTATATTCTGGTCTCTTTCCCTTGGCTGGTGGGGTTTCTGTTTTAAGTAGTATATTCATTTTAGCATAAATCCTTTATGACCTTTTAATTTTATTTCCCCAATATGACAGCACTTCTATAATTGCTAATTTACTTAGTGTGGGCCATTGATTTAGAAACTTTTAGGAGCTATCCTAGCAGTGTTTTAACACAATTTACTAGAGTTCTTAACAGGGAGTTAAATCTTCCTGGTAACTGGGAGGTGAGCAAATCAATGCTGAAGAGGAGAATTGGGTGGAATACCACAGTATCTACTCAGGAATTTTTATTTATTTATTTTTATTTGTGTAGTTATTACCACTATTGATTTATTTTTAAGAATTATTTGTTTTTCTTACTATGTTTGCTTTCTTTTCTAAGTGTCGTCCCCATAGAATTTCCATCACCAATTTACCCATGCACCATCACGATAGTCCTTTGTGCTCTTCCTCTCCCTGCCTGATTCCAATCCCTTCCTCTTCCCTGCAGAATGTCTCTGATTTGTAGTTGTCTGTTTATTTTTGTTTTGTTTTGTTGTTGATGTAATTATTACTTTTTTTCCTTGATCCTCTATATTCCTCCTATAAGTGAGACCATCTGGTAGTTTTCTTTTTCTTTCTGATTTATTTCATTGAGTATAATCCCTTTAAGCTCCATCGCATGTTTCTGCGAATGGGTCTAGTTTATCTTTTGATTGCTAAGTAATATTCCAGTGTGTATGTGTGTGTGTGTGTACACCACATTTTCTTGATCCAGTTATCTATTTTTGGGCATTTGGGTTGATTCAAAGTCTTACCTATTATAAATAGTGCTGCAGTAAACATAGGGGTGTATTTATTCTTTTGAATTAATATTTTTGTGTCCTTTGGGTAAATCTCTAGGAGCGGGATTGCTGGGTCATATGGTAGCTCCACTTTTAGTAGACTGAGGAACCTCCAGACAGCTTTCCATAGAGGTTGGACCAGTTTACATTCCCACTAGCAGTGTGAATTTTTAAAGACTGCAAACTAAAGTATTAAAAAGAATATAAGATGTATTTATACTTAAGAAAAACTTTAAAATGATGTGACAGAGTTCTAGGAAATGCAACTGCAATCAACAGACTAACCAGTGAACAGGGAAAAGAGATGTCGCTATCCTAAGAGGAAAGTTACCTCCTTTAAAACAAAGTATAATAAAAATGCCCAACCTGAGACCTAAATACTGTTAGAGAATTATATAATTTCAATAAGAATAAACAAATAGATAATTATCTCCTTCCCCCGCCCCGAAACTGTGTTCACATATAAACAATATACTGAGGTTTATTCATTATCTTTTGACCTTTTCAAGCCATTGCTTTAACTATCCTTTATTATGCAATATAATGATAATAATAACTATCTGCTGAGTGTTTATGGTGTTAGAACATTAGCTTCTTAAATGTGGCCATAAGGAAATGTGGCCTGAGTCAAAGCTGTCACCTCCATGGTTATATACTCATCCCAGTGAAGTCAATTACCATCATTATACAGTTTCATCACTCCTGTTTGGAAAATGGTCCCAGATACTGCAAAAACATTACTATGAAGTCCTCAAATGTGGTATATCTTTATTCTCTGAAAGAGGATTTTTTGGAGACAGTCAAGAGCCATTCAGATTCAACTTTGGTGAATAATTTGGAAAGGTATCCAAAAAAGGTAATACAATTTTAATTCATGAAATAAAAATTTTGATTCTTGACTATTAAAAGTGTTCTTAGTTGTCTTGTATGCTTGTAAACCAAATCTACAGCATTTCTCAAAAAGTAGTTCCGGAATACTCTGAACAATCACAGCATTTCTGGAATGAAGGTGACCTCCTAGAGTGAGTGCTCTATTTGGATTAAGTTTTAGTAATTGAATTTATTTTACTTTGTATACTGGTAAAGAAATAAAGGAGAAGTTCTTAAATGTAGAAAACTGTGTCACCTTAAAATAAAAAAGATAAAATTATCCATTTTCTACATTTTAGTTATATTTGCAATACCAAGTCTATTTTATAATATAATATTTTGGAAGGATTGTTATCATATACTTATCTTTGGAATCTTGAATTATGGCACCAGAGTTTAGCAAACGGAAGTTGTATTTTTAGTTTCCTTGGTGTAGTTCTTCATTTCAAATATATGTCCTATTATCAAGCTATTGGTCATAAATAAAATAAATCTTCATATTAAATAATTTGAAATGTAGAATCTTAAATTATGTACTCAAAATATATTTTGTAAGTAGAACATCATATTTTGATGACTTCTAACTTATCCTGTAAACTGACTTATTAATTTTATTTTTATTTATCTCTTCTAATAGTGCATGGTAAGTTTTACTGTAACAGTTGATGACAAAGCCTCTGTAAGATATGATCAAAAGGGCATAGAAAATTTTATAATACACTTATATGCTAACATAGAAATTTAGACCATATTATGAAGAGGTAAAGAAAAAGATGACTCGGAAAATAAATTACACCCACATTCTTAAAACACAAATTCTTTTCTCATGGATGTGTCTATCTCAGGTAGACTGCTGTGCATGTAAGATGCTATATTTTAAATTGCACTGAGAATTTACAATTTTCATAGGTGTGAAGGTGTGCAGGTAACTTCAAACTGGATCGTGTCAAATGTCATACTTAATTAAAAGGTGTTCCTTGCAAATTCAAATCTAAATTTAGACATAAGAATTTACCCTTCCTCCCCCATCAGTCTTGGAAAAACACACACTATAATTTTGGGTCTTATTGAGCAAGATGAACAAAAAAGGTATGCCTTTCTGTTGTTGTTTGAAGATGAGAAAAATGTCACTTTTCCTAGCAATGTGGCAAAGAGCTTATTGTAGCTGATTGTAGTTCCAGGTTTGATATGGGTATTTGTACCTTGGCTGAAATTTCTCTGCTTAAAACTTGTTGGAGCGTATTACTGAGACAGATCCCATATCTGTGGCCCTAACAGGTTAAGAAATTGACATGTCATTATTCTAAAAGTTGTTACTTTTAAGCACAGTTTAAATTAGTTACATAAAATAACATAGCCAATTTGTTTAGAAATAGATATTATTTTACCTGTAGTATTGTCAGCATGGTTTATTATATTCTGATATAACAGTTTAATAACAATAAACTAGATTATCATTTAGCATGCTGAAAGTACATTTTATCTTAAAAGACTGTCAACGGAGTACTGATTGGTAGTTGATATATTCCTATGTTTATCTAGATCAATATTACCATACAATGAAATGTAATTGTTAGATGTTTAAAAAAAATCAATATACGAAGAACAGATATTTCTGGTAAATACCAACATTAAATTTTTTCCACCTATCTGGCTAAATTTAAAATGAAAATATGGGGAGAAAAATCATAAAAATTAAACTAAAAAATA
>JAGFMF010011858.1:6284080-6299891 GCA_019455555.1 Galemys pyrenaicus
TGCAAAATGAAATAAAACAGGAATTCTCAATTTGAGAAATGGCTGGTTGTGAGACAAATGGGCTTTGCATGTTAATGAGTGTTGTTTGAGGAATACATTCAAATATGACTCACTGATACCTGTTTCCACTTAATTAATTCTAATTTTGATGGTGCTTGCAAATGACTAGATTTCCAACGGGGCTGATTTTTAGTGTGGGAGTTTGGGAAGGTGTTCACACCACCATCTCTACAAATGGCGGGTAATTGTTGATGGACAGACTTACCTCCAGAAGGAGAAAGGGTTTTGCTGTGGCCTCCCGCCATGCAGAGTGGTTTGGGGCCTTAGGCAGGCTCCATGAGCTTAACTTTATCTTTCCCTTCAGAATCAGTGACCAATCCAAGAGGATAAAGGTAGACTTTAGACACCAAAGGAGCTCTGAGACGCAAATAGAAAGGCAAATTTTCATCTCAATTGGATAAAAAGGGGCCAGAGGAAATGACTCAGATCACTGAAAAAAAAGGCCAAGTCTGAGGTAGGCCTAGCAGCTGGGGTTCTGCACCTGTCCAGCCCTCCTTCCCGGGACTGGCCAAGCACCAGACCCAGCTATTATACTGGTCTCAGGATAGATTCAGAGAGTTGAGCTGTGACTGTGGTGATGGAGGGGAGAAGAAGGCGCCGTTGGGAAGAGAAGGCGTGTTCTCACAGGCCAGCAGTGGCCAGTGCTTACCAGGGAGGTGTCCCTTGGCTGTGGAAAAAAAAAAAAAACTGTTGAAAGATTTTTCAGTAATGACATCAGTCATAGAGATGTCACTTTATAGAAGAGACCATACAAACCATACCCGTGGGGGCATAAGATAGCTGACTATACGGAAAAGAAGCAGAAAATTAGTCAAGGACCTGGACGTGATCAGTGTTGTAGGTAGTAGTGACTTCCAATTGCTCAGATAAGAGGACTTCATTTTAGAACTCTCAGTGGAGAAATAAAGTCTATAGTAACTCATCTTGTGGAGCTTGCACTCCCAAATTCTTGGGTGAGGAAGCACCAGGGTATCATTGTAAGTATGCTGTACCTTTTTTCCTAGACTGAAAAAAGCTTAAAAACATAAAACTTTGAATTTTAGAATAATTTCAGCTGTGAAGTACAGAAAGTCCCCATATAGTCCATTTTCCTCCATTTTAACAAGGTGCATTTGGTTAATGGCACAATTGTGACAATAGCAAACCAGTACTGACACATGACTGTTGTATAAAGTCCATAACTTATTCAGATGATCTTTGTAGGTTTTTTTCCTGATGTCATTTTTCTGATTCAAGATCCCACATTATATTTATTTGTCTTCTTGGGTGTGAAAAATTGTTTGGTTTTGGTGACCTTGATAGCATTGAAGTATACTGCTCAGGCATTTTATTAGAATAGCCTTCAGTTTATGTGGTGTTTTTCTCCTGCATCATCTGGGGTTATGACATTTGGGGAGAAAGACCACAGAACTAAACTTACCAAATCCTTTCAAGGGAACATTCTATCACGTCGATGTTGTTAACCTTGACCACCTGACTGATGTGGCATTTGCCATGTTTCCCAATGTCCTGTTATCCTTCCCATGCTGTGTATTTTGGAAAGAAGTCACTATGCCCTGTCCTTGCTTACAGAGTGGGGAGTTATGTGGTAGGGCTATTCATTCTATACTTTGGTTATTATTGACACTATTTTATTTATTGTGTTGCTTAGATTATTGCCAACTTTGACCATTGGGAGCTTTTCAGTTGCTTCCCATGTGCCTTTGACAAACCTCCATCATTTCCCCTCTCCCCCATACTATGAGATGTTTCTGATTTTCTTAAATGTTATGTACCCCAGCCCTAGAATCACCTTAGAATCATTTTCTTAGAATCTCTTCTGCCTTTCACTTGAGAGTGGTTTTAGAAACCAAGATCTGGGTGCTAAGAGTGTTATGTTTTTTATTTTTTAATTTTTTTAAAGATTTATTTATTTATGCACACAAGAGCTGGGGTACAGGCCAGAGTCACAGGAGGTGAGAGGATTCACCAGACAGAGTGGGGAGCAGAACAGGCAGATCTACCGAAATACACTGCTGAGGGCAGCAGCGGGTGAGGCAGGAGAGGTCTGCTGCGCCATGTGGGTCCCCTCCCTGGCCAGCGGCAGGGATCGAACTCATGCTGCAGTGGCTGCGGTTTGCTTCATAGTGCGTTGCTTAACCCACTGCACCACCAGGGAGGCCCGTGTTATGTTTTTTAAATGTTGCAAACCATGAAGAAAAATTGTGCTAAGAAATCCTGCATCTCGTGGTGTTCATCTATCCGTGGGTTCTTGGACCCATCCAGCCAAACATTCATTAGAAACATTTTTTTTTCTTTTTTGGAAAATTGCACTGGGAATACAAAATAGAGATAAATCTTTGTTTATGTGCAAGTTTGCAGTTGGATAATGACAGGAGCTACAAATATCAAAATATAAATCCTTTCTTAATTTTACTTGGCAAATATCGTATGCATAGCGTGCAGCTCATATTTGCTAGGTACTTGGTATACAAAGTCTCCTAATTGCTGCCTTCAAGGAGCTTATGTATTAGTGAGTGGGTGCAGGGTGATCAGAGAACACTGATAAATAGGCAGTCCTATACAGTGTGGTCTGACGGTGGGGCTATTCCTAACTTGCAGCTTGAATATTGTGCCTTCCCCCAAGTATCTTTTTTTTTAAAGATTTATTTATTTATGCATACAAGCATTGGGGTACAGGCCAGAACTGTAGGGGGTGAGAGGATCCACTGGAGACAGAGTGGGGAGCAGAACAGGCAGATTGACTGAAACACACTGCTGAGGGGAGCAGTGGGCACAGCAGGAGAGGTCTGCCTGGCCAGGTGGGTCCCCTCCCTGGCTGGAGGCAGGGATCGAACTAGTGCTGCAGTGGCTGCAGTTTGCCTTATCGTGTGTGCTTAACCCATTGCGCCACCAGGGAGGCCCTCCCCAAGTATCTTTTTAAGGCAATATCCGACAGTACCCAAGTATCCAAAGGTGGCAATAGCAAGGAGTCTAGACTTAGTCTCTCTTGCTTTCTGCCTTCTCTAAGTGTTTGGGAAACTTTCAGGGTTTTACTCAGGCACAAGAAATTTGCTGTTTCTCATCATTAGAAATTGACTTGTGTGGAACACTTCATAACTGCTCCCCAAAGAATGCCAATGTCCTAATGTGAGGAGGATGGTCTTTTTCTCACTGCTGCCACCCCCTGGAGCAGGAGTGCATTACTGCCCCTCTGTATGACACTTTTTATTGGGGCTAAGTCCCTTGGTCTTGTCTTATTTACTCAAATATCAAACTGGTCACTTGGAGAGGTTTTATGAGAATGAATCAGCATCTTAGATGTGAATGTTTATATTGTAATAGGAGAAATTAATATGTATGAAAATCCATTAGCTCAGTCTGACATTGTAGGTGGGTAGGATACATTTGCAGTGTTCAGCCAGATACTTTAACCAAAGCTATTGACAGTAGAAGTGAGTTCTTGTAGCCCCTCTCAGTTATGGTTTCCTACGTATGTGACCTTGGGTAACCGATTTAACATCTCAGACTGTTTTCTCATTTGTTAGGAGTGGGAGGGAGATACTTCTGCTTACTCCCTTTGCGTCTGTTGTGAATATCTAGTGAGTTGATGGATGGGAAATCATTTCATATTTGCAAATGGAAAGTGTGATAATAACAATAATACTTCAAATACTTATTTTTATAAGCTAAATATTCATTAAGTTTATATGCACATAAATTTGGAATCAGATAGTCCTGAGTTTAATATCTAGTTCTATAACCTTAGGCAATAAGTAACATTTTTGAGCTTCAATTTCCTTATCTAGAAAATGGGTGATAATACTAATTTTAGAAAGGGAGTCACATGCGTGATTGAATACTTGCTGTTACAAACTGCTTATTTGTTGCCCTGCCCCCTTCACATCCATATGTTGAGACCTACCTTCCAATAGGATGGTATTAGGAGATGGGATCTTGGAGGGATAATTAGGTCATGAGGATTGAGCCCCATAAATCTATCAGCATCTGTACAAGAAAGGGAAGAGCCTCACCCGCTCTCTCTACCATGTGAGGACCCAGAGTGAACGCACCTTGCCAGCATCTCTTGTTTCCTGTTTTTGTTTTTTTTTCCCCAGTGTGGACCACTCTTATCTGAGTGAGGTGGTATCTCATTGTGGTTTTTGATTTGCATTTCCCTTATAACTAGTGATGTTGAACATCTTTTCATATGCCTCTTGGCCATTTGCATTTCTTCTTTGGAGAAGTGTCATTTTAGTTCTCCTGCTCATTTTTTGACTGGGTTGTTTGCTTTGTTTTGTTGAGTTGTGCAAGCTCTTTGTAGATCTTTGTTATCGGTCCCATATCTGTCACATGGTGTGCAACTATTTTCTCCCATTCAGTAGGATGCCTCTTTCTTTTGATTATTGTCTCTTTTGCTGTACAGAAGCTTTATAGTTTGATGTAGTTCCAGCTGTTTATCTTCTCCTTTGTTTTCTTAAGAAGCATATTCAAAGATGTTTCTGAGATTTATGTCATGGATATTTTGCCTGATTTCTCCTATATATTTTACAGTGTGAGTTCTTACATTCAAGTCTTTTATTCATTTTGAGTTGACTTTTTAATATGGTATGAGGTAGTAGTCTAGTTTAATTTTTTTTTGCAGTTCAGTTTTGGGGGAGAAAAAGTTTTTTTTTTTAAAAGATTTATTTATTTATGCATACAAGCACTGGGGTACAGGCCAGAGGTGTGGAGGGTGAGAGGATTCACCACAGACAGAGCGGGGAGCAGAACAGGCAGATTGACAGAAGCACACTGCTGAGGGGAGCAGCGGGCACAGCAGGAGAGGTCTGCTGCACCATGTGGGTCCCCTCCTTGGCCGGCAGCAGGGATTGAACTCGTGCTGCAGTGGCTGCGATTTGCTTCATAGTGCGTTGCTTAACCCACTGCGCCACCAGGGAGGCCCGAAAAAGTTTTTTTAAAAAAAGATTCATTTATTATGCACACAAGAACTGTGGTGTAGGCCAGAGGTATGGGGGTTGAAAGGATTCACCAGAGACAGAGTGGGAACTGAACAGGCAGACTGACTGAAATACACTGCTGAGGGGAGCAGTGGGAGAGACAAGAGAGGTCTGCTGCGCCATGTGGGTCACCTCCCAGGCAAGGGTAGAACTTGAGCTGCAGTGTCTTCAGATAGCTCCCTGGTGCTGTGACTTAACCCTTTGCACCACCAAGGAGGCCCCGAGGGAGAAAAAGGTTTGAAGCAGAGGGAAGAGCAAGATAAAGAGCTGAGTTGATAGCTTGCATGGCTGCATCTTGAGCTTCTTCATTGCGACAAGGCTGTCACGGGGAAAGTCTTTGTTCAAGACCTGGTCCCAATTTCTTCTGAAATGTTCTCTATAAGCAACTAGCTCCACGCTGATGTTGGCTGACTCTGTATTAAGTTGGCATCAACTTAAACTGACCCATAGCTTAGTCCTGAACCTGTTCTCAACGGCACAGTTTATGAAGGCTGGCTTTTTTTCTTTTAATGATACTTATTTTTCCGTAGAAGAATTGGTGTGTAGCCCAGAGGTGCGGGGCAGGGGGCGGTGGTAAGAGAATTCATCAGAGACAGAGTGAGGAGCAGAACAGATAGATTTACTGAAAGACACAGCTATCAGGAGAGGTCTGCTGCACCTTTGCACCCTGGCTGAGGATTGAACTCAGGCTGTCATGGTGACAGCACTAAGACTTACCCCCTAGGCCACTGGGGAGGCTTTGGGCTGACTTGGTTTTAATCTAAAAACATGACTGTAACTCACCTTTTCTAACTTCCAGTTTCTCAGAAACATGCTCCATCCAAAAGTGATTACCATGCTCTCATAGGAGATTCCCTATTCTTTTCTACCAAAAAGGTAAATGAGTTAAACAGAGAGAGTATACATTTATCCCCAGAGATCTGGGGGCACAGCCTCCAGTGATGTTGCAGGCTTGAAATTTCTGGAAAGCTTTGAGTTTGTATTAGCAACGAATATTACATTTGTACTATACATGTTCTATTGTTGCAAAATATTAAACCTTTGAAAAATGAACATTCCAAAATAAGGTATATTTATCCTAGAGTCAATATACCTCTCAGTGCATTGTCATATAATCTGTAAGTACCCCATCTTGAGCTGTATAGAATCTGGGCTGCACTATGTAGCATTATTTTGGTGTTCAGACTAAACCCTCTGTTCAAACTGTATTATATCTATAGACTTTGCAAGTGCAAATTTGCATGCAAATTTTAGCCCATGCCTGCATTCCTGCTAGTGATATTGCCAACATAGAATTGCCCAAGGTGGTTAAGCTTTGCCTGGTTGTGATCCTTCTCTTTTGCCTTACACTTTCCATTTCTTTGTTTTCAGTTGAAATGCATATGATGTAATAGGGTGTAAGTTTAAGGGAGTACAAGTGTTGATTGGATAAGTTTATATATTGCAATAGGGTTGCCACTGCAGTGTTAGCTAGCACTTCTGTCACATAATTATAATTTCTTTTTGGTAATGAGAATAATTAAGATCTAGTTTCTTAGCAAATTTGCTGTTTAGGATACAACCTGCTTTCCTTCCCCTCTGTCTCCTCACTGCTGGTGCTGTGTGTGTTTGCAAGTTCCTTGGTTTTCTGGTCTATACTTAAAAGTGTTGGATGAAGCCAAACTGCCTTTTTCAAAGTTGTTTTACTGAGATATTCTGCTTTGGATTTTTATCTTGGCTCCACCATATACTGACTCTGCGACCTGAGCAAATAAGCTAATCTCTGTAATCACAGAATTTGTCTCCTTGAGCTATTATGAGGGTTGAATGAGTGAATGTCTACAGTTTGTTTAGCACTGTTCACAACGCAGAGTGCTCAGTTAGCATTATCTGCACTCTATTATTATTGTCTGCTTTATTTTACTTTCCCGGTCACTGGAGTGTGTTTAACACAAGTGGAGACGTTCTTCTTCCTCCTCCTCCACCTGGAGTGCTCCCATAGTCCTTCCCATGAACCAGAGCCCTTCTCATTGCACCGTATTTACTGATTTACAAACTTTCTCTTTCCCTTTAGTCCATTGGATGTCAGCTGGCTGCGAGATTTTGCCCACTCCCCTCTAGGGGATATTCTGGCAATGTCTGGAGACGTTTTTGGTTGTCATACATTTTTCAGAGTGTGACTGAGGCAGAGGACTACTGCAGAGTGACCAGTTATGGACCAGGGAAGCTGCTAAACTGGTAAACACGCCCCAGATACAGGGCCACCTCCCAGTAGGTATTATTCTGCCCCAAACGCCAATGGTGTTGTGGTGGGGAAACCCTGCCCTGGGTTGTGAATTCCAAAGAGCAAGTCTCACCCACCTGTGTATGTTCGATACCTACTTTGAAGGCTCACCCGAGCAGACAAACCATTTGTTAAATCAGTTTTTGCGTGACTACCGCTGATGCAGAGGGCGTGATTTTTCTAGTGCAAGTTCTGCGGGGGTAAATACATATTGAAGGCTCCTGACTGTGGACTCTGACATTTGCACAATTATCAAATGTTTATTCAGAGGCTCAAAACTGACAGCACTGACAGCTTGTAGGGGAGCAATATCTGATGCTCTATGTCTAAGGCTATTTAACTCCCACCTATTGTGTAGCAGTACCTGGCCCTAGGTGAAGGCCTCATCCAGAACCTCTGAGTAGGTTTTGACTAATTTTAGGTCTTTGCCTAAGAATAGGTCTAAGAAAATTTCTGTTTTCTATTTTCCCCTTCTCTTTCTTAGTCTCCCTCCTGTGACCCTCTGAAAATAACTGTGGAGACATGGTTCTCTTTCCCTTCCACTCAGCCCTTGAATTGCTGAGTAGAACAGCACAGAGAGGCAGACCCTCCTTTTTTTCCTCTTCCCTGCCACTTGCTACCAGTCTGGGGACAGAGAGGAAATGACTAAAAATTGAACGAAGGCCTCCAACAGGGCTGTGCGGAGATCTAGCCCATTTTTAGCACCTTTTAATGTGAAAATGTCTCTCAGCAGGGCTTCCCCCTCATTGTTTGTTTAGTTATGTGATCAGGAAGTGGACACAATTTTCTTGAATTATTCCTGCCAGACACTAAATTATATCTCAAAGAGCAAACCTTTTGATTTTTTTTTTTCACCATTCATTTTCATTTTTGTTATCACACCAAGGCTGGCTGGTCCAGTTGAAGCCATTTTCTCACTAAATCCAGTGACTGTAGAGAAAAAATAAAAAAGAGCTAGCTCCACAGAATAAGCATGGAGATTGACCGGCTTACTAGGGTAACAATGAGATATAGGCTTAAGTCCAATTACGTTTCCTTAATATTCAGAAGTGTCCATATTCAGATGAAAAGGAATCTAAAGCCCGTTGTTTCAGATTCCCTAAGTTTAGAGTGGGAGTGGGACGAAGTCTCTATTGGAAGTTGTTACTGAGTTGAAAAAGGAGAATGAGAGAGAGAGAGAGAGAGAGAGAGAGAGAGAGAGAGAGAGAGAGAGAGAGAGAGAGAGAGAGAGATTTTGCCCTGCTATGTAAAAGCATTAAAATTCACACATAGTTTATAATCTGAATAGCTATTAAGAAGAGGAATATTTATAAAATATGGTTTAACTATGAGAAAGGAGTAACTGCTAGCTTTTTAAGTTATTTCTGAGCTACTTTTATTATTTACAGGAACTGCAGATTTGTGTCCAGCTTGAGCCTTGTTTATACACGAAGGTTAGTTATTTCTTTCAACAAATGGGTACTGGGTAGCTTCAGGCCCTGGCCTGGTGTTGCAATACAAAAATGGAAGACACCCTCACCTCTTACTGAGACACTGGTTGTGACTAAGATTCTCCCTCTTGTTTCTGATGACAAGAACTCTACTTCTGATTTATTGTGAGAGACAAATGAGATAATTCGTACAGGAGAATTGTTCATTGGGAGATATAACCGTGTATGTGTCATTACTATTTTGTTTTCAGGGACAAAGTACAGAAGTGGTTTACATGGCTTCTACCCACATCACTGGTCAAAACTTAGTCAAGTTAACTACAAAGGCATCTGGGGGTACAAAGAGCACGCTGACATTTGATGAACGCTTTTGGAGAAACGGAAAGTCTAAACTACTAAATGCCTTAGAGAAAGATGGTACGATCATCCCCTCAAATGAAATAGTGACTATCCTTTATGTGCTATTGAGTCATTGTACTACATGATTCTCCCTGCCTGCAGAAACCAGTTTTTAAAAAAAGATTTATTTATATACGCCTATAAGAACTGGGGCGTAGGCCAGAGGTGTGGGTGGTGGGTGAGAAGATTCACCAGAGACAGAGTGGGGAACAGAACAGGCAGACTGACTGAAACACACTGTTAAGGGGAGCAGCAGGCAAGGCAGAAGAGGTCTGCTGTGCCATGTCTCCCCATCTGGAGACAGAGATCCAACTCGCGCTGCAGTGGCTGTGTTTTACTTCATAGTCTGTTGCTTAACCCATTGTGCCACCAGGGAGGCCCCTGCAGAGACCAATTTTAAATTGGAAACACTTTGCTACTTTATTAGCTGGGTCATATCAGGCAATTTGCCAAATCCTTCTTTCTGAGCTTGTTTTCTCATCTGTGAAATGGGGCCTGGCAGTCTTCTTGAGATAATTACGTGAACTTTTCTCAGTGCTTGGTACCAAGAAGGGACCTCAAAGTAGAACATATTGATGTTTCCACTGATTTCTTATTGTTATCTGAGTAAATGGAGACACATAAAGTGTTTTTGCTAAAGACACAGAGCTAGTAAATGGCAGGCTGGAACTAGAGCCTGTTCTCTTACTGCTTGTCCCTGTGCTTGCCCTCATCCTTTCCCTCCCTAACTAATTTGTCAGCAGGGGTAGAGTCATCCTTTGAAATGTTTTTTTGAATTTTCATTTCATTTCTGTTTCTAATGAAGACCCTGCTTGAATTTAAGCAATTTTAACTGATGTCTTTCCTTTTGGTTACCTTTCTGGTCTCATTTTTTGATCAGTTTTCCCGATTGATCATTTTCCTGTCCTGGAACTTCTTCTAGTGACTATATCAGTTCTAAGTTTCTCTGTTTTTCAAGGTCTTCTATGATCTCTCCTTTGTCAGAAAACCTGGGACAATAGGAGGAAACACAGCTCATCTGTTGGGATTTAGGAACTCCACATAAGTTCCCTCCCTCGCCCTAAATACTTATGTGTTCTACACCAAAGACTGGCAAACTTTTTCTATAAGAGGTCAGATGATAAGTATTTTCAGTTTCATGGAGCTGAAGGTCTCTAATCACACCTGCTCAACTCTACTGTTGCATGAAAACAATCATACAGCAAACACAGAAATGTGACTTTGTTCTCATAGAATTTACTTAAAAAATGGCTGTAGGCTGGCAGCTCTTACCCCATTTTGCAGTTTCAGTCTGCCTGTCCTTTCTCTTTCAGCTTTTCCTGGGACAAACCTTCTCATGGATATAACTGGTCTTGTTCGTATATACGCAGGATGTGAACATTGTTTTTGTTTCTTTTTCTGTCTTTGCTTCCTCAGTTTGAGAAGCTAGACAACTCCTCTTCTTTTTTTTCCCTAACTATTCTGACATTTTCATTACCCCTGCAGTCTTGACTGCTTGGCTAGCCTTCACCACAACGACTATAGCAATTAATCATGTAAGTGCAATTTACTGCACTCCAATACGCTAATTGTTTCATGCTATTTTATCTTGCCTAAGTGAAGTACTTTCCCTTATTCCCAAATTGTGCCTGATAGAATATAATTAGATGCTACAAACTACAACTTGATTCATTTATTGACCTTTGTGCTGCTCTAGCATTTTGAACTAAGAACTTGGCAGAGTATTTAGCTTAATTCATAAAGTGTGGAAGATAGATCACAGAGTTAATGCACATGGTGCCTAGTAAAATCTAACTCAACAAATGTATCTACAATGTCATTTCTTTATTTTTATTTTGGGTAAAGAAATTCTCTTGCAGTTTGGTATGGATTCATATATAGAATTATCTGCTTTGAAGCTAATTCCTTCAAATATCCCAATCTTACCCTTTTTGGCAAAAATTTTCCAATGCTTTAGGCCTAGGAAGGAAAAAATGAGAATTTTTTTTTCAGTTGGGACTGTGTGGCTGAAATATGAAGATACTTCTACAAAGAGAATGCTTCGGATTATACTTTGACTTTGGCAGCAGTTACTTGGTTCAGATTTGCCTTATTTTATAACCTATTTCTTTAAAAGGTTAACCTATGTTAACAAATGTGAGCGACTTAGGGATGTAAGGATGAGGGTGAGTTTCAAAAAGGAAGCTGTACTACCATGCTGAACACAATTTTTGACATATTTTTGTGTTCTATCTTACTTGGATTTATGACATTTTAGCAGTTTTTTTTTAATGTAGCCTATTTATTTTGGATGCTTTGTATATTAGTTTGAAAACTTTTTGGGACTTGATATATTACTGAAATACGAAACTCACTAAAATTCAATATATGTTTCATGAATTTTCTGTATCTTGTCACCATAATTCTTTTTGAACTCTTTGAAGATAAAATGTGGATCTCATGCATCCTTGCATTTAAAATTGCTTCCATAGGAAAAATATTTAGTATTTGTATTTGTTGAACTAAGTTTATTGTTTTACTTAAAATCATGCTAAGAACAATGAACATGAAATCTACCCTTTAATGCATTTTTAAATATACAATATTGTTGACTATTCTGTATGGTGGATATCTAGAATTTATTCATCTTGTGTAAAGTTGATACTTTATATGAGTTGAACAGCAACTCCCATTTCCCCCTTTCCCAGGCCTTAAAGCCTCCATTCTACTGGTTCTATGAGTTTGAATATTTTAGATTCCTCAGATAAGTGGAGTCATGCCATATTTATCCTTTTCTGATTGGCTTATTTACCATAATGTCCTTCAGGTTCATCAACATGATTGCATGCTGCAATGGAGAATGGAATAATGTTCCACTGGTGTATATACCACACTTTCATGACCCATTCATTCCACCAATGGGCTTCAAGGTCATTTCCATTCTGTGGCTGTTGTGAACAACACTGCCATGAGCATGAAGTGCTGACTTCTCTGTGAGATCCTGACTTCAGTTCTTTTGGATATATACTTAAAAGTGGGATGGCTGGAGCCTCTGGTAGCTCTACTTTCTTTCTTCCTTTTTTTGAGGTGCCTCCATACTATTTTCCATAGCAGTTACATCATTTTACAATATTAAATTATTATGATATACTTTGGTCATAAAAATATGTAAAGTTTATAACATTTTTAATTAGGAAGCATTTCATGTAATAAGTGATAATAAAATAAAAATAGCATACGTATAATTTTTTTTTCTTTATTAAGATGACATTGGCTTACAGCACTAAACCTGATTTAGGGGAACAGGTTCACAAGTCTTCAGATGATGTTGCCACACACCCCACCATTGAGGCACCCATAGTCCTTTACCTTAGGTGATTGGTCCTTGCTTTACCTTAGGTCCTTGCTTTGTTGCTGCCTCCTCTTTCCTCCCTCTCTGGCAGCCTTCAATTCTCCAGTCATATTTCTAGGGACTTTTTTTTTTTTTACTTTTGTCAGTTCCTTTGTTGTTACTTCCCCCTACAGTCTGCATATGAGTGAAATGATCTGTATTTGTCTTTCTCCTTTTGACTTCACTTAGCAGAATCCCCTCCAGTTCCATTCATGTTTTTGTAAGTGGCAAAAATTTATCTCTTTTGATAGCTGAGGATTCTATTGTATATATACACAGCATCTTTTATTATTAAAGATTTTTTTATTTGTGCATACAAGAATTGGGGTGTAGGCCAGATATACAGGGTGTGAGAAGATTCACCAGAGACAGAATGTTGAGCAGAACTAGTGGATCTACTGAAATATACGGTTGAGGGGAGCAGCAGGTGAGACAGAAGATATCTGCTGTGCCATGTGGGTAACTTCCTGGATGGGGATTGAACTCGTGCTGCAGCAAGTGTTGATAGCTTGATAGTGCTGAGATTTTCACTCCTGTACCACCAGGGAGGTCCCTATACACACAAGAGCTTAATTCACTGCTCTGGCGATTTACTCCTATGTTCACTGCAGCACTATTTATATAACTAGGCTAGGAAAATATCATGAACCCCTGTTCACTATTAAGATGAAAACCTCTATGTGCCTTTCCTAAATCCCACAAGCCCTCCAAGGGCATCATGATCTTGGAGCTTATCATTCCAATGTATTTTCTTAAGTCTTACGATACAAGGTATAGCAATATGGCATATATTGGTGTTTTTATCTTCAAATTGGTGTTTTTATCCACATTATGATCTACAGGTACTTCCTTTTTTCCTTCAACGTTGTGTTTGCAAAATTTATTCATACGGATACCATGACTCTAGTTCATTAGCTTCATTTTATTATTTCCTAATTTGATTAGACCATGACTTAGATTTCAATCAACTGTTGATGAACATTTATATTGTTTCCCATATTTTTCCAATTCAAGTTGAGGTTGCTGTCTATACTATTTTGAACTTTCTCCTATGTACACATACAGGAGTCTTTTCCAGGAAGTGGAATATAATGGTCATCGATGTTGTCACATGTTCCACTTTACTAGATTATTTTTCAAGTCATTGCATCATTTGCATTCCCAGTGGTTTGTTAGATTACCCTTGGCTCTGTACCCTTGCCAGCACTCAGAAATGGCAAGGCCTTGGCCAACAGGGCCAAGTTGTTTACTAGAGAAGTTGGATAGCTTTTTATAAGATTTTTGGCCTTTTGGGTTTCTTATTCTTTTTAATTTGTCTTTTGCTCACCTGAAATCCTTCATCATTTTTACATCCTTGGCAGAAAAAAATCTTTAGGTTTACTCTTGAATCTGATAGGCTATTTTGTGGTTTAGTATGAGAAAATTCATACTGTCTTAATCATACTGAGAGGGATTGAAGGAGAAGAAAGTATTGTTGGCCTGTAGCCCTGTGTGACATTTTTAATAACCCATCACCTCTCACAAGGTTGGGTGAAGGTGATGGCTGCAGCAAAATTTCATTGTGATCTAAGGACCTGGAACAAAGCACAGGGCCTGGAACATAACCTGTCTGTTAGGCGTCAAGCCCAGGTGCTGTGCTTCAGTCTCCAGGATAAGGCTGGAGGTTTAATAAGATTCTACACTTCAATCTAGCACTTCTCATCTGAAAACCTCAAGGCATTCAGGAAACATTAATTAATTAAGCTTTACAACAGCCCCGTGAAATAGGTAAGGGTATTCAGGAACGTATCTCTAGGGAAACAACATGGCAGCTGTTTAGCAACATGCAGGAATACTAAGTGGCAGGACTGAGGGACTACAGACATATGCAATTAAAAAATGATAAGGCACTTGGAGGTGGGGTTTGTCTTGGAATGGCCTGGGTTATGGCACTGACAGCTCCAGTGTTAGGAAGAGGGCTGGTCGAGGCAAAGAGCACTATAGAAAAGACTGCTGGAACTGCTGGGACTAGTTGTGTTTTTTTGTCTTTAAAGATTTTATTTATTTATGCATACAAGAGGCAGGGTACATGCCAGAGGCACGATTAGGGGATGCGTGAGAGGATTCACTAGAGACAGAGTGGGGAGCAGACCAGGCAGATCGACTGAAATACACTGCTGAGGGGAGCAAAGGGGGAGGCAGAAAAGGTCTGCTGTGCCTTGTGGGTCCCCTCACTGGCGGGGGATCCAACTCGCACTGCAATGGCTGTGGAAGCCCCACAGGGCGGCGCTCAACCCCTTGTGCCACCAGGGAGGCCCTGCTGGGACTATTTGAATCTAAGTGCAGCAGGCAGTATTCCTACAGACTAGTTGGAGTTTGTTCATTTATCTTAGTTGCTGCTCCTGCGTCAAAGCTTACTTCTCTTTTCAGGAATGAACTGATGTAGTGAACAAATATAGAAAAATCAGTAAAATGTGATTCACCCTTCATAGTAAAATGTCTATTTTTTGATAAACAAACTTCCTGGAGGTTTCTTTCTGTATCAAGACAATCTTGGGGGTAGAGGGAAGTCGGTTAGAAATAAAAATCATAGTAGCAGTATCAGTATTTAGGATTTAGGAGGAAAAGCTTTGAATGTTTAAAATTTAAATAAATTAGTCCTATTTAGGAAAGAAAATATCAATTTAGGAGGATGATCTAATTCTTTCTTCTTTCTAGGAATTTTCCATTTTAAAATCCAGAGTTATTCTTTAAGTACATAAAGAACCAAAAGTATGAGTTTAAACTAAAGAGTTTTGATGGGGCCCAGAGACGAATTGTTAATCCTCATTATTAAGGGAGGTTGAAATGAACATTTATTGCATATTTCTACTTTCTGCCATACCTTTCATATGATAGTCTCATTTAATCTATCTATCTCTATCTATTCATCCACCTATCTTATCTATCCATCTCCTATCTATCTATCTATCTATCTATCTATCTATCTATCTATCTATCTATCTATCTACACATACATACATACAAAAAATACATTGACCTCACAGAAAATGTATAAAATGAAAGGTAAATGTCTCCTCTTTTATCATCTCTTGGCTTTGTATATATTTCTAGAAAAAAAGTTTTGTGCATATACCTGTATGAATATATAGGGTATATAAACATGTGTTTATATATATAATTCTATGTATGCATACTTTTTATATATGAAGGACCAGACCATACATACTACTATTTTTTTTTTAAAGATTTATTTATTTATGCATACAAGCACTGGGGTACAGGCCAGAGGTGTGGGGGGGTGAGAGGATTCACCACAGAGAGCGGAGAG
>JAGFMF010011858.1:6300011-6316930 GCA_019455555.1 Galemys pyrenaicus
TCCCCGCCCTGGCCGGCAGCAGGGATCGAACTCATGCTGCAGTGACTGCGGTTTGTTTCATAGTGTGTTGCTTAACCCACTGCGCCACCAGGGAGGCCCACATACTACTATTGACATAGATTTTACAAGGTAATCATATATATGGAGCTTTTCCTCTTTGAGCACATACATGCTAACTTCATCATTTTTATTGAATGCCTGACATTTCAGTGTTTGAATGTACCAGAGTATATTAACTGGCTTCTATTATGAATATTTATATTTTTTTCTTGTTTTTATAACTATAAACAATTATAAAGATGTATCTGTACCTTGGCATATATTTCTGAATATACATTACATAGAAAAATTTCTAAGAATGGAATGGTTGTTTTAAAGTATGTGGATATTTACCAATTTGATAACTATAGCCAACCAGCTATCTCAAAATATTATATAATGTGATGGGGATATCCAAATATTATAATTAAAAAGTAATTAAAATATAAACAAAGATATTATAAATTTATACTTTCCTCCTAGAGTGGAAGTTCCAGTAGCAACTTTAAGATCCTGTTTCTATACACTATCACCAATATTGGGTGTTATGCTTTTTATTTTTTTCAGATAAGCGAAATATGGTATCTCATTATTTTGCTTAATATTTCTTTAAATTTAAGAAGTTGAGCATATTTTTATGTTAATAGGACCTTTGTGTTAATTTCCGCATGAATCACCTATTTGTAGCCTTTGACTTTTCAATTATATTGTCTTTTAAAATTTTACTTATACAAGGTCTTTTAAAATTAGGAAACTAGCATTTTGCATTCATACTGCACACATATTGCCATGTATTTGGCTCTTGACTTCATGCATTTTTTTCTTTTTGTACAGATATTTTATAACTGGGTGTAGAGAATTTATCATCCCTTCTTTTTATTGCTTCTAGTTTTCATGTCTTGTTTACAAAGATCTTTCCGATTCCAAGTTTATAAATAAATTTGCCTATGTTTATTCTAGTGCTTTCACAGGTTTTATTTTTACAACTTTTTGATTCATGTGGATTTTTTTTTTTTTTTAAATAAGAAGTGATATAGGGCTGGGTCGCACTTGGCAGCATCCTGAACAAGCAGGGCCTGTGGGAAGCAGACTTTGTAGTTACAAGAGGATGAGGCGACCCTGGTTCTTGTGAGAGGATGTGACTGGCTTGTTTGAATAATTTTGCAGGTTGGCAGGGAAGTGAATGCTATTAGGGTGAAGACCAGGTGGAGTGCAACTGGTTCTGCTGATAGGAGAACTAGCCAGGTGGGGAGACATCCCACTGGGTGAGGGATATATTTGGTAAGGGCAGGGGAGCTTAAGCCTTTGGAGACCTGGGAGGTTCAAAGATGTCAAGGCAGCACATGGCATGTTAAGCTTGACACTGCAGTCTCCCAGTTGTTCATTAAAACATCTTTATTATACCTATTGATTAACTGTATAATAAAATAATGTTAAAAATGTAAGACTTTCCAGTGTGGTTTCTGGAGAGGATACTGCTTGAGTTGGAGGTGGAGGGCACATCTATGTGTGTTTGTTGTACTTCTCTAAGAGTAACCCTTGTGGTTCCTGGTTCTCTGAAGGTGCCAGTGTTACAGGGCAACCCTAATATAAAATGGGTTCCCTTCACTGGGTTTTTCATCCGTGCGCTTAGAAGACTTTTAAAAAGTTTTAGGGCCTCCCTGGTGGCGCAGTGGGTTAAGCAACGCACTATGAAGCAAACAGCAGCCACTGCAGCATGAGTTCGATCCCTGCCCTCAGCCAGGGAGGGGACCCACATGGCGCGGCAGACCTCTCCTGCCTCACCCGCTACTCCCCTCAGCAGTGTACTTCAGTTGATCTGCCTGTTCTGCTCCCCATCTCTGTGGTGAATCTTCTCACCCCGCCCCCCACATCTCTGGCCTGTATCCCACTGTTTGTATGCATAAATAAATAAATCTTAAAAAAAAATAAATAAAAAGTTTTAACTCTACGTACACGTGATAAAAGTTATTAACAGGATTGATTTTACGAAAGAAGGGGAATAAAATAGTAATAATACTAAGGGAAAAAGAGAGGGATACAAATTTACAAATATTTTACCAGATTTTTTAAGCAATGGCGCGTTGAGAGCTGGCTCCGAGTTCAGTGAGATGGCTTTAGAGGAAGAGAGATCGCTCCCAAAGGAAGGGCGGAGCCCCAGGCTCACCTCTGGCTTTATAGCCAGCCTGGCTGCTTAACTCCATCCTCAGGTCCCAGTGATTCACTCTTTGGTAATTATTTTATTGGATTTGTGGTTTTGGAACACTGATGGTTTGGAGTGGGGGTTGGAGTTTACACACCCATAATCCATTCAGGACTATTTTCCCCCTAACACCAGCACCCTCAGCTGAGAGTGACATCACTGGACTCCGTCACGATAGGATGGTTTAATGGCCAACCTTGGCCCAGTTGGGTTTGGGTGTAAAGAAAACGACAAAAGAAAGGGGAAAAACGTGGCAGTTTTGAAGACACATGGGTCAGCTTTGAATTTCTGCACCATGTACGGTATGATAGCGCTTAAGCGCCCAGCGCCAGCCCAGACAGAGCAGGGCAGATCGGATACACTCCCAGGGTTTTGGTTTGGAATCCTGAGCTGGTCTTGAAAACAGACAGGCCTGAGACCCAGTTAGTTTCAAGCAGGCACCAGCACCAATCACGTCTTGGAATGTTGGTTGGAAAATGACCCAATCAGGTTTGAGAGGCGGAGGCCCTGACCGGGGTTAGGAGCCGACCTTCAGGGGGGTTTCAGTTTGCTTGAGACGTGGGTCTTGGGGCTGCTTAGGCCTGTGTCAGTCAGCTGAGAGGTTGACTCGGCGTGGGAGAAGCTTTGGGATGAGAAGACGAGCTTCAGAGCAGAGTCTGCGGCTGCAGGGATGCTCCGCGGTGTGGCCTCAGAGCGCCGGCTGTGACTACCTTGTTGCACAGGTTAGTTGGCCATGGCCTTAGAAACGTTTTCTTTTTTCAATCACCCCTTTATAGATAAACCCTGTTGGTTTTATACCCTGAGATTGAGCCGTATGTGGCAATCAGAGACCCCACCAGCCACGCGCAGGTTGCCCTGACTTTGCTCTCTTACTTCTGCCTAATTCAAGGCAGGAGTACTTGTGACACTAAGTACTTGGTTATTGTTTTTAAGAGTAGTTGTTAGCCAGAAAAATGGGGGGTGGGATGCTGGAAATATGTCCTAAGAAAATGGAATGGCTTAGGAAAAGGAACAAGGATGAGGTAGAATGTGGTCCATCCAAAGGCAGAGCTGCCTATGGCAAAGGTAGAAGGGGTTTGCTGGGGAGTAGCCAGGGCGCTCAGGGAGCAGGGTCAGATCATGAGGTGCTCTGTATGCTGCCCATGAAAGGGGAACCGCTGAAGTACAATGGCATGAACTTAGCTGAAATTATTTGGAAGCAGCACTAAAGAAACGTATTTTGTTTTTGTTGTCATATTTGGGTAAGAGTCGTGCCAGCAGGTTTGATGCATCCTTCGATCAAACTTCTTGCAAAAAATAGAGGCTTCCAAAGATCATAGATCTGAGGGATACAGCAGAGGAGGGAAAGGAAGGGTGTCAGAACAAAGGAAGGAAGAGCACAAGTGTTCACCTGTGCTCTGGTGGTGGAAGAACTATGGGAGGGGAGAAACCAATTACTGTACAAAAATGAATAATGATGTAAGAAAATAAAAAAATTAAAAGAATAGGGGCTCCATGATGCTGATTTTATAATTGTTCCTTTTTTTCCACCTAAGAGGAATTTACTTCAGTACCTGGCAATCATATGTCTACATATTTAACCTCTATTCAAATACCTAGACATTGCCTGCACTATGTTTTTCTGTGTGCCCAGGAAGAGTGAATTGCTCTGTAACTTAGCAAACCCTCCCTGAGTATAATTATTTCCCCAAGGTGGAGGATTGGGGCATGCAGCAGAAATTGTGCAACCTGGAGTGTTTCTTCTCCTCCTCCTTTGGAATCAGGGACAGGCTGGAAATAAATATCTTTTTATGTTGAGTCAAGTTCAAAACAACATGCAAGGCACCCAATTTACACCTGTGGGGAAAGAAGAGACTTCAATGAGAGCTAATTGAATAGCTTTGCCCTTGTAGCAGGCACTTTTGTTTCTGCTAGTGGAAAGAAGGTCCTTGGAGAACCAGGAATCAGGTGGCCTAAATTTCCCTGGGAACTCGTGCATTCTGGAGAAATGTAGGATTTCAAAGGAAAGTTTTCTGTTTCTGAACACATGGAGTATGTGAAAGATAAGCAGGCTCTTACTTTGCTGACAGCTGTAGCGGCCCCCTCTGGGGTCTCTTCAAACTACCCATGGAGAGTGCTCCAGAAGGGGATTCCCAAGTAGAATGTGGGGTTCTACCTGAAGGACCCCATCCTCTCCTGGCTTTGCAAACATTTGCTTTGGTGGGCTAGAGGATGCTCAGGGAAGTAACTGGTGAGTCATGGTGGGGCTGACCAGCCTTAATGGGGAAATGGAAAGATGTCACAGGATTGAGAACCAGAGGGACTTTCCAGTGGTGAATTATGAGTAGGGCCTTGAAATTAATTTGGATTTGGCTTGAAGAAGAGCAGATGCAAGGCCATTCCAGGAGGGTGGAAATCAGGGGAGTTAGAGAGAGATCACCAGATCTCTCCAGAACACCCACTGGGTCCTGTCTTGGTGCTGATGAAAACCTGCCGGGCTTCCTCATTACCTGTAGGATATAGCAGAAGCCCTTAGCTTGACATAGCATTGATCTGAACTTGTCCTTTCAACCTCCCTGTCCTCCTGCACTTGACTCTTATGCCCTGATAATACCTTACTCTTAGATCTCCCTGAACACCCCAGGCTGTCTTGTGCTTCTGTGACTACACCACCAGTGTTCTCTGCCGAAAATGCCCTGTCAGCCTGGTGAAGGCTCACTCCTCTTTGAAATCTCTTCTATGAACTGACCAGCTGCCCAAGGTCATACAGTGATAGAAATGGAAGTAAATCTACTGGGTCTGAATCCAGAGTCTGTTCTTCACCACTGTTCTGTGCTCAGGTCTTAATTTATAAAGGCGACTGGGTGATAATATGAAGTGGTCATACCATTGAAAGGAACGTTTACTACAACTTGTATTTCCCCTAAGAAAGGCACGTTCACCACAGGAGGAAGGCCAGGAAGTCGAAGCGGTAGTGAGTGACAGGTTCAGGTGAAAGCTTTTATTGAGGCTTCTAAGGAAAGACAAAGCGGGGGGACTCAGTGGTTCAGGAGCAGCTCTGGTGGTCTCTGTGGCTGTGGGATGATGGCTTTCTGGAGTAGATGGGACACAGAGATGGCATGATTAGGAGGGCCTAATCATGGAGGGCCTGCCCCTTGAGAGTTCTATGCTGTCTCTAAAACCAGGCTGACCTTGAGAGGGACAGTATTCCCAGTCAGATTTTTTTTTAGGGTAATCAAAAACATAGCATAATACCCAGAAAATTAAAAAAAAAAAAGACCAATGCAATCACTGTGCTAGCTTAGCTCTCTGTAAGAACAAATCAAGAATTCACAATAATTTTCTGCTGTTCAGCATTTTTTCAGGAGTTGAACTGAGCTCTTTGGGAAGAGAAGAGCTCTGGGATCTAGTTCTCTTCTTGCTACATCACTTTGAGCAAGGTATGTCTCACTTTAATTTCCTCACCTTACTTATCTATAGGTTATTCTTTATTCTAGCAGAATATCCACTCTTCTCAGATTTTGGGAATTTGGCAAAGCTTAAGTCATGGAGATAGACTCGTACCCAGGCATCTAGATGAATGACTTCTCTTTAAATGTCAGGGATTGGGCCCTCCCTGGTGGTGCAGTGGGTTAAGCAACACACTATGAAGCAGACCTCAGCCACTGCAGCACGAGTTTGATCCTACTTCCGGCCAGGGAGGGGACCCACGTGGTATAGCAGACCTCTCCTGCCTCGCCCGCTGCTCCCCTAAGCAGTATACTTCTGTTGATCTGCCTGTTCTGCTCCCCGCTCTCTGTGGTGAATCTTCTCACCCCTCCCCCCCCACACTGCCCTGTACCCCAGTGCTTGTATGCATAAATAAATAAATAAATCTTTAAATGTCAGGGATTGGGCCCTCCCTGGTGGTGCAGTGGGTTAAGCAACACACTATGAAGCAAATCACAGCCACTGCAACATGAGTTCGATCCCTGCCCCCAGCCAGGGAGGGGACCCACGTGATATAGCAGACCTCTCCTGCCTCACCTGCTGCTCTCCTCATCGGTGTATTTCAGTCAGTCTGCCTGTTCTGTTCCCCACTCTGTCTCTGGTGACTCTTCTCACCCCCCACATCTCTGATCTGTACCCCAGTTCTTATATGCATAAATAAATGTCTTTTAAAAAATAAATGTCAGGGTTTAATTTACTGAGGGGCTGTGTTCTAATATCAAAGGCAAAAGAATTTAAAATCAAGGGAATTTAAAAGAAGAAACTGAAGATGAACTAGGACTCCTGTTTGTAGACATATGGGGAAAATGAGTCAGAGTTTCCTCTTCTTGCCCTCTTTTGAAGCACTCCCTTGATCTCACCAGCTGCCCAGAGCCGTACAGTGATGGAAATAGAAATAGGGCCATTTGGTCTGGATCTATGGTTCTTCACCACTGACCTGTTTTGGGTCTCAGTTTATAAAGGTGGCTGAATGACAGACAGCATGGCAATGCCATTGAAAGGAATGTTAATATTACTCATAGTTCCCATAAAAACAAGAGGCAAGATTAGTCTCTCTAATTCTGTTTCCACCTCTAGACATATGGGTACTGATAGGGTTATTGTGTTAGATGAGGTCACACATGTAAATATCTTAGCATATATAATGATGGCCCAGTAAGTATTACCCACGGTTAGTGGGATGGTCCCAAAGGGACTAAAAGGGGTATAGATTGTTAGTTGAATGCTTAGGAAAGCCTTAGGCTGTCTTCACTAGCGAATATTCCAGCTACTGATTGGTATGCCCCATATTCAGACTCAGCTATTGTGCTGGTGGCGGTGATACTCCATGACATCTTGGCTATAGGCACTATTATTATTTTTAAAGATTTATTAATTTATGCATACAAGAGCTGGGGTGCAGGCCAGAGGCGTGGGAGGTAAGAGGATTCACCAGAGACAGAGTGGGGAATAGAACAGGCAGATTGACTGAAATACACTGCTGAGGGGAGCAGCAGGTGAGGCAGGAGAGGTCTGCTGCGCCATGTGGGTCCCCTCCATGGCCAGGGATCGAACTAGCGTCGCTGTGCTGTGGATGCTTCACAGTGCGGTGCTCAACCTGCTGTGCCACCAGGGAGGCCCATAGGCATTGCTATTGCCCAGGAAAATCCTGAACACTAAAACTACTAAAAATAATTATGGTAAAGCAACAGCAATAATAACCATTACCAGAACTTTCTGACTCGAGACAATTATCTTGAGAATTTTTGTTTCTCTGAGTTGTCTGACAGTCATCTTTTAAGGGAAGGGGGAGGCCAGTATCATTATTTCATGGCCAGATCCACTCTGTTGGATACAGTCATAACAGGGTTGACCTTATCTGTGACTGGGTGAAAGTGTGTGTGATGTCATTACACAGACAAAGAATAGCCCTCATGAACCAAACTACCAGAGCATCTGGAAGTTCCAGAGTGTTTTACCTGGAGACACGCATTGACATCTTCTATTAAAATGTAAATATAATCTGGGAAGCATTATGCATCTGTCCTTTACTATCTTTTCTGAAATTATAAATCATATCAGTAAGCCACCTGTTTAATCAGGAGGTCAGGGAAGGTTTGGAACATGGGGTATTCTCTCACCCCTACAAATAGTCCTAGTATCTCTTCCATGACCAAATCCTGACAATTTCATTTTCTTTTCACTGGTTTTATGGCTGAATGAAAATAATTCATGTCCTACTCTATATAGTATTGTACATTTCATAATACAAGAAAACAATTGTTTTTCTAAATGAAAGATAGCTTTGGAAAACTTGCAGGTATGGGTTAGTTCAAGCTCAGTCTTTCACTTTTACTGAAAATTTCCTAATGTTAAATATAGTTTATCTCTGTGTATGTATATGTCTTACCTATTTTATTTATTGCTTTATTGAAGGCTATTAACTTATATTTTCCAGTAAATGAGTTAACAATTCATTTGTGCACCCTTCTATGAAATGTTCTGAGGAAAATATGAAAATCAGCAAAGGAATCCCGTTCTCAAAAAAGTTACCAGATTGCAGAAAGGCAAGTTATAAAATGAGGCTCCAGAGGGCCTGAAATAGGCTAACAGCTGTGAAGAAGCAAAGGAGGAGAAAGGTGAGAACAAGGATGGGGCAACACAGTGGTGAGGGCACAGATTACCTAAAGATTTTTTGGATAGGGTAACTAGAAGAACCATAGAGCCATCAACCGAAAGGAGAAAGTCAAGAGGAGAAGCAGATTTGAGTGAATCATGATTGATGGCGGATACAGGAAGTTAGATGCTAGAGACTCGGACGGCAGTTAAGATGTTCACCACCTTTTCGCCACCTCTGCTGTGGATGAGCTCGTTGCTAAAACGCAGGCCACTCTGCCCTCCTCTTGTTACTATTCAACAAGGTTTGCATTATGCAATGAAAATGGATTAAATGGATACAAAAGACAAGATCTTGGCTGTTCCAGAGGTTCAGTTGAGTGGGGTGAGACAGTTTGTCCTCAACAGTAGCTCAGCAGTTAGTTCCTGGATACCAAGGAGTAAGCAATGATGTACTGGAAGGTAGAAGAAGGAGCTGTTAGTGAGTGATGAGCTAGACCCTGCAAGCAGCTACCTGCAGAGAGGTCAAAGATCAGTGGTCCTTAGGCCTTCCTTGAGGAAACTCTCATCAAGACACTCTTTCCAAGTATCAGGTTTATTAAAATAAACAGCAAAACGGGTATCTTTTTTATAGTCATAATCTTATTAATGCATGTGGATAAGGCAATGTCACTAATTCATTTGTTTTTTATTCTTTCTTTTCCTTCAAGATTTATTTATGCATGTAAGAACTGGGGTGTAGATCAGAGAGGTGTGTGTGTGTGTGTGTGTGTGTGTGTGTGTGAATGAGTGTGAGAAGATTCACCAGTGGGGAGCAGAACAGGCAGGTCTACTGAAATACACTGCTGAAGGCACCAGCTGGTGACACAGGAGAGGTCTGCTGCGCCATATGTGGGTTAGTTCCCTGGCAGGGATTGAACTCAGCCTGTGGTGAACCCCTAGGCTGCCAAGTGAGGTCCCCTATTCATTTTTTTTTTTCTGAGTCAGAATGAAAGGAACATAATGCATTGACCCCTCTGTATATCCATCTCTACTGTGGATTTAGAATTCAGAGAACCTGCCGGCCACATACCTGTCCCGCTTTTGTCAGGGATGTTTTTCTGGTTTTCTGTCTCCTGGCGCCTGCGGGCAGTGTGCTGTGACCCGCCCAGTGCCCCACTCCCTGTTTCTGCCACTGAGTCCTGCTCGTGTTGGCTGTGGTGGCAGTGGCCTCAGAGTCTGAATTTTGAGATTTCATGGAAGTCAGAGGACAGGTGGTGGCTTATGTGGCTATTTTCTAGAACTGTCAGGGTGTTGATTTGAAAGGCCCTGTCTATGAGGTTGAAAACGCCTACCCCAGTCCTGCTGAGGGGTCTTCTTCAAGCATGCCGGAGAGGTACTGAAGGGATTTCACTTTCTTTTTTTAAAAAAATATTTATTTATTTATACATATAAGAGCTGAGGTAGAGGCCAGAGTCCAGGGAGGTGAGAGGATTCACCAGACAGAGTAGGGAGCAGAACAGGCAGACTGAACGAAACACACTGCTGAGGGGAGCAGCGGGCGAGGCAGGAGAGGTCTGCCGCGCCATGTGGGTCCCCTCCCTGGCCGGCAACAGGGATCGAACTCGTGCTGTAGTGGCTGTGGTCTGCTTCATAGTGTGTTGCTTAACCCACTGCGCCTCCAGGGAGGCCCGGGATTTCACTTTCTAGGGGTGGGTTATGTGTTCATAATCATGGGATTGGGGGAAGTGAGAACTTACTGGAAAATATTTTATTTACAACAAGTCAAAAATTAGAGTATTATGGAAATTTTAAGAGAAAATACAGGCTTAGAATTTCAGTTTGGGGAGTAATGCTTCTTAATCTTTGATGAAAGTACATATACCTTTATCAGACAGTATGGAGGGCTGGTTTACTACCTCATTAAAATAGTGCCATCTAGTGGTGACTATTTCAAACTGTAGCTAGGGACCCAGGGGAGTTGGCTTAAAGATTACCTAGCATTTATAGTTTGCTTAGTCATTCATTATTTCACCTAGTTTCATTATCATTTACTGCATTGTGGGCTTCTTGATAGCTGCTGTATGGGAAGGGGCAATGAAGACAAAGCTCTGACCTTCAGGTATTCAAAGCCCTGTAGGGGAGACTACTTGTAAACGAGACATCTCTGTCCAGCGATTTAGGACTGTGAAGGCTCCCGAGACTGAGGTGTCACGTGCAGTTTCAATGTCATTGCAGGAAATCCCTCCCAAGTATAATGTGCACATAACTTACAGCGAATATGGTTGGCAAGGACGCGACGAGCTATTGGAAGTATCAGCGTGCTCCAGAATTGGATTCCTGACTGTGTGCAGTCTTTCTTTTGGGGTTTCCTAGTATCTTTGGTCCTCTCTGTAAATCAGGCATTGAGCCTGCAGTTTTCTGCTAGGTGGAGCTGCCCTTCTCTCACGAGTCCTAATCATCCTAGGACGTGGCTTGCTGGACACAGGGAGGGATGTTGAAAGGCTTGTCACTTTCACTCCAGTTGAACATGCCTCATCTACCCTTGGCCCATTTATATCTTCTTTTCTTCTGCCTGAGAGATTCTCTAAGTCTTCCTGTTCTCTACACGGCTCTGTCGCTGTGCAGTGTAGCCAAAACCGTACTTTTTTTGGGGAGAAACACACTCAGTGTGTGATACTGTTGAGGGATCTAATGTTTCTAGCTCCTAGGGTTGTTTTCCCTTAAAACCAGGCCGGTGATATTGACCTACCTACCTTAATTAGTGTTGGTAAAGTGCTTTAATTATGATTTAGTATTTTATACCATCTAAACACAAGCAAAAGACTTGTTAGATCTTTTCCTCGCTTGTTTTGAGTTACACCGTGTGAAAATTTCCCCTCATACAGTTTTTGGGTAGAGTTTAACACTTAGAAAATTTCCATTTCATTTACTTTTTAACACCGTATTCCTTGAATAAGTTGTTTTCACTTTACTTCTAATTGGGACTTATTGGTTTCCTTCTCCTCACTTCCCCTCTATTGTTTTCTATGAACAATGCTTTTCCATCTGTCTCCTTCCTTTGGTGTGGTGTGTCTCTCCTTTATTTGAAAGTAATGACTCTTACTTTATTTTTCTTCCTCCTGCTTGCTTACCTGAGCTTTTTTCAGTCTGCCACTCCTCTTCTGGTCCTCCCCATTTGACCCTAGGCTCTTGGTCTTTTGCTTCTACAAGGGCCTCTCGTTATTTTCCTTTTATATCTTGACCTTTTAGCTTCTCCTTCTCAGAGGCTAGTACGTGAGCCTTGCTCATCGAGGACTCCGTGTTTAGTTTGCACCACGGGAACCTCACTCTGCTCGTGTGAGGGAGAGAAGAGATCTGTCAGGAAGGAACAATGAATTCATTCATTTATTCATCAGACAGGTGCTGAGTGCCTGTAGGTACCAAGCACTGTATTATGGATGGAGACATACAAAGAAGAATGAGATGGCCCTGCATTCAATCTTTTCTTTTTTCTTTTTTTTTTAAGATTTATTTATATGTACAAGAACAGGCCAGAGGTGTGGGGATGAGAGGATCCACCATAGACAGAGTGGAGAACAGAACAGGCAGATCTGCTGAAACACACTGCTGAGGGGAGCAGTGGGCAAGGCAGGAGAGGTCTGCTGCATTATGTGGGTCCCCTCCCTGGTTGGGAGCAGGGCTCGGACTCAAGCTGCGGTGGTTGTGGTTTGCTTCATAGTGCGTTGCTTAACCCATTGTGCCACCAGGGAGGCCCCCTGCATTCAATCTTAACCACAAATAGGTCAACAAATGACCATGATAAAGTTATAATAGGGACGACGATGTGAGACAAGTGGAAACTGAGTTTGCGGAGGTCTGAAGTGATTGTGTTGGTAAGAGGTGGAAAGCATTCAGAAGGTGAGGCATTTGACTGTGCCATGATGAATGATCCTCCTCTGAGGAGGATCATCGTGAACTTGATTGAGTTGCTGAAGGATAATCCAGGTGAGTGATGACTTACGGAACATGGAGCCTTAGATAATTGTGACGGGCCAAGGAGCTGCAAGTAGGTGATGCAGAGTCTAAACTGGTGAAAGGTGAGCCTGGAGAGATGGGAGAGTCTTCTGAACAGTGTAGAGTTAGGGCTACATCCTAAAAATATTGGGAAGCCGTGGATAACAACACGTAAGTATTCGGGGGTATATGCAGAGGTCAAATGGACAGAACTGATGAATCATTAGATACGGGAGGTAGAAGGCAGTGAGCATGAAGGAAGGTTTGCTTTTGTTACCACATTTGCATCCTAGGATTTCAAATTCTCTGAGTTATTACTCTTTTCTGCCTTACAGGGTTATTATCTTTTCCTAAAGAAGCTAAGTATAAAGTTTCTATTAAGTTACTTTGAGAAATTGTTGTAAATCATAGTAATGAACTTTTGTTTTCCTTAAAAAAAATCACAGGTTTAAAAAAAAAATCATAATAAGATCCTGCTGTCCTGAACCACTGTCCCGGAAGCATCACCCCAGGATTGTCTGTCAGCTGTCTGCCCTGCTGCCCGAGGACTAAGTTAAACACGCAGCTCCCAGGACCTCCTTGTGTCCAGGAAGATAGTCTGTTTAGACTAGCCATTCTTCAGTCAGTCTGTGCTGTAGGATCTCAGGGTTGGATGGAAAAGCTCCAATTTTCCCCATACTTTGTCCATGGAGGGCAGGCACGTGCCTGCAGCACCATCCTTTCCTGGGGGATTAAACTGGGCTCCAACTAACATCGCTAGAAACAAGCCAGCAGGTGCTTGAGTGTGGTTGAGGGTAGGGAGGGGCAGCAGGAAAGAGGGGTTTTCTGGTCCTCTTCTTGCCCAGGATATTCATGCTGTTGTCAGCAAAATAGAGAGGTGGATGGGTAGATAAATAGATAAATAAATTAATTAAAAATAGAATTTTGTTTTCTAAAAAAATCTTTCTGGGTTCAACCCACTTTTTGTCCAGCACTGGTGTCAGGATAACCAATGGTTTCACTCAAGTTCCTGAAGGAGATGGATGAAGGGTATGTGTGTGTGGGGAGGGGGGCTTAGGGTTGGGGGGGAACTAAAGAACATTGTACCTACTCGTTGTTCAGACCGGGTACCCTGGAGCTGTTTGAGAGCATGGAGTAGTGTTCTGATTGGTGGATAAGATAAAGTGTATTTATACGATCTTTACATTAAGTTATCATACTGAGGGGGAGGAAGACTTGGAAGGGCTGCTGAAGGTCAGCAGGCTTTTTCTTCCTTCTTGCTGTATTTTACTTAGGTCAACACGGAAATATTTTTGTTTCTCACTTTCAAATAATAGGGTAGGGGAATGACGTCAAATTGGGATACATTTTGTGGAGACTTGTGACCAGGATTCTTCCTCAGGAAGAGTCACTGAGAGATAATGACCTTGAGTCATCACAGGGACCTAACATCATGACTTGACAAATGATAGTCATTAAATTGGGGATCTAGCAGTACTCCTGCCCCCACCCCCCCAGTTCCCAATCTGTCAGATTCAGTTGACATCTTTAGATTCTATATACCCTTTTCCATTTTGGAGAGTCACATAAAAATGATTAACTCTGAATCATCAACCCCCTTATACTTCTCTCGTGTCTTGGGTGCCCTCACCTGTTATTTCATGATGTGTATCTAAAAGTTCTTCTGGAGGCAATATGTAGAGGCCCTCTCCAGCAGTGTTAGATTGGTTATATCCCAGTTCCACACCCTTTCTTTACCCATGCACCCAAGACTTTAATTCTCACTGGAGTTGATTTCTTTGCCTTTTGAGTCAGAGGTTGGCTACATAACTGTCTTTGGTCAATACTGGGATGTTCCAACTAATCGCTTTAGTTTTAATGTTTGACTGTTGACAACATTTAAACTCCCACCCTTCCCTTATTCCCATATACCTGGCTCTTTGGGCAAGAAAAGATACATGTACCACCTGAATTTTTGGGCTCATTGGGGGAAGTTTGAACAGCCTAACCTGGATCACAAATGGGTTTTTCTCCATGCACAAACCTCACACCATAAAACCTCAATCTATTTTCTCCTCTTGTACCAAATTAGGTTGTCTTGTATCTACCCTGCAAGTCCCTTGTATAGTCAATAACTTTCTTTCAGAATCTCTTGGTGTGTGAAGTGTCACCATTTTTGACATCCAGTCTATTAGTGAGGTGTGTGTATCAATTCCATCTTCATGAAATTACTATGAAACAAGCCGATCTATGTCATACCTACAGATAATTGAAAAAAAAAATGCTTACATGTTTCTGCTTCAACAGCTGTTCCTCCATCATGGCCCTGAGGACATGCAGAGGAGGAAACACATGGTTAGAGCACAGCTGTTCCTCATCTTGGTCCACAGATCCGTCAACAGACAGATGGCCTCATGTGAACCAGCTCAGATCTTGCTAGTCAATCTACAGCTATCAGCAGATATGCTAAGGAGGCCTGGGAAGATCAGCCAAAACCCAAACTTGTGAACTAAATATGTTTGTTGTTGTTTACTACCAGGATTTATGGTTGTTATGTAGCACTGTTGTAGAAGTAGCTAATGGATAAATCCAGTGTGAGAATGTCTAGATTGTACATGGATAAATATATAAAGTCTCTATATTTTAGCTACTCATTAAAACCAGCAACCCCAAAAATAAAGCAAAGGATTGTAGTGTGGTTCATGGTTGGCCCTTTTTCTCCCTCTGTTTTAAAGTTTATTTCCTTTAAATTTTTTTTTTTTTGTGCTAGGACTCTTAATAAGCAATTCAAAAAAAAAAAAAAAAGCCTTAAGTAAGATTAGCAATTTGCACCTTTTTAAAAATTAACAGCGCTCTGTTGTTTTGATATTGAGCTCCATTATCAATTTGCATCTTTAAAGAGGTGTAACCTTTCTCAGATATTTTGCTCCGTGTTCTTATATTTAACTAGCAAGGCTTGATTTTTACATTGCTTATGTTGCATTTACTTCTTCACAATTAAAGCGAGGGGAGAAGAAAAACTCAAGGCTCAAGAATTAGGAGTGTGATGTAGATTTCTGTAACCTATGCTCTTCAGGGCTGGTGGGGAATCCTGCCAAGTAGCCCTGAGTGCTAATATAGGGGAAAATGTCTAAGAGTTTCAGGAAGCATAACAAATACTTCTGCATGTTTGGGTGGTTGTAGACCATATCTTCTCATTACTAGTCCAGCTCCAAAGCACAGTACAACCTTCAGCCTGCATGGAGTTCTGAATGCTGCAGGTGGGTCGGGTGACTGGCTCTGTCTTGCCATTTCCCATCCCCCACTTTGCCTTTCCCTGCCGGTCCAGAGCCCCACTTTCCCCAGTCAGAGCAACAAGAAATTCATGGCGATGCCTCACAGACAGGAGGCATCATCCACCTGGGATTAGCCCTGTGCTTTCCACTCTTGTCTTCTCTAGAAAGAAGACTCAGCTTGGTGGTTTCTATATACTTCATTCCAGTAGAAAAATATCTTAACCATGTTTCCAGTAGAAAAATATCTTAACCATGTTTCCAAGTAGAAGGAACATCATTTAAAAATCTAGATTATTAGTAACAACCTGTGCTTTTTCAGGTACTTATACCAAACCATGAAACACTCCTTATCTCCTGGACTTTAGTTTGAACTTGGTGATTATCAAGCCACGACACCAAATCAAGATATTATGTATTTTCAACAATGGACCGATTAAAACTGGAACCTAACCTGTATATTTTTACATTCTACTGAGCTGGAAGCAGCCATCAAACTATTTTAAAATTGAGTTGAATACTCTCCTGAGTCAAATTACTATTGCGAACCAGGGAGGAAGCAGTCATTCTTGGTCACTTTTTAGAGAGGTGTGAAAAAAATCTAAAACTATTGTTTTTTAAAATCTTCCATTAAAGCCAATTTTACCTGAATTGTTCTTTCTCATGGAATAAGTAAAAAGGATGATGTCACTCATTAGAGTAGCAGAAAATAAAAAATAACCAAACATGAAGCATTCAGGCAGATTATATGTTTGTCTCACCGTGTAACTTGAATCATTTGTCGTATCTTGCCTCAGTACACGCAATTTGTGTCCTCTGCGGCAGTGTTCTCTAGCAATTTTAAGGTGTTTTCTTTGGGAAATCTGATTTTGGAAATCTTAAGGACAGTCTTTAATTTCTAATTTATTTCAGGTAAGTCAAATGGTCTCCAAATTTGTATCCCCTATGTTTCTGCAATCCGAATTACAGATGTGAAAAAAAATCACTAATGTATAAAAAAATGAAATACATATACATAATGTATAAAAATTATATCACTTAGGACTTGAAGACATTTGAGCTACATCAACTAACAAAGTTAACAAACTTAACTTTGTAATTAACTCATTTACTCTTCCAAATAAAATAGAGGGGGCTTTCTCATATAAATTGAAAAAATTTAGAGGAGTAAGTATGTAAGACTCCAGTGGCATAGAAGAGTTGTGATATGAAAAGTGCTGCATTTGGCAAGCTAATCCAACCATTATGGAAGGCCGTATGGAGGGTCCTCAGTCTACTAGAAATGGAAGTACCATATGATCCGGCAATCCCGCTCCTAGGGATCTACCCAAAGGACACAAAAACACTGATCCGAAAGAGCACCTGTACTCCTATGTTTATCGCAGCAC
>JAGFMF010011858.1:6317248-6333155 GCA_019455555.1 Galemys pyrenaicus
GATGGTGCACGGGTGAAATGGTGGTGGGTACTCCCTGGGGACTACAAATGATGTCAAATATAACTAATAATAAAAAAAAAAAAGAAAAGTGCTGCATTTGAAAATAATAGGAGCAAAAGAAAAAAAAAATTCATGAATAGATAAGATGTAAAAAGAGGCCAGATAAAGATGAGTAGGATTTCCAGAAATAGAATCAGAGGAATGTTGACAAAACTTAATCAATGACTTAGCAATGAGCAATAGGGTATTCAAAAAAACAAAAACCCCAAAAACAAACAAACCACGGTCTCTTTATTGAGGTATCAGCTACTCCACTGAATTTAAATTTCAGATTTTTTCTGATTTTGAGATTTTTTCCCCCCTGGTATTTTCTAGATTACAGAGTAATCTGTTATTATTACAATTGAAACAGTATGAAGATGTATAAAGAGAACACTAGTTGTCACTGCCTTTCCAGTTCCAAGTCCATGTTCTGAAGGATTTAGTGACGGTGACTGGTGTGGGCCGTCAACATTTTGTTCATTTTTTTGTTCATATATTTGTTCAATATATAATCTTGTTCAAGATTTAAAAATTTAGGGCCACACTATGTACATTAGCCTGTATTTTTCTTTTGTCACTTAGCGTATACCCTGGAAAATCCTGAGAGTGGACACAGATCTAAGCTTTTTAATTTCTTCTTTATGGTCTTTATGTACACATACATACTTCTTTTTACATAAATGGGATCATTTAATCAAAATTGTTCTTATATGTTGATTTTTACTTTCTTTGTACACTCCACACATTTTTCTTCCTCCTCTTCTTTCATTTCCATATCTTAGCCTTTACCTACATGTTCAATCTGGTGTGTATCCTTCAATACTCTTCTCTATTCTCATAATCGTTATGCACAGGCAGATGTGCATATACACAGTCACAGGACATACATTTCACTTTGTATTTTAACTCTGTGCTGCAAACTGAAGTCAGAAAAGGTGACCCTTTTTAATTTTTTTTTGGAATCTTTAATTTCATGTCATAATATTTCTCAATCGTTTTGGCCTCAGTCTGCTTCTTATATTTAAGCCACCTAGGGACTCTCATACAATCTTATGATTTTAATTACCACACTTCTAAGTTTAGATATCTAAACTTATATTCCCAATTTTTGGTGCTTATATTCAACATTTTGCTGGGTATTTCCGACTGTTTTTTTCTGTGGCCACCTCCTCTTCCCTTTGTATACCTACTAATTATGGGAATTAATGTCATTACCATCCATCTGAGCATCAAGCTAGAAACTTGACACTTACAACCAACCACTAAATTCTGCCAACTTTATCACTTAAACTGTCCTTGAATTTATTCTCCCTTTCCATTTCTTAGCACACTAGTTAAGATGCTCATTAAACCTCATATAAATGATTGCAAGTCTTTCAACTTGATTGTTTTTTCCATTCAGACCCTTTAACATAGTGGGTCTCTGGGGCTATGGCTCCCAACCTATCAAAATACATGGTAGTTGGTAAGGTTGAAAGTATGATCGAACTGTCGACATCAACTTTCTAGAGTAGAAAGTGCAGAATATCAAGATTTAAAACAACATCAAAGAAAAGTCATGAGCAGAATTTGGACAGAAATACTGATGTTCCAGGAATAGTAAAAGCAGTCAGACCCCAGCAAGCACTGGTTCTCCAGGATCATGGGGGAGAACCCACGTGCCCACCTCGCCTTTGTCCATGATAGTCCTTCCATTCTAGAGCAGTGGTTCCTATGTTACACATTCGTGTCTGTTTTCCTACAGCCAGAGTGAGATATATAACACAGATCTGATCTTCATATCACTAAGCATTGTAGTACATGGATGAATGTGACTGATTTTAAGGGGTAGGGATGGTTTATTTAACCAGACAGAAGAAACCACTGAGGAAACAGGGACCATGAGTATCAGAGAAAGCTGCTCTCTGAAGGTGACAGGGTTCATTGTGTGGGTGATGGAGAAACTGCCACGACTGTCTCAGCTCTTCTGCAGTGTCACACCAACTCACCCTTGTGAGTGGGTTCTTTCCAGACTGTGCTTCTGTAACAGGGTCGTCCCAGGAAAAGGGGAAGTTCCAAAATCCTGGTTCCGCCCTAAGTAGGTGGAGCTGAGAAGGAAAAGGAGATTTCTGCAGAGAGGAGAGAAGGAAGGAAGAAAGGAAGATGGAGAACAGCGAGGAGACCTGGAGGAGGCACGTGGAGCAGAGGGACATGTGAAAAAAGTGTTCTTGCTTTTTTGTCTTGGACTGGTTGAAACAGATGTGGGTGAGAAACCCATGGGGGAGGTTAACAATGGCAGCTTTCATCTTAATTTTGATTTGGCTCTTTTCCTCCCAGATTTGTCTCTTTCTGACCCTTTTCTATGGGTCTCTACGGAAAGGTCCTTTAGATGTGTGGCAGGTTTTTGGGCCTTGTTTTGGGCCAATCCTATTTGGCTGGACTTTTACCCTCAAGGAGATGGGTAACTTTGGATGCTTAACTTAGTAACTATATTCTTTGTTCTTTCTTTATTGTACCCTAGTTGTATTAAAGTTCCTTTCCATTAAAGGTTTTATGTGTTTGTCTTAATGTGGCGGATGGCAAAACCCATTCAAAAAGGGCAGGCTTGGGGGTTCTGGGTGCTCCTCTCCCTGCCCTGTAACACTTCTGGTCAGAAATTGTTTATATTCCCCGATCACGAAGAGCCAGAATAAATGTCATCCACAGCCTCCTGAGTCCCTGTTACATAGTTTTTCATCAAGGAGACAGAACTCAGGAAGAAGTCAGGAAATACTGGGTCATATAAGTCTAGACAGAATGGATCAAAGTGTTTGAAGGAAGGTGGAGATGATAGCGCTGTCATAAAATTGGTGACAAAGTGAAACAAAAGGAAGAGAGAGGTCCCTAAAATTCTGATCATGGGTGTAGTTTCAGTGAAAGTCTTTTATCATTCTTGAACTCTTTTAAGCTTTTGAAGAGTATCTTAGGAATAGAGTTATAGGTCTCTAACTCTCATTGTCATAGATACTAGGACTCTTTAAATGCTGTTTAATAATTTTGGCAACTGTTACCAATGTGAACCTTATGTCATCAGTATTTTTATATTACAATATGGCACTAAGGCTACAGGGTGAAGTGAGGACAGCGTGAAGTTCAGTAACATCAGTGACCAAAGGTATCAGGATTAATAGGTACCGAAAATTCTCTTTGAGATCCTAAGTCATCTCCTTGGGGAGAGAGTTATGTCTTGCAAGTAGTTAGAAATAGACTACTGTGCTTTACTCTGGACACCAACTTTGAAAGGTTCCATGTTGCTTTGTCAAAAATTTGCAAAGCAGGGCCTCCCTGGTGGCACAGGACTTAAAGCCTCTGTGCTATCACGCTATTATCAGCCACTGCCAGGGAGGGGACCCACATGGCGCAGCAGACCTCTCCTGCCTCGCCTGCTGCTCTCCTCAGCAGCGTATTTCAGCAGATCTGCCTGACCTGCTCCCCACTCTTTCTCTGGTGAACCCTCTCAGCCCTTGCACATCTGATCTACATCCCAGTGCTTGTATGTATAAACAAATAAAAATAAATCTTTAAAAAATATTTGCAAAGCCTTTCATTAACCTGAAGGCAGGTCATAGTACAGAGACATTTTATCTGTCGAAACTTACTCTTGTATAGCATAGCATATGGTGTAGGAGAATCTTTTAATGTGGGCAGTGTTAGATACAGCCTGAATTGTTAGATCCCAGAGAGGTACTTTTTGATAATGGAAATTGGATTCCATTTGCAATGAGAAGTGATTTAACTCTTAGTGTCTTCAGGGAGACACCAATGCCAAGAAAGCTTTGGAAGTTATAGGAGAGGGCTACAGATTCAGAATATTGGTATGATTCAGATAAATTAGAAATTAAAATGGAGAAAGAATAAATTTTTTTCCTGCAGAAGCAGAAGTTCGGACTGTGTGTATGTGAATTATATACCTATTTATCATAGTTGCATAAGCTTTGACCTCAAGGTTATTCAATAAAATAAATGAGTTATCCACCCCCCCCCCACCCCCCAGTTTGCGGTGTTCACATGTAGAGGAATCAGAAAAAGTGGGAGTTGATAATAGCATTTAGTTTTCCGTTTCTCCTGGGCTAATGCCTAAAGGTGGAAGCATAAAGTAGCTGAAGATACAAGATGACAGCCAGTCTAAAAATATTTTCCCTGACCACATTCTTTAAAGTCAGCTAATCATAATCAGGTACCATGTTGCCACTGACCAATAAGAATAACTACCAGACATAATGGTGTTCTTATGTGAGAGGAGGATATACTGGAGATTTATGTTGCCCCATTGGGAACATTCTCACATTTTTGTTTCCTCTGCAGGAAGTATCAGAGATAAAATGAGATGACCAGCTGCAGGAGGTTACCCCAATTTATCAATACTTTGGATACTAGATAATGGGGGAGGAGGGATGTGTGTGGATTTGCTATTTAAACTGGCAAAGGAGAGGGACAAAGGACTAAAAATGCCTTGGACTTCAGAAGCCCCCTAAACTGTGATCTCAGAGAAAGGAGTGGGAGGTTGGTGACAATTCCACAGAATTACATTTACCCAGATCATGTGGGGTTTAACAGCAACACCAGCCACATGAGAAGCTCTGGGTTAGAGGAGGCTCCAGGCAAGTGCCTTGGGGGTGGTGGAAGTGTTGCTTCCTGAAATTTCACTTTGAAAACTCAGCTGCCCAAAACCTTTTTTCTTCCTTTTTTTTTTTCTGGGGGTGGGGTGGGGTGGCGTTTAGGAGGGAGCAAGATAAGATAAAATAACCAGGCCAAATATATCCATGTCAAGGTCAAATGAAAAGTCCGGTTTTACCCAACGGTCTCTCCAGTGTCCCTTGCCATTCTACCTATTTCGGGACATTTCTCCCAACTTCCTTCCATCTCATTCCCTATGAAGTGTCCTGGATGTTTGGGTTTCTGTGCTATATAGGGTGGCAATTGATGGACATTAATATACCACTCTGGAGATGAATTTCATGTCGGTTCTTCCAAATTTAAGCACATTTGAAATTTAGGTGAGTATCTTTTCCTGTTCCTACTTTTTATTCCTTATAATTTCCGAGAAATTTCCCTGCTAGCAGATTTCTCAGACAGTGACAAACTGAATCCTCATTAAAACAAAGAAAGGTTAAGGGGAAAAAATAACCTATTTAAAATGAGGTAACTCGCCAGTCTTTCAGCTGTAAATTGACAATAGGATTTATATAAATCCATAATTGTATCTCTTTTACCTGCAGTTAGGCTAGTTAATGATGAAAAAAAGTATATAGCTGATCGTGTGGCTTTAATGAGGATTCTTTTTACAGAGTTAGAAAAACCCACCAAATTAAATCCTGCCAATTTACTCCATTGCAAATTGAGTACCACCCTGTGAGCAAAAAAGAAAAAAAAAGAGAAAAAGAAAAAGAAAAAGAAAAATCATCAAGTAGCTTAAATCAGTTACAGCTAAATGTGTAAGTCAGCATGTGCTTTAGCCTTTAGTCATGAAGAATATATTAGATTTTAAAAATAAATGGCTTTCTGCTGAGTCTTCATTGCAGTGGCTTTCTGACTTTTAATTAAATTTTCAGTACTTGTGGATGTTTCCTCGTGTACTCTGGCCACAGAGCTCGAATTGCCTCTATCATTAAGTGGAGTGGAAAACCAAATTGGAGATTATTAAGCTTGTTCATTTCTTTGTTATCAGTAGCTGGCGACTCTCTCCTTTTTACTTGTTAAATACGGATGTAGCTTTCCACTAGGATATTTTCCAAGAATGAAATAAGCTCTCGTAAACAGAGCATGATTAGCCCTAATGCGGGAGCTTGTTAAATGTTCCTCATTATACATTTCTGGTCTGTTTCATCAGTGTTAAATGAACTTAATGTAAATTAATAAAAACAGGTTTGCATTATTTGTAACAGGATTGAGAGTAAAGAAGAAAACTGTAAGCAACACTAAACTCGACAACTAACGTTGAAGTTTGCACTTTCTCTCTGCTGCCCTTTCTTGTTCTATGGAATTGAATAAATTGTTCTGAATGTTTAATATTTAATCTTTTGAATTGGAGCATTACAGTTCGGTCTTACATTAGAGCCTTTAATTGCTAATTTGGTACTTTTCTGCAAATTTTGTTTTTGCTCCTTTTGAACTTCCTAGAAGTAAGGAGATTTATGAGAATCATGTATTATTGTAGCAACCAATCTTCAACAAAGGAATTAGAATTTTTATGCCAACAGGGTCAAGCACAACATAAATTTGGCTATAGAACCTAATAGTTGGTTGGTTTTAAATTCATATTTGTTTTGATTTATAAAAATGAGTTCATTGCAGATGCTTCAAGGCAACTGTGTGATGTAAAATTCACGTTGTTTAAAACAGTGATATTCTTAAAATACAAGGCGTCTTCTAATTAAGGAGAAGCCAAACTGAAAACCACTTAAACATGCATGGAGGTCAAAAAGTTAAGGGCCACTAATCTACATGATAAAATGATTTTATCTCTGAGGTGTGGAATTAGATGCCCACAAGCAAGTAAGAATAATTGGGACTCCCAGCATTTAAAATTTTAGGACCTTCATTAACTGAAGCAGAGCACACCTTAATGCCTGCTCCTTTTGATTATGTGGTCAGGAATGTGAGACTACAGCCGTGGAGCCGTGGACTATCTGTGTATGGCGTCCACGGTTATTTGTTAACCTCCACAAACTTTGTAATGCTCATGAGGGTTGAGCTAGTGCTTGAAATGTAGTGAAACTAAGATGCAACTTATGGAATTAAGGAAGCTGGCATCATGCACCGAGAGTGTATTCTCAATTTACATAGAAATTTTCCATTTCTGTTTGTGGCTCCTTAGACTAACAGTGGATATTAACTACTGATATATATTTAACTTGAGTGGTGATATATATACTGAGTCCTTGATTTTGAACTAGAATTCTCAGAGGATGTCATGTTCACAGTCCAGAACAGTGAAAACACAGAATTCTGCATTTTCCACAAATGTTGTGCACGATAGGTAGAACACAATACCCTTTCCTGTCTAATCTGGATTGGCCTCAGACTCCTCAACATAATCGGGCAGTCCCTACCAATAGGCTGTAGCTATTATGAGATCAGGACTTTTTGCCATCCCTAATCTAATTTTTGAGAATTTGAATTGCTTAGATTTACTTAGAAAATCTTTTCCTACCTTTTGTGGCTAAAACATATGAAATCATTTGCTGCCTTGGTGGGGTATGGTGAACATATTTTAATTGTCACATCATGATTTATTTTAATCTTCACTCCCTGAAGATCATGTTGTGATTCAGTGCCATCATTATGAAAATTAATTTTATTTTCACAGTGAATTATATATGCAGAAAGTACAGCAGATTGGACTGAAATTGTACTGAACTCAAGATACATACTAGAAAATTTCTTTTCCTCCCTCCTTCTCTCCATGCGTTCTTTCTAACACATCCTTGATTCTTAAGAAATATATAACAAAAGAATAATTTCTGTTTTCCAAAGCCTGTCTTGGAGGAAAGGCAGCTCGAAGGCTCCTGAAATGACCAGCTGATGTTACAATGTTGTCCATTTGGCTTTGTTATAGGATGTCACTTTGAACTTCAGCTTCATTTGACTCTGCTATTCTCTATTTCCCTCCCATTCCCTCCTTTAGTTTCAATCTTATCTTCCTGCTGGCTTCCTCATTACTGGTTAGTTCCTGTCCTGGGTCTTTTTACGAGGTTAGGGTACACAAGGCTCTCTTTCCTCTACTTCCCAAGTACAGCATTAAAAATAGATTCTGATTAACTGACAGTTTTATTCATGGAGTTCTGTTAAACAGTTTACTAAACATCAGCTAAAACCAGCAAACTAAAACTTACCCTTGTAATGTAATAAAGAACCAATGATTCTATGTGTGAATGTGAAGGCCACGGGTAGAAATTTAGGTGTTTCAGAACAACTTTAGAGAATCCAGATGTTGCCTTAGTATAAACAAAAGAAATTGAAAGATTTCACAGATGGTCTACTTGTGGAGTAAATGTGATAACAACGAATGGCTCTAGCTTATCACAAAGTAGATTTGTGATACACAACAGTGATAGGAAAATTTGCTTAAAATATAAGGGAAAAAGGAATCTTATGTCTGTAGACTGTGATAGTAACAATAGTGATGATGACAGAAAATAGTAATTGAACACTCACTATGTGTGAGGCCCTACTCCAAGAACTTTATATTTATTTATTTCTAACCACAGTAAATCTATGGGTCAGCTACTGTTATTACCCCCATTTTATGAATAGAGACACTGAATCATAAATATACCAAATAACTTATTCAGTGTTAACAGCTAGCCAATGCCAAAGCTGGGAATTAAATCCTAAGATTCTGACTTTAGAGTACATCTTAGCTTTGGTTGCATTTTGTGAAGCCGAGAGCTATGTTTTTCTCTTAGCATCCTTGAATTTAATCTAAGGTGTATAGGTAGAGTTACTGGCCCATGAGCCCAGCTTTTTGAGTAGAAATAAAGAGACTACAGAGTAGGGAGAAAACAGAGGCACTTGGAGATGGACAGAACTTGCACATATAACCCAAAGGAGATTTATTTTTTTAAATCAGAACAAAGATGCTAGCCTCCAGGAAATCAGAATTAAACAAATCAGAAAAAGATCACCAAATTTCAGACATTTTGGGATAAAACTAGACCTAAATGTACAATTTTTCCCAGATTTCTTTTATGATTGGGTATTGGGGGAAGAAATAAGATTATCAGTTACCTTATTGAATGGTTTGGAATATTTCACAGGTACCAAAGGAGAAGGGCGACTCAAACTTGGAGGCTGGTATCATTAAAACAAAGACTGGCACAGACCAGGTAGAGGAGGTGGGTGAAGAGCTACCATCTAGCTGGGTAGGGCATGTGGAAGAAGTAGAACGAATGAAACTGGAAAGTGCATGTAAGTGTTCTAAACAAAATTGCATGGTGGGAAGGATGACGTGAAGGACAGAGACAATTGGGCTATTAGTTGCCTCCCCTGATCTTTGACAAATTTGATTGTGGTGTACCCTGAAACAGCCAGTTTCTTTCAAGAGCTTTCATTGTATTTTGGATTGATACTAACAAGCTACTTTTAAAAATAGATTATTACCCTTTCATAGTCATTGAAATTCTATGAGGTCTTATGCAGAATCCTAAGGTAAACATAATGATAGTGATAATTAGAGTTTAAAACTCTAGGCAGGGCCTCCCTGGTGGCGCAGTGGGTTAAGCAACACACTATGAAGCAAACCGCAGCCACTGCAGCATGAGTTCGATCCCTGCCCCTGGCCAGGGAGGGGACCCACATGGCGCAGCAGACCTCTCCTGCTGTGCCCGCTGCTCCCCTCAGCAGTGTACTTCTGTTGATCTGCCTGTACTGCTCCCCGCTCACTGTGGTGAATCCTCTCACCACCCCCCACACTGCCCTGTACCCCAGTGCTTGTATGCATAAATAAATAAATCTTTAAAAAAAATAAAATAAAACTCTAGGCAATCTTATTTTCCTTTGGCCTTCCTCCTTCCTCCTCATAGTAGCAAAGCCCATTTAGTTGAGGGTCATTTGGAGACGTTTACCAGTTAATTATTTAATTTTCATTAAAATTCTCTCTGCTCTGCCACTTTTCAGGCAAGTTCTGAGAGGGCCTAGTTTGGTGCTAATTTGCAAATTAAGAATATCATCCTTATTGTTCATCAATCTGCTTGACTATTAAACATAGAGAATATGTTAGACTAAAAATATGACATAAAACTAGAGAAAAAACGATATGAAAGTAGTGAGAATCTTTAATTTGTTTTCTGAAACATCCAGTTCCTTCAGGGCAAATAAGGAAAGCAAAGGAAGGAACATCTCTTATTCATGTAATTTTAGGAAAATGTTACTAGGTGATACGATCTCTTTCTAGAATGTTATGTAACTCATCAATTGGAAGTAATTCTTGTGATATTTGGCAGAAATAAGGATTGTTGCAGAGGTTGCTCTGCTGACCAGCCTTTGGGAGGGTCTTAGAAGACATTAGAAAGGTTTTTTTTCATGTTTGCCAATTTCATAGATTTCTCCAACATAAAATTCAAAAGGCAGAGGGAAGCCCTAAACCTATTTTAATATGATGGTGTATATTTTCTTCACAGAATTTGCAGAACCAGTTTGAAGCATGTGTCACTCTGATGAGGCAAAGGCCCAAACAGAGCCAACTCCCTTCCCGGTCTCGCTCTTTCATTTGCCCCTGTGAACCAGGTCCATGAGCCAAACTGGCAAAACGAGGAAGCCATGCAAGAGTATTGAAATGATGTCATGTTGCGAGCTACAGCCAACCCTGGTGCTCCACGTACACCATTTCACTGGTTCTCATGACAGCTCTGCACAGCAGCCACTGTCCCTATTAAATGCACGAGAAATCCAAAGCTCAGAGAAGTTAAGTGATCTGCTAAAGTCACCGAAGTAGTAAGTTGGGGGAGCAGGGATTCAAAAAAACAGTGCTGCATTGTAAAGTCAATGCTTCCAACACTACCCCATCCTGCTTCCCTGTCACCTGCTTTTTGATTTTTTTTTTTTATCACCTAGTGCATGCCATTGAAACAAAGGGGTGGTCACTGCCAGGTTGCAAAGTTTCTGGAGAAGGGCCAGCAGTCCACCCAGTATTTCTGACCACTGAGTAAGAAGGAATGTTTTGGGTCCACGGCAGGCAGGCAGTTGGCTAGACGGTGTTAAGGCACAAGGACTCTGCTGAGCAAGGTGCTCCTTCCTGTCAGAACACATTTCCAACCCTGCAGTCTGCAAGCTGGTAGCACCTCCTCCTGCTTCTGCCTCCTAGTGGGCTGTCTGAGGGAGGCTATACATATGTATTAAGTTATTAAGCGGTGGTATGGGTTCTCACAAGTTCAAACACAAAGCATGCTGTGTCTCTGCTCGAGCATCTCCAGGAGGGCCTGGATTAATAGAAATGCAAATGGAGCATCTGCACAAGGCCATATGATTAGAGCCTCCCCCTCACACCTCAAAGTCAAGAGCAGAAAACACTGCATGTGAAATACAACAAAAAATGGTGATATAATATGCAAAGTCTGTTACCCATTTCAACAGCAGTCAGCAAAACATTTCTACTCACACCACTCAGAACAATTCTGCCCCAACTTTATTATGTAAGCTAATGTTTCTCATCAGGATAAACTTGCTGTCGGTAGTTAGAGTCCCTACTGACTATTTTATTGCCTAAGACTGCACACCACAGCTTGGCACATGCTAGAAAGATGCTATGAATATGACAAGTGGGGCTTTCATCTCTTACCTCTGCTCTCTTCGTAGAAACACAATGATCAAAGAAGCACTAGCCCAGATTTACTTTTTAGTTTCAGTCACGAACCAGTCTTGGTTTGGGGATAGTTCCTGGATTTCCCTAGTTTGGTTGGGGCTATAGGACCAAGTCAGGTTTTGACTCCATTGAAACCAAGTGACCTCCCTCTATTTTTATGGCCACACTCTTAATTCTATATACTGGCAGATGTCACTTGGTGGCTTCTCAGGACAGGGACTAAATCCTGTCACCTAGACACAATAGAGTGCCATGTAGCTTTGTGGGATGATTGAGCACTGAACAAAAAATCTGCTTGCCTCTCCGTGCATGATGTGGGCAGGAGGGGATAGTGTGAGGGAACACGGGTGATTCAGTGCTGCATCCCCTTTAGAGAACTAGCTCAGAGCTCACATTTAATGCCCCCTTCCTGGACTCTTTCCTTCCACATAGTGTTCTTCCCTGAACTCAATCTTCTCCTTTATTTAATTGGTTGATTTGGAGTATTACGACTGCTTGGCTTTAAGATATAATCTGTATCCAATCATGACCCTGTGAGTTATTTCACTGAGTGAGGAAATCATTGCATTCCTGTCTCAGAGCAGGAGAGAACACCTGTGTGGCTGAGAGAGAGTCATGTCTAGGGATAAATTCTGATGTGACCTGAGCCTGGATATTTGGTTTTTTCTATATTCGTACTTTTAGTGACTGCTAAGCTGCTGGGGGTGTCAGAGACTCCTCAAGATAGATGTTTATACTTATACTTAGTTGAACTTCTAGACAATGTCATTTGTTAGAGGACATTGCTTATGAATCGTTGCAGTACATTTTCTCACCTAATTCATAGAAGACATCTCATCATCCACCTCCTTCCTTCCACCCCCAATTTATTGCCACTGCCCCAACTCATATTTTTCTGAGCTCTCTCCCACCGTTCATTTTTTAAAAAAAAAATTATTTATTTATGCATACAAACTCTAGGGCACAGGCCAGAGGTATGGGGGAGGTGAGAGGATCTATCAGAGACAGAGTGGGGAACAGAACAGACAGATTAACTGAAGCACACTGCTTAGAGGAGCAGCAGGTGAGGCAGGAGAGGTCTGCTGCGCCATGTGGGTCACCTCCCCAGCTGGCAGCAGGGATCGAACTCGTGCTGCAATGGCTTCGGTTTGCTTCATAGTGTGTTGCTTAACCCACTGCACTACCAGGGAGGACCCCCGCCCTTGTTCATTTTTGTATAAACACACGTCTTCCAGATTCATCATTCTCATGCGTAGCTCTGATAGAGTAACTCCTTAACTGAACATCATCAGTGATTTCCCATTGCCTAATAAAGTGCAAACTTCTTATTCTGGTATTTAAAACTCTCAAGGATCTATCCCCAGCATGCGTTTTTCAGCATTTTAAATTGCCTAATAGTCACTTACACCTGATGACTTACAGCTCCCTCTCTCTGTAAAACCCCTTAACACCATTGATTTCACTAAAAATGACCCTCCTCCCCTGGTCTGGCCCCCCTCCCCTGTGGGCCAGCCTTCAAACAGTATTTTAACTACCTCCTTGTGTTTGAAGCCTTCTGAATGCATCCTGGAGATTTTCTCTGTGGCTGGTCCCTCTTGTTGGGTAATGTCCCTCTTTCTTTCTATTCCCAGTCATGCTTGTCATGTGGGTAAATAAACAGTAGACATTTGTCAAACAAATGAAATAATGTGAGAGAATGGACCTCTCTGACTTATCTCCTCCTTAGAGCCTGTGAGACCAAGGGGCAACAGGGCAATGTAGCAGAACGAAACGAGGCTTTGGGGTTGGACAACACGGGCTACACTCTGCTCCTAGCTGTGGAACCCCTGGCAAACCAAGGGTTTTCTCTGTGCCTCGTCTGTATCCGTGCTCATTGAATAGTGCACTTTTATCATGGATTTCTTATTCATGTGCATATGTCTTAGTCCCTGGAAATGTTGAGAGCAAAGTATTGCTTGTCTTACAGATAAGGAACACTCTTCACATATAAATCACCGTGCGAACTGACATCACAATATACACCACAGACCTTGGAAGATTTCACTGAAAATAACGAGGCGGCCAGAACAGGATTAGGCTAGCATCCACCCTTTGACAACCAACTCTGAACAATGGGAGCCATATGCTTGCTTTTAAAGACTGTCCATTTTGATATTTGAACTATTTTGGGGGATCCAGGACCAGCCAGGACACAGTGCTGCTCATCCAAGTATCTACAATGGGGAATTTCTTGGAAAAAGAAAGAGGAGGGAAAAGTTTCCACAGTGATTTCTTACATCTGCAATCCTAAATCTAATTTAGTATTAGTGCTCCTGACAGGAAAAGAAATTTCAGGGCAGTTACTCACACTTTTGAAGGTTTTATTTGGTTTAACCTCAGAAATAACTGTACTGATGCTGCTGAGTGCTCTCAGATGCGGGGTTTCTCTCTGAAATAATGGACTCTTGAGTTTCTGCTCGTCCTAAAATTAGGTCTGAGATGCTGTCGGGGCTTCCTGATGAGTGGCTTTAGCTACTGCTAGATGCTAAAACATAAAAAAATAACCCCCCACTCACTTAGCGGGGTATTTCTGAGAACACATGAGAACCAGGGGCACTTCGCTGACCACGCCATAGATTTCCTGTGACGGACAGTGGCCTTGTCAGAGCCGCCCGCTGTCCCTCCCCTGCGGCCACCACTGCTTTGTGCCGTGGTCAGAATTATGGCGAGTTTGGTTCGCGTGTCAGAGACTCTCTGGGAGTCGTTTCCACGTTATTTACAGCCCTCTCTCCCTTTTCATGGCATTTGTCCTTTTCTTTCAAAACTTCCCTCTGGCCTCCTGTCAAACTACAGTAGCAAACATAAAACTCCTTTTTCTGTTGGTCATGAGATATATAACCAAACAGGAACTAGTCAATCTTACAGTGAATAATACACGTGCAATGTTACGTCACGTTGTACTACTGGCAAAAGGAGCTTAAGTTTGGGTAAGGGAGGTATTTCTGCATGGGGCTAAATGTTTTGCTTGGCTATTTTGTTTTCCCCTCCGTTGTCTACCATAATCCCCTGGGAACACACTGAAAAATCACTAGCATTTGGATAGTTCTTTACAATTTGTAAAGCATCTCCTACTAGTTTATCATGGAGTATTCTTATATAATAGACATTATTTTTATTTTTGATGAAAATGAGGAGGGGAGGTTCCACAAGTAATGAAAACCACCTGGCATCTTTAACAGTCAGTGGTTCTCAGAAACACCAGGACTTGAACTTCTCTCTCAGATGAACCAATAGGGGTGTAGACAGTGCTGGTTGGCAGAATCTGGAGTGGAACTGACCAGAACACTCCAAACCATGAAATCTAGGGAAATCTTTGATAGGGATAAAGCCTGAATAAAAGCCAGGCAGACAGCCTGGGAGAAGTGGTATTCCGAGTGCATCAGAGGGAGGAGGTGACAGGACGGAGCCTGACAGCTCATGGCTTCAAGCGTTTAGATAAAGAGTTGGAGCTGGCATGAATCCCCAAGTCATGGTAAAACAGTCACAGCTCTTTTCTGTGGGATGGTTTTAGCCTTGAGGATGGACAGGGAGGTTGGGTGCAGAGAGCACAAAATGAATTCGGGGATGTTTAGTTAAGACATAAGAATGACCACATCCAGGGGCCTCCCTGGTGGTGCAATGGGGTAAGCACAGCACTACGAAGCAAACCACAGCCACTGCAGCACGAGTTTGATAGCTGCAGCTGGCTGGGGAGGGGACCCACATGGCGCAGCAGACCTCTCCTGCCTCGCCTGCTGCTCCCCTCAGCAGTGTATTTCAGTCTGTCTGCCTGTTCTGTTCCCCTCTCTGTCTCTGGTGAATCCTCTCACCACCCTGTACCTCTGGTCTGTACCCCAGTTCCTGTATGGATAAATAAATAAATCTTCTAAAAATTAAAAAAAAAAAGAATGACTACATCCGGAAGATACAGCAAATAAATAAAGAAAAATTTGTGCAAATGTCATGTGTTGAAAATAGAAATGGCAATGCAACTAGGAATTCCCAGGCTATCTCTTTCCTTTCTCCCTCTTTGACTTTCTTTCTCCTTGACTTTTTCTCTCTTTGACTTTCTCTTTACTTTCTCTCTCCTTGACTTTTTTTCTCTTTGATTTTCTCACTACTTTCTCTCTCCTTGACTTTCTCCTCTCTCTCTATCCTCCTTCACTCCTGTTGCATCTTCCTTCATCTTGTTTCTTATCCCACTACTTTGCTAGAGACACTTAGGCTTTGGAATGACAGTATGACTGAGAAAAACATGTACAAGTTATGTGCCTGTCTATGAATAATTTTTATTTGGAATTTTTAATGTTTTACCTGAAGTGAATTCATGGGTTGGAAATTTAAAAAATGCTTTGGGGTATTTATACTGAGTCTATGCTGTGTGCGTGTATGTATTGTGTGCACTCACAAAGAAATATATTGGGCCTCCCTGGTGGCGCAGTGGGTTAAGCAATGCACTATGAAGCAAACTGCAACCACTGCAGCATGAGTTCAATCCCTGCTGCCGGCCAGGGAGGGGACCCACAT
>JAGFMF010011858.1:6337697-6363427 GCA_019455555.1 Galemys pyrenaicus
GCAGGAGAGGTCTGCTGCACCATGTGGGTCCCCTCTCTGGCCGGCAGCAGGGATCGAACTCATGCTGCAGTGGTTGCGGTTTGCTTCATAGTGCGTTGCCTAACCCACTGCGCCACCAGGGAGGCCCCAGGGACTCATTTTTAACTTGATTTTTTTTTCTTAGTAAAGGATCTGTCTGCAAGTTGCAATGAGAGTCGTAACAGTAGACAATCATGTCACTAACCAAGATATTCAGTCGTGAAGAAACCCAGCAAGGATGCTGAATGAGTTGAGAAGAAAAGCAAAGATTTAGATTCACATTTTTTTTTCCAAGAACCAAATTTGGGTTGTTGATAAATTAGCCTTCATTTTGAGAAAAAGGAAGACAGGCTTCATTTTAGTCTCTGTAGTCAAACATAGTCAGATGAAATGCCAAATTAACAGACCATACTGGCAGCTGTAAACAAACTAATCCTTTTATTTATTAGAGCAATAGAACATGCATAATACATTGGACTCTTGTTACCTATGGAGAATTGCTTAGTGATAGCAAGATAGAGGGAATAGCAGTGGAGGAACATTTGCACGACAGGAAATCTATATGTGTAGGAAAGAAGACAATAATTTTATTAGAAAATTAGGAATGTTATTGAGGAATCTGTTGGCCTGAGTCAATTGAATTATTTACCATTCAGTAACTGCTTTAGATGCAGCAGGTGACCTTGGAACCAACTCAACTCTCCAACTTAGAAAATTTCCTAATTATGGTTGGTTGGATTAGTAGTTTAGCAGAAGGCTCAGTGAGGAGAATGAGGTCATAATTAAAGGATCCTGAAGGGAACACTCAACAATTGAAGCCATTTGACAGCATTGGATCAGATCACTAAGGTGATGATTTTGTAAAAGGGCATATTTTGAATTCAGGAGAGTATAAATATAGCTGTGCCTTGCAGAAATAGCCACATAATTAATTTAATCCTAAATGCTTCTTTCAGATGCAGGTGAAATTCAGGATTTAATACTCTTGGGAGGGATGTGTCCTCATCAATGGATATCATAAAGTGAGCATTTCAGTGGGGCTTGTGTAATGTGAGCACTTAGGGAACTTGTAATTCCTTAAGGAAAGTGAAGTAGTGAAGATGGGAGGTCAACGTTGTCATTCTTGATCCCCTACTCTCACCTTTTGAAATGTAACTTTTGTAACTGCAAGGGTTTTGAAAGTACTGCAGAGCTTACAGTTTCAACTGGATGGAGCTATGGGCAAAAGATGGCAGCCTAATTGAGATACACAACTAAAAGTTGATTAAATCTTCCATTGACTGCAGGTTCTCCAAAAGTTCCAGTGTTTGGAAGCAACACTGATTTGGGAGAACAGATAAGGAAATAAAGTCGATCTAATTCTGCAAGAAAGATAAGATTATTTCTCTGATTACTTACCGTCAGACAAATGTTTCTGTTTTGAGTATCAGAGTCTTTTACCTTCCCAGGCTTGGAAAAAAACTTTATTTGTGCAATAAATATTTCTCCATCATTCACATGTCTTGGGTGATGTATGCATATTCTTGCTCTCACCCCCTCATCCCCATTTTACAAATAAGGAAACTAGGATTTATTGAAGTTGCACACTTTGTGAAGGATTTGATTCAAAGTAGGATTTGAACTTGGATCTCTCCATCTTCAATATGATGGTCTCAGGGACTGCATCATGCCACCTCAGGTCTGTGCAATATTATTTTCAGGGACCTTTGACTTTTATGTTATAGAATTTAAGATTTTGAGTCATGTCAAAGTCTTTTTAGCACTGCTATGCAGAAGTTTGGGTGAGTTTGTGGGCATTGACCCTGCCTGGTATCCCTGCAGGCTTGCATTTTATTTTCTGGGTAGCATTTTGCCCTTAACCTCAGAATCTGAGCTATGATTGCGGTGTCATTATCAGGTTTTTAAACTAGTTGAGCAGGTGACATTCAGAAAAATTCTCTGTCTCCATTTTATGAGACTAAACTGAAAGTCAGATAAAAATTCCTGAGACACAGGTTATGTCATATCAAGAGGTAAGAACCCAGATATTGGCTCATCATCAGTTTTCTTCCCACCAGACCCTCAATTTTATATAAAACTGGTAAAACTTCTTTTGCTAATCTAGAAAATCCTCCAGTTCAGTCCAACTCACTGTGTGGTTAACAAGGAAAATTCCTTTAAAATGTCTTTTTTCTTGCTCAGTGTTGCTGGCATCAAGTATAGTTATTTATATGTTTTCCATTTGCTACTTGATTTATTTTAGAGACTGACACTTTTACAAGCTGACATCTCAGCATACAGACACTTTTTTTTTTTACTCTGCTGAATGCAGTTGATGCTACCGACTTGATGCCATGTCGAGCAAACCTAGTTAGAGTTTCTCTATGTGCTGTGATCCATCACTGCTTTAACAGTTCTTCATCTGGAAGAGTGTAAACTGCCTCCTAATTTTGGCATCTGTGACCTTCCCTTCTGACTGCTCCCTGTTGCTTTGATAGCACTCTGGCAGGTGGACACTTGAGGATTTCATTGCTACCAAGGTGCAGAGCAAATTCAAAATTATTTGATAGTTTTTTTAAAGCTCCCATTGGGATAATTGTGATGAATGTAGATTGACAGTAAGTTAGATATTGAAATAGAAAACTGATCAATTACTATTAGTTGATTATTCTTTTACTTTACTACTTGACATTTGTTTCTTCATTCTTAACATTTGGAATTTGCCTGTTATGCACCAGAAGATTTAGGAAAAAGTATCAAGCATGGCTTCCCTCAAGGAGTTCTCAGTGTAGTGAATAATTGCAAGGTCATCTGTTTACGAAGCTCTGGAGGAGGTCCCCTTGCCATCTTTCCCATTCTTGCTGCTAATTTATTTCTTCCATGTCTACTTCCTAGAATCACATAGAGGATCCTATGATAGGAACCCATCATTTGACTTTTTTTCCCTGCTAGTATCAACATACACCTATTCTGTGTTCCTTTCTCTTGGGCTTAATTCTCTTATTTCTGGAATAACTGGACAACCTGGGTTGTTGTCCCACACCAGTATGTTCATGCTGGTAAGAGAAGTCACTTTGGGGGCCAGAGTCCTTCAGTTATCACGAACATTTGTTAGGTCAGATTTTGGTTAGGTTGCTGTAGTGGCAGGAAAGTGGCACAGGGAAGTTCGGGATGGTTCTAGCAGACGTGGGTGGGTGGGGGCGGTGTAATGGAAAGGAGTCTTGGAGTCCTCAGTGGCTTTGTACTTTTTATTGTCAGAGGTGGCATCAGGTACATGGCAGGCATGGGTGCGGGGGCGGGGCAGGAGGCTGGCAGGCCTCCCAGTCCCCAGTGCATCTCACCCTCTTGGCAGCTTTTTCCCCTCTGCTGCTGCTCTTGCTGGTCTTACTGCTGTTTGTTGGTACTCTCGCTTTCACTGCTGCTGGCGTCCTTATGACGTCGCCCATATAAGCCGGTGTCCAAACTCAGGTGCTCCTACTTGCGTATGCCCACCTAGGCATGCGCACAGCACCGCAGGTGTCCATCATTACACCAGTGGCGGGAGGATGGAAAGACCTGATAGTTCTCTGACCCTACAGTTGCTTTATCAGAAAGTAAAACAATGAATATTTGGCCAAAATAGTAAAATCCTTTCTCTCTTATTTGAAAGTCTGAGCTAGCTGCTATTAGGGAAATAGAACAATGTTGTTTCATGAGACAGTAAACATCTAGGTTCTTTCCATTTTGTTGTCCCACCATCCTCTAGGGTATTGACCTCATACCTAAATAGATTCACTCCATCATAGCAGCATCTTATGCCATAGGACCGGGAAAGAGGACTTGCAGGGTTAGCAGTTCTTTGTAAGGACATGACTTGAAAACTGCAAAAACCACTTTTGTTTAAATCTTATTGGTTATAACTAACCTCAAGGCCACACTTTAATGGAATGCTTGAAAATGTATTCCCTAGTGGGACCTAGCTAAGACCACAGGCGACACGTTTCTTAAGGAGAATATGGGAAGATCCAATATTGGCTCTCTCTAGTCCAATGTATGTGTAAAATCCTTCCTAAGAGAAGGACTACATGGACTGTCTCCGTTCACAGGTGATTATCATAGAAAGAAGCAAGGACTCAGTACGAAGGGCAGCATTGCAAGTATAAGCAGTTGAAATGGATTGTTTGAATTGAACCCTGAAACACTACTTCTATTCCTTTCCCTAATATTTTCTAAGGCGTGCATGGGCAATAAAGACATCTAACCTAACTGAAACTGGTATATTAACTCTTTAAGGAATGCTGCTATTTTTTTTAAAGTGCACCTGAAATTTCTTACTGTTCCCTCTACTTGAAGTTTTCTCTCTATGTCTGGTTGGGCATCTTTGGTCAGCCTTGGTGAAGCTGTTTTCATGATAATCACGACTGCCAGCAAACCTGTTAGGGATCCAATTTTGAACCCAAGTTTTTTTGTTTCACTTTATTTCCAGCCAGTTCAACAGGTAACGAGTGCCTACTGTGTGTCTGGTACCAGATACTATGGTGAGAAATAAAGATACGATCTCTGTTTTTCAGCATCTCACTAGATAGGAGGTGAGACTGACAAATACATAAAAAGCAGAGTTGACTGTGATAAGTGCTAAGCTAGAAATATAAGTAAAAATACAAGAAAAGTGCTATAGGAGTACAAGCAGGAAAGGGGGTTCTGAATGTGAGGGTTAAGAAAGACATCAAGTTGTGGAATTAAGCTGGGAAAATAGATGGGATTTTATCTGGCAGATAGGGGGCAAAGGTTCTCCCTGATAACTTTGCAGTTCTTATGTAGTTGAGGTTGCTGTGACTTAAGGGGTAAAATCCATGAGAGGAATCTTGTGAGGTAAGATTGGAAACATTAATTTTTGGAGTCAAATTATAGAGGTCTTTCATACTGAAGCTAGCGACTAGAACATTCTGGGAGTGATATGTAGGTTTTCGATGCTGGGTATGAGGGCAGACTCTGTGTGTGTGTGTGGTTATGTGTTTATGTTTGTGGGTGAGAGTGGGGGGAGGGGCCTTGAGACTCTGGTTAAGAGGTTGTATCATGGGTCCAGGTGTGAAAAATCAAAAGTGCAAAATAGGAACAAAGACTGAGGTTTTGAGAGCAGCTGATCTTGAGGGTGAGAGGGAGGTGGAAGAGGATTGTCAGCTTTCAAGCCTGAACTGTTGAAAAGATGATACCATTAATCAGATAATAAACTCAAGTGCTTTAATGGGGGTATATTGGGGATATCGATATCCACCACATTCCAGGTTTATTGTGTAAAGGATGTCCCAAGGTGTTACAAAACAAAGTGCCAAATAAAATGCAGGATGGCATTTGAATGTCCACATTGGAATGGGTTTTCTGGAATGTTTCTCCTTGGTGGCAGTATTCATGTCTGGTTTATTCTCCACTGGATATTCAGTGTTGGACAGGAGGCCAAAAAATATTAGCACAAAAGGTTCGCAGAAGTCATTAATAGGGAACATGTTAAATTTTGCTTAGTCCAGTATTTCCATTGGCCTTGAACACTCTCTTATAATGTTTTGCAGAGAATTCTCCAGAATACACTTTGAAAAATACTGTGTTAGGGAAATACGTGGTTAAGGCTTAAATGAGTAAGCTAAACCTCCTAAAGAGAGAAGGGAACTGGGGTGTCTGTTTGAACAGATGCCTGCTTCTTTCTCTAAAAACAGAACTAAAAGCAGTGAGATCTCTGAAGGAGGGTCTCTTGGAAAAGGGAGAACCACAAAGAGTGTAGGGTAGTTGACCTTTCCCCCTTCCCTGATCACAGGTTTTAAAAGACTCACCATTAATTTTAAAATATGTCTTTAAGGCTCTAACTATGGCCCTAGGACTTTACTCTTTAGTTGACAGTTCAAGATGACGGTCACAAGCGTGTCCCTGAGGCAATTTTGCACACCTTAAGAGCTTCATTTGCTTTTCAAATGCTTATCAGTGCTCCCCACACTACAGAAGACCTAGAAAGATGATCGGAATTAACAGAAGCATGAGAAAGGAATGGGGCTCAGGGTTTAAATATTATATTGTTTATATATAATATATAATATTCTGTTCTAAGGGAAAAATGTACTTTGTTGTATGGGAACTCTTTGATATTTGTCAGTGAAGCAAGAATCAGTGATATTCCTTTGTATGGAGGGTTTTAAGAAGAAAAGTAATACATAAATATTTGATTGATTTATAGCAGTATCGGCCTTTAAGAAATAGGCCCCATGAAAAATCATAACGTTTTCGTAGTCTCTGTCCATGGCAGTGCTACAGTCAAGTGTTGGGTCGAGCATCAGATGTTTCCAACTCACAATAAAGTACATGTTCTGTTCCTGCTTATTTAATAACAAGTGGGCATATGTCCTCAAAAAAGACTGTTATTTCATGAATGATTAAAGTGCTAGAAACCCAAGATTTATGGTTTTCTTGCTCAAAATGTTCATGTGGCTCTTGTCTGATTAAAGGTACCTATCATTGAACATATTTCATTTACAGTGTAATTCTGGGGTTACCTAGGTAACATTCAGGTTAATCAGCTGCACCACACTTTGCCTAATTGAGGGAGAGCACTTCAGCTCCCACTTCAGTCCCTGAAAGATACCAATCTTTTTCTTTCATTTTTTTTTTTTTTTAGCCTGACATTTGGAGGCTATTGCAGATGCTCTTGACTTCAAAACTGTTTCCCTCGTTGGTTCTGACACATGGTACTATGCCCTCATATCTACTGTGTTTGAATAAATGGGTTTTACAAAAGCCATTTCCGTATTTGTTATATGTAAACAGGATCGCGCTACTATGTAGTGTTCTGTAGAATTCTAAGATGGTTGACATTTAATTTTGTATAGTCACTTCATCATTGGACTGTGTCTCCTATTATTTTTCTCTTTGTTTTCTGAGTGCTTGACCACCTGAGTGGATATAAATGAAGAATTGTATTTGAAGCAGGGGGTTGAAGATACTTGGCTGAATTTCCTAAAACTTTATGGGTAAAAGCTGTTAGTGAAATTTCCCAGTGTCATTTTAAATCTTCTTTCTTCATCTCCCTTTCAAATAGTGCAAAAGTTATCCCATCAGTCAGCTGCTGGTTGTTTCACTACCTAGCAGACACTACCTAGCATCAACCAGAGTAAAAATGAATAAATGGAGATAAATGGTTTTGATCTGTTAAGAATAGATATATTGACTGCTTTTCGCCCACCTTTGGGAACCATTGCTTGAGAAAGCCAATGTGAAATGACATGAAAACCAGGCTTCAAAAAATTGCTCTTTCCCTGCTACAGTGCTGACATTCACAGTTTTGACCTTGGCTTAGAGAGAATTCTAAGTAAAACTGGTTGTGATTTAAGAATTGACAAATGATTTCAGTTTTGTGTTCTATGGGAGGTCATAGTTCTTTCATGCCGATGAGTATGATACTAGGCATTTTATGTAATATTTGCTGTAAATACTTACCTGTTTTGTTGCTTACACTTCAATTTCAATTATTTTGAGTGATTTCAAATTTATATGTAGTTAAATCAGATGGTTTTTAAGAATTCACTGTTTTAAGCAAAAATGTTCTCTCTAAAACTTTAATTTTTGATGCTATTTCTTGTTGACATTGATAAATTTTTTTTGAAAAAACACTTTTTTTATTCTATTGGAATTTATGTGGGTATGTGACACAAGATAATGACTAAACTGGCTTCTTTTCCTAAAGGATAATAACACTATATTTATTGAGTCAGAATTCTCTCTTCTACTAACTTAGGATTTCTTTCCATCATGTACCGTATACTCCTATGATTTATTTCTGAGTTGGCTATTCTGTTCCATTGACTTGCCAGCCTGTTCTTGTGCTATAATTATGCCTTTTTAAACTGATATTAGCAATTGGTATTAATTGGTATTCAGTAGGGAATGAGAATTCTTTGGTACCAGTAATTAGTGGATAAGCTTCTTAATTATAATTTTATTATTAACTTATGAAGTGGTAGCATACAAATCTATTTGCCTTTAAACATATATATAGGCTTAAGGAATCTGATGACAGCACATTCACTCAGCTTTAGACTAATTTCTCACCTACTTAAAGGGCTGTTTTTCTGTTTATTTCTCTAAGGGACATTTAATATATGTGCATGCACAAAATCTGGTTTTAGAGAATTTGCCCTCTTCTAAAAGCAATATATATATCAAACACAGGTGCAGAGCAAAACAGTGAAGAGTAAAAATGGGAAAAACTGTTATTTTGTACTCAAGTGTTAAGGAAATTATAGGCATCACTGAACAGTAAGGTCATGCTTCCTTCCTCCTGTCTCCTCCTTGTCCCTTTCCCCCTTAAAAAAATACCTTTTAGACCATGGGGGGGAGGGGAAGGGGGGGAGGGCAAAGATGGGGATGAGGGCAGAGGGTGCACGAGGGACTGAGGTGATGGTGCACCGGTGAAATGGTGGTGGGTACTCCCTGGGGACTACAAATGATGTCAAATATAATTAATAAAAAAATACCTTTTAATTTATTTATGAGTAAGGCAGTTTGGTTCCTTCAAGGGATAAATTCATACCTTTCAAGGGATAAATGATATATCCTTCTAATATTCCTCATGGTTCTCGTAATTATTATAAATTTGAGAATATTGATCTCTTATTCTCCTCTGACTTAAGATCTGAATCCTTGTTCATACTTAATATCACCCTTGTATATTTATTGTGTTATTTATGGTCTGGGAGATGTAAACAATCTCTTTTATTCTAAGAAGCCCGATCTGCTCTAGATTGATTAGTCTGTTTACCACAATTTAACTGTTTTCAAATAAGGATTTTTAGCTAGATTTAATCTATACAAGTTTTTCATGTTCTAAGAACTAACATTTAATCTCTGTTTAGCTGAAATTCAGTCAGTGATGTTGACACCTCTGCATTTTAACATTGGGATTTCTTTGTGGGACACAATTCCTTTCAATCAACTTAATATCCCATCTTGGTCTCTAAGGGACAATAATTGAGTTTAGGCTAGTTTTAAATAGCGATAAGGACAGGGAACACAGAGGGGTATTTCATTGATTAACACTAACCCTGGCCTAAGGCCCCAGTGTCAGGCATTAGATTAGGACATTACGAAGAGAATGACAGAGTTTTGGTACTTTATTCCTCTCAATAACATTCTTTCACATATTAAGTTTATCCCCCCCTAGGTAGCTACTTTATCATGCAGAAGGCCTTAATCCACTGATGGGACTCTCTCTGCTCTCACTTTGATGCTGCCTCTGTTTACAAGAGTAATGCAGCCTGTGTAAGACAAAGTACTCAGGACAAGGACAACTGAATAAGGCTCTTAGATGCACAGTGATCTGACCTAAAAACAAAACCAAACCAAGCCCAGGCTGCACATACACACATACGCACGCGCACACACACACACAGACACAAAATCCACAAACACAGGCACACATGCACACACATGCCCACAGAACTGAAGCTTTCTTGGAAATGCAATTATGATGCTTGCATCCTGAAGAATCAGGCATTAGGATTTCATCAAGAAGACCCTACGTTACTGATCTCCTTGTTTGGCACTTTATCTTTTCTTCACCTTTGACCTTCCTTTCAGGCTCTCTTCAAGGCATCGTGAACGTAAGCCCTTGTGGTGTTCTTTTAGAAGTAGGATTGCTGCCATCCCCTCTGGTGAATTGAAGCAGCTGCCGGAATCAGTGACAAGGTTGGGTCCAGACTTGGTATCCTGGCTGGGAAAGAGATTATGGGTCAGTCCCCAGTGCTAGGATACAAAAGATTCAAGCAGTTCAGGATTTTTTGGATATCCGAAAAAGATTTCATGAAATTTGTAAAGATCTAACAGTGCATTGCAGATTTCATGTGGTCTAAACAGCTTATACTAAGTCAAGCTCTTCATAGTCAGTAAATGGTGTTTTCACAGTTCTGCAATTTTTCCAAGATTGAATTGTATTGGAATAGTTTAAATCCACGAAATTGTGTGGTTGCTGGATGAGGCAGGCAGCCTTTAACATTAACTGTCTTAGCTGTTTAGAGTATCCTAACTTTTGAGGCTCCCTTATCTTATACATGAAGAATTACATGCTCAACCTCATAAATTTAGATGTCAGTCAATGCCTTTCTTCTTTAGTGTGCTGGCAAGTATTAAGGCTAGTTACTGTAGAATTTCTGATAAGGTATTTATTAAGTTGTACTTATACAGAAAAAAATAATATTTTTCCTCATAAAATGAACAAATAGGGCATGCCCTTTGCATGGCCTCCTTTTTCACCACAATATCAAGAGAAAGAAAATCTTTAAGATTTACTAGGGTTGAGAGTTCTTCAAAGAAATTGGAATATTCTTGTCTAGTTGTAATTATGAAGAAACATGTTGAATTTGTAAATTTATGATTCTCCAGAATAGCACCTGCCAAAATCCTCAACATTTTGAAGGGAGAGAATTCAGCATATATATTCCCTACAGCCTTTCTTTTTGACCTGTGTTCACTTACTTTTCCTCCAAAATCTGTTCATAACAATTCACAAGCTGAGTGTTTGGCTATATAGTGATCGCTATTTGCTATAGATAGTAATAAAAAAACAAAAAGCAGGAAAGACCCTTTTGTAAAAGACAGAGCATTTTGTACATCCTGTGTAGTCACATCAGAAACTGTTGGAGAGTTCAAAGAGCAAGCCTCCCCACCCCCCATATTAACCATCACTGCAGAGAGGAGCACAGATGTTTATCCAGAGCAGCCTCTTGCTTTGAATACGATACATTTATGGTGAGTGGCATTTTTTAGTTCTTCAGAGAAGAGAGTATGTTTTAGAGACAAATAGTGCTTGTTCATACTACTTCTTTCCTCATTAATTAGAACCTTGCAAACTCATTTGTTTGGATTAATTTCATAAAAATCCACTGAGAAAGCAGAATTACCCAACAGTATATATCACACATATGGAGTATCAGCTCGAGTTTCCTACCAGAATAGACCATGTAGGCTCACCCAACCAGAGATCACAGAGCTGTCAAATAGGTGAAAGACACACTCTGGTTTCGTGGTTCCTAATCTTTATCAACCAAGACCCCTTTTATTACTTTATGGTATTTCAATTTAAGTGGAAAGAATTTAAAGACCCTGTGAGTTTGGTCTTTACTAGGCTAAAAATTAAATGCAAATCATTCAGGAATGGCTATCCACATGGGATTTCTGGAGCTGTTTTTCTGTCTTAGTTTAGAAATCTATGATGTTCTATGGCCTTATTATCTCTATGAAGGTTTTCGGCTTACCTGATTATCCACCCCCCAACCTTTTGTCCTCCCCATCATATAGTTAGATGGAAGCAGAGTAGAAATCAGGTTCTCGGTAGAGTTGAATTGTAAGACTCATCCAAGATTTTTGAAGAACAGGTGAGAATTGTGGCAATAGGTTTCCCCTCTAGGCCACTGGGTTTCATTAGAAGGAAAATGTGTTTTTATAGACAACTAGTCTTTGCTCATATGGGTTGTTGGGAAACTCCTAAAGACTACATTCTCACACCAACCGTCACAACATAAAAACGGAGTGTGTGCCAGAGCCTCTCACACCATCATGTGACTTTCATCATTATGAAGATTGGTCTTTATGATATTCATATGAGTTTGACCTGAGCCAGGGAGATCGATTAGTGAGGAAAACTCGACCTTAAATCTTGTGTTTCCCTGGGGGCTGTTCGTAGCCCCTGGGCAGCCAGGAGCTGGCATGTGGCTCATCTCTGATACAATTCTAAAGAAAAAAAAGGTGGATGCCGAAGCTCAATCCTTTAAAAAAAAATGTGCCTCTTTGGGCCATTCAAGTTACCACCTAAGCTAGTGCTTTCATGCCATTTAAGTCCTGAATGAAAGCCACTTATAATGAGGCAGAAATCTGATATGGAAAATGAGGCAGTTGGTCTGTATTCCTCAGATGTTGTTTTTTTTTTTTCCTTTTCCTTTTCTTTTTTTTAGTAATAATTTTCTCATCTCGTGCTGATGGATTTGGTTTCTTGCATTCTCTGGCAGTCAAGGAAAAGTTAGCTCAAGTTTTGCTCCCTCTGCCATTAACAGATGGCACGCAGATCTAAGCATAAGCTGTGGCTCCCGGGCCACAGGCAAAGGGTGAGGGCCGCTCCCCCGTGGACACCCTCAAAAGGCCCTAAGCTTGAGTAGCACAAATGAAAAGGTCTGGTGCTGGTGTTAATTACGCAGAAACCACACAGAAAGTGCTGGCTGTTACTGAGTTGAGAGGTTGGGCATCTCTTCTTCCCCAGATAAAAGGCTTGATATGAAAACATTTTGCAGAGGACAATGAAGTGAAGATTAGCATAATCTTCTGCAGTATCCTCAGAAAGCTATCCATGAGTGAGTTGCTTTTTTCTCATTCCTTCGGCTCTAATGTCTGGATTTAAGGAATGGTATTGTTAAAAGTAGGCTTTGTCCTTGGAGCCTGACAGTTGTGTTTTTCCCGCCCTCATGTGATCATCCCAGTTGCTAGTCTCCTGCTCTTTGGGTAGACAAACAATGGCAGGAGAAATGAAGTGTCAGTTCATTGACAGAACCTCTCTGTGCTACGTTATTCTTAATCCAGACCCTTCAGGGTCTTTTCTTTCTTTTTCTCTCTTAAAAAAAAAAAAAATCTCTCATCCATGCTCCCTGTTTGAATAGAGGAAAGTCCATTTAACATCATTCTGAGGGAAACGTAGAGTAAGTAACACTGAACTTTGGAACTTTAGGCAGTTTTAAAAACATCAAATTGCGCTGTTTTCTCTGTTCTTCAATCAGAACATTAAACTGCCACTCTTACATTTTATAGCCACATGTTAGGTGACTGTTAAAAAGGTATTCAGATGTATGCAATGAAAAGGCTTGAGTGTTGAGGTTTTTCATGAGAAGCATTGAACCACGGGCACAATGCTGCTTCATGTGGTTCTCTCGGGGCTGGTCCAGTGGCTAAAGCACTAGTTTGCTGGCCGCTTTGATCCTCGCTGCCCTGTTTCAAGTCTTGCTAGGGCTGGTTAAGCTAGTGCTCTGTAACCCCGGGGATAACTTGAGGGTTCTGAAAGTCACGAGGCACGGTCCCCAAGATCAAAATATAAAAATAGGTCTGGGGTCAGGGAACTCGACAGGCCCCTGGAAGCTCTTCACTTTTACAGCTGGAGACTGTCTCTTATGTATTTAGAATTCGTCATTAGGATTCTGACAAAGAAGTGCAGTATGGGATGGCTGCAGGGCAGGCTCTTTGAATCTTATTCCTGATAAAAAAAATCCAACTTCTGGCTGCTGACAGGAGACAAGGCGAGTACAAGGAGCGCATTAAAAAGCAGCTTATGTCTGTTGATGACTGAAGAAGGGCTAGAACGGCTGAGTGTTGAATTTGGGTGCAAACACCAGAGTTTATTTGTTATACCACACACATTTGGGGAGTCACTGGTGGCTTTTAAGGACCTGGAGTATGGGTGTCTGAGAAGCCTACTCCAAACAGTTTGTTGACCATTCTGAAGTTCCACTGAGACCAGTGCTGACGTACGTTGCAGTCTAGCCCTGGCTCACCTACCTGTCTTGTGGCTCAGGTCACATAAAAATTGGGAGTTTGGCCCTTCACCCTTAGTAAGATTGGCTTTCCGTTCAAGAGTCATTCAAATAGACCTGATTTTCTTTCTTTGAGCTAGCTCACTTTACCTCAGACATTTAATCCAAACCACAAAAAATCAGCCACTTGATGCAGCTAAAATGAGCTGGATTTAGACTGGTGTTCTGAGGTTGCCTTGTTGCCATGGAATGACACTGAAGAAGAAAGTGTCACTTGACTGTCACTTGATTGTTATTGTAGCTGTGAGTCCCAGCTCTGCTTCTGCGCTCCTGGTTCTGTGAGTTTTGTTCCATTATCTGTGCAGTGGTCACCTCAGTGGCAAAACTCAGTTCTTTTCAGAGGATTAAAAGTGATCCTGTTTTTAGAGCAATTCATAAGCTGTAAATTCCTGTACCTACATACGGCGTCAAGGTGATACTCAGAAGAAAGTTTCCCATCGAACATTGGTTCAGTCTTGAACACTGACTATGTGCCAGACTGGACCTGGCGGGAATCTGAAGATCAGTCAGACACAGCCTGATGTCCTCCAGGAAGTCACAGTGTAGCACGAGGGCGGCAAAAAATATTACTTGCAATAGAGACTAGTAAAAGCTTAAGAAACTAGAAAATTCTAAGAAACTACTTTCTTGTAAATATTGGTTGAAAACTTACTATATATGCACTGTATGGAGTATTTTGATGGTAGTGGTGGGGAATTACTGAAAAATTCTAAATACAGTATTTATAGAGATTATTAGTATTTATGGAGATAAGTAATATATTCATAAACTCTATTGTTTGCTAACATAAGACAATAAAAATGCCAAGTGAAAAAAAGTACAGAATAAGTTTAGAAGACATAGATTTAATTTCTAGAAAGGGTTGGATTTGAATCGGTTAAGTATGTAATTCTTCTGAACTCTCATAACACTTCACTTTAACACCTTGATGTTTTTAGTTCTTTTTACTCATATTCTATTTTTTGGGGTTAAACAACAGAAATGTATTCTCACATTTCTGGAAGCCAGAAGTCTGGCATTAAGAGGCCAATGTGGTTAAGTTCTGGTGAGATCCTTATTCCTGGCTGTCAATAATTAGTATTAGCTTATTAATTAATATTATCATTATTGTTCCTAGTAAGCTTCTTAAGAGCAGGTTCTTATCTTACTCATTTCTTATTTTCCATATAGTTAGCACATGCCTTGAACAGAGTCGGAGTTCAATGAGATTTATTCAATAAATGAATATGTCTTAGAGTGCTGATTGAATACTGCGTGGGTAGGAATACTGGAGATTATTTCCATTTGTGTACCCTCAAATCATAATTCTGGCTCATGTCTGTATCTCTCAACATATCTAGAGGGTTTGAATGAGTAAGTACATGAATTTTGAATGAACACACCTGGAACATATTTCTTTGCAGAGCCTAAACAAATGCTTGGCCACACCAATTTTAAATCTTTTTGAAATTCCACTTCCTCAGTGAAACTTTTATCTCTAGGTCAGGAAAGTGTTCACAGTCCTCTCTTCCTCCCTTCCCTGCTCCCCATCGAAAGCATAGAAGGGATCTAATTCTATTGCCTTTTTTCCTGATTCCCATTTCTTTTTTTTTTAGCTGTTTTAATTTTTTTTTTGACAGTAGTTAACATCTTGAGTATTTATTTATTTTAATTTTTTTAATTTATATATATTTGACATCAATTGTAATCCCTATGTATTCCCCATCACCATATCACCAGTGCACCATCACCTCAGTCCCCCGTGCTCCCGTGTGCCTTCAACCCTCTCCCCACCAAGTGTCCCCATTTGTCCTTGTCTTTTCATTTTTGGTTTTTGTGTCTTTATTGTTATTATTATTATTATTATTGTTCTTATTCTTTTGAAAGGGTCTTGTCTCTCATCTCAATTCCAATAATCCATTTTTCCTTGTTCCGGCTCTGAAATATTTTCAGCATTGATTTCCTTTGCATATGTCGATATTTGAAGTGGACCAAGCGGATTTGTCTGGGAACTCTCTGTCTATACAATATGTCAACTGGTGAAATATGTCAACTAGTTTCCTAGAAGTCATCGGACCCATGCAATGTAACATGATAATATAAACTCAGTGCTTGATGCAGTAAGGAACTTAGCAAATGTTTTTTGGTATCAATGAATCATCACTTCTTCCTGAGCATTTTTGAGAATGTTAAACTAACAAATAGCATTGGGTTAGCTTGAAAACTTAGCTATTTTGTTTGGTTTCTTTGTGCTGGAAAACTGCTATGTCGTTAACAGTATGAACGATGGACCACAAATGCTGTTATTTTCAAGTGTCTCTTCTATGAGTGAAAATGGGAAACTGCTACATTATATAAAGTGTGGGAGGTATGTTGATGGCACAGTATTAGAATTATTTTGCAATGGAGTTTTGAAATAAGTATTATTCTCCTATTTATTTTCTTCTTCAGCTTACTCTATAGGACCAAACCAAAGCAGATGACAGGTTGGGAATGACTAATGTAAAGAACTCCTGCCAGACAGTGGCCTGCGGTGGCTGTTCACTTAGAACTCAGTAAACAGGTCTTGTTGAGTGCCACTACTCTGCTGTAGCAAAGCTGGCTCCAGCCAGCCTTTGTTACCTCTGTAATATAAAAATGTCTCTCCGTACGTCTCTTTGTATTTTTGTTGTCTGCATCTAGGACATTGTATTTGATCAGATTTTATTTTCTAAAAAAGTTCTAAGTTGCTAGTCATCTATGCTAATATCAGCGCTAAAAAGTGGTCCCTGAGGTCCGACACAGTGAACATTATGTGCGTGGTGAGGGCCTGACTGACTGAAACACGACACGTGCTCTTGCACTCCCTGGCTGGTGGGAGGCTGGGTCGGGTGGTGATGCAGCCCCCAGAGACTGTTCTGTGATACCAGCCTGACTTCAGAGACTCACACAGGTAAGTGGAATGCAGGCCTGAGGTCTAGATAGGATGGCAGGATGATGTTTGGTTATGAGAAAGAAAGTTAGAGTTAAGCACTGGGGAGAAGGAAGAGGGAAAGATACAATACTGTAACAGTGCAACCCCATAGTAAAGAGGGTTCCAGGTTCCCTGCCTCACCTAAGAAAGGGTGGAGCTAATCAGTGAGGCAACTAAAAAGGGTTTGAAAGGGAAGGAGCTGAGGGGAGGAGAAGACCTGGGGGAGGCATGTGGAGCAAAGACATGTGAAGAAGAAGTGGTGCTTGCTTCCTGGCCTTGGACGTGTACCAGGGACTTAGGAGACATGGAAGATGGTGTTTGAAAGAGACATGGTTGAGAGACTGGCGGGGAGGCAGACAATGGCAACGTTTAACTTGACTTGGATTTTGATTTTGCTCCTTTCCTTCTAGACTTGCCTGGCCCCTTCTGACCCTTCTGCCCCTTTCCGATGGTTCCCTGCCAGACGGTGTCTTAGACTTGTGGCAAGCTTTCCGGCCTCAGTGGCCCCTTTTCGGCCAGCCCTATTTGGCTGGGCACTTACTCACAGGGGAATGGGAAACTTTGGGTGTTTCATTGGGAAACTATAACCTTTCTCTTCTCTCTATGTTATGCACACTAATTCAATTAAAGTTCTTTTCTATTGATGGTCTTGTGACAGGGTGGTCCCCAGGAAAAGGAGAGGTTCCAGGTTCCGTGCCCCGCCCAAGGAAGGGCGGAGCTGAGTGGGGAGAAGCTAGAGAAAAAGCTGGAAAGGAGGCTAAAAAAGGATGGGGAGCAAGAAGGAGACCTGGAGGAGGCACATGGAGCAGAGACACCTGTGTTGAAACTGTGCTAACTCCTTGGTCTTGGGTTGGTTGAAACAGACGTGGGTGAGAGATCTGTGGAGAGGTTAACAATGGCAGCCTTTGTCTTGATTTTGATTTTGCTTTTTTCCTTCCAGACTTGTCTGGACCCTTCTGCCCCTTTTTTATGGGTTCCCTGGCAGGAGGTGCCTTAGATTTGTGACAGGCTTTCGGGCCTCCGTGGTTTGGCTGGGCATTTGCCCGCAATAGGATGTGTAACTTTGGGTGCTTGATTTAGAAACTTTATTCTTTGTTGCACACTAATTGTATTAAAGTTCCTTTCCATTGAAGGTCTGAGTATGTTTTGTCTTGATGTTGTAGATGGCAGAGCCTATTTAGAATGGGCCAATTTGGGGGTTCTGGGGTGCCCCTCTCCCTATCCTAAACAGTCTTACACACTAAAGAGTATGTTTTGTGTTTAGGCGACAGATGGCAGAGTGTGCAGGTTTGAGGGTCCTGGGGTGTTCCTCAGGTTGCCTGCTAACAGTACTACAAAAAAAGAGGTCTGAAAGAGAACACTTTGGCACAAAGAACATTCACAGGCCCTTCACTGATGCAGTAGCTGATACTGGAGTGTGTCCCACTGTCAAAATGGAATCACTCTTCTTGAGTATTGCCAATGCAGACTGGCCCATAGGCATTTTGGATACTATTAAGAGGAAGTAGAAGTCAGCAGAATCAAAACAACACCTTATAAAAATTTGATAAGTGATTAACAAAAGTCCAACTGATTTAATTTTAAAGATTAACTGGTTTTATTAAATAATCTGTGCATCAGGTAGCATTTCATTTACCAAATAGAATGGTGCTCTGAAAAGTTGCACAGAATGAAAGGTTTTTATAGGTAGAAATAGGGCACAATGAGGGAAGAGAGAATTACTGTAGGCTTAGATATTCTACCCATGGAGAATAGAATAAGGTCTTGTGGCACGGTATCTCATTTTCTTTTCAGGACTAGAAAAATTCCCTGGTGTTGACTAGAGAATTATATACTGACCAGTTAAGGTACATCCCTGGGGGAAGGTTGAACCAGAGGGAGGTTATGTATTAAGTTTTTGTGGGCTAGGCATATGTGTCTCCATTTTAAGACTATTAATTTTATTAAACCTACTTATGTAGTTTGAGTAACAGAAATTTATCTCTTGGGGATTGCTCAGGGCAGAGAGATGATCATTGGTACATCATCAGCTGTGCCTTTGCTAGACATTATACTTTGAGATTAATTTTTGCCACATAGTTTCTTGGGACTAAATTTATCTCTCAAAACGTGGGTGAGTTTATAACTTGTTTGGGATAAGGAAGATCAAAGCCAATTGATGGTGGTGATGGAATATAATTTAAAATTTTTCAAAAAGGCACCCAAGCAATATGCTAACTTTAAAAAGACTTACAGGGTTAGAAGGTGAATTGGATGAGCAATTAGTTCAAAATATTAATTTGAGGGCAGGGACCTGACCCTCATCCATTTTTATACTCCTAGCATAGAGCACAGGGTCAGCATAAAGAAGGGATCCAATAAGTACTCAATGATTTACATTATATTGGTCTATCCTGACTGTAATTAAAATACCGAAGTGGAAAATGACCTAAGGTGGCTTGTTTTGGTGAATTTCTTAGCATTTAGATAATTTGGATCTTTTGACCAGAAAAGGAAGCAATCATGCCTTAGAATTAAGGCACAGACAGTAAACTTTCCTTCACATGCACATGTATTGCCTAGGATAGGAGGTAGATTAACCTATGCATAGCCTGCACATAAAAATGCCTTTGCATTCTCAGATTAACAAGCAGAGAGTAATTCCTTGAGCAAGCTGGACCCAGAAAGACAGGTTTTGATTAGAGGCTATGGATTGAGGGAAGGAGACTGGGAATGTATGGTATTACCTACCTTGTATGTCCCTGCATTTCACGATACAAAAGTGGAAGTTACAAGGGGGTAGTTTTCAGATGCAAAATGCTTCAGATTGTTTTCTCTTTATAATACTGCACAATTGTCATGCTGACCTTATAACATGAATTCTAAGAACCTAAGAGAGTTGTCCCTAAACATACTCCAATTACTTTTGATCTTGTTTGTGTTGAATTCAATTGTTCTGGCTCTTCTGATAGAGTTAGGGGACCACAGGGAGGATGGCTTGGGCCAGGGGCCAGCCAACTGTATTCCAGTCAGGTTGAGCGTGTGTTGTTCTCGGTGACTGTATGTCTTTTTGTTTTGGTGAAATATCATGGAAAAAAAGCTGTTATAACACCTATTACAATATTTCCAGAGTGTCCCAGCAGGAGAACAAACATACAGGAGACAGAGATTGGAACGTAGAGACAAAATAGCTGGGTCTAAGAAGGGGTATGGAAAAATAGGGAGAACAGGAGCCGAGTGGAGCAGTGAAGTCAGAATCGTAGGGCCTGTACTGGACTTCAGATTTCCTGCTCTTGGAAAGATTATCAACATCTGGCGACCCTCCACCTGTGTGAGCAGCAGGGGAGGATACAGATTGGGTCTGACTCATATATAGTCAAGACTACATTTTCTGAAGGTTTAAAGTGTTTTAAATAGTTACGGTAGAGCCTGCAAGCTGAAAGGTGTTTTCTTGCAACTCCTGATGTTTGATAGACTCATATAGCATCATCCAGAGCGTGCACTTTCTCTGCCACAGATTGTTGTACCTGTGCAGGGGTGTAGGTTTGGTCACGTGAACAACTATTTATTGAGCCTCTCTCCAGCTCAGTGCTGTGAAGAAAAGCAGAGTCTCACAACTCTCAAAGAAGTGATTAGATATCAGGGAAAGAGTAATAGGTCAGGCAGGAGCTCTGAAGATTGGCTTCAAGTACCAGCTCTTCACTTAATGACAATTAGGTAAAGACTTACCTTTAGCCATTTGATTTATTTCCATCGTGCTACCTGCCTGTATTCATGCCTCGCCTTCCTCAATGTCTTCTTGCCCTTGAACAAAGCAGATTTTCTGGCAGTGGCTGCTTTTGTTCCCTGAGAAAGCTTCAATTAGGCTGGTATCCATTTGAAAGTTGACATACCCATTTCTTTTACGTATTTGTACAGACAGAAGCAAGTCTGTATTTGGGTTGTGTTTTGGCACAGTTTGAAGTCATGTTCAAAGATCTAATAGAATTGAATGTCTGAGGACACAGACTAGAATTCTAACCTTTAGTTTATGTGCAAATTCAAAAACAGGCAGTTTGTGGTATCTGAGTTTCATCTGATCATTCGTAGATGAAAGTACAAAAAGAAGGCCCAGAAATGGGAGTCTTATCAGTTTGAATGTTAGTTAAATAAGTACATAAGAGAAACAGTTCATGGAAGGTTATGCAGCTGAAATTTTAATCTGAATGCACATCAGACTATTGCAGCACCATCTCCTCGCAGTCAGAGCCTGTTGGATTTGTGGGTTTTTCTACTTGCCAAGACAAAGTTGTGAGTTTGAATGCTGTAAGCTATAATATGCCTGCATCTATCCTTCTTTGAAACCTTGTTAGACTGCCAACTCAGGTCTTACTTTCCCCTGCTTTAATATTGCTTACGAAGTAGTTAACACTGCTAGATTCAGTCACCCCTGTCCTCACTTGATGTTCTTTGGGATCAGTTTTCTTCCTGGAGTGATGGAATTAGTTGGGCTTCTTGGACACCTCTTGTTTGCTTAGGAAGAAGAAGGATTTAACCTGAACTGAAGGTTCATGGAGTAGAAAAGGAAGCTGGACACTGAGGCATTATGGATTATGTAGGGAGTGCTGAGAATTTGTCACAAGTAGCAGTTTCTAGCCTCTTATCCTCTCTCTATGGGAAAAGGATCATGACTATAGCAGTGTATTTATGATCTACTGATTTTTAAACTTTAATACTGTATAATGTAAAAGTTGGATGAGACCTTAAACATCTTTTAGGCCACTAATCCAATCACTTTTTCTATGTCTGAATTACAGTTTTGATAATATTTTTGCCACCTAGTTGACTGTTCCATGTTGGTGTACCTTTAGGGATGGGGGAACTCACTAATGTACTCTCTCACTTAATTCTCAGCCAATTGTCACTTTCAGAAATAGTCAGATATTTATTTCCCCAGGGACTCTTTTCTAACCTAGGGATGAACTTTTAGCCTTCCAGATCTATTGAGGTATAACTTATAAATGCTAAGATTTCATCATAGTGTTAGAACTTGATCATTTTAGTAAATACTATATGTAGCCATCATCACAATCCATATTTAGAACAACTCTATCACTCCCCCCAAATTTCTTCATGCCTATTGGGGACAACTACTGATTTCCTTTCTTTGTCCATTGTTTTGCTATTACTTAACATTTTTGTGTAAATAAAATCATACAATATATGGTCATTTATGTCTTTTTGAAGCTTTTGAGATTCATGTATTACATTCACCAATAGTTTGCTCCTTCTCATCACTGAGTAGTATTCCATTCTGCAGATATACCACTTTTTATTTGTGCATTAACTGACTGATGAACATTTGATTTGTTTCTAGTGTTTGATGATATGAATGTTCATGCAGAAGACTTTGTCTGCGCATACATCATGATTTCTCTTTGTAGGTGACTAGGAATGGAATACTGGTCATATGATAGGTTTATATGTAATGCAAACTACAAACAGTGCCATTTTATACTTCTTGCAGCAATGCATGAAGATTCTAGTTTCTTCAGATCCTTGCTTGCATCGGATATTATCGTACTTTTGGCTACAGTCATTCTATTATTTGTGTAAACTTACTGTAGTTTCAATTTCTTTTTGCCTAATGATTGATGGTATTGAGCATCTTTTCATGTGCTTGCTAGCCATCTGTCTATCTCCCTTACTGAAATGTCTATTTAAGTATTTTGCCTGTTTAAACATTATTTTTTTTCAGGGGTTTTATTATTGAATTTTAGAGTTCTTTATATATTGTGGGTTAAAGTGTTTTATCAACTATAGCAATTACAGATAGTGCCTGCCTTCTGTAGTTTGATTCCTCACTCTGTTAATGGTGTCTCATGGAAGCAAATATTTTCAGTTTTAGTTTTTCTTTCTTTCTTTTTAAAGAGCAGGTTTATTAGGGAAAGGAACAGAAGAGTAAAGGACACTTGCACAGACACAAGTGGGCAGGAAGAGCTGCCCTGAAGGGACAGGTTTGCTGAGAGACGCCTGCATGGTTACAGGTGGGAGGCCTTGAAGAAAGCTGCCTCCACTGAGGAGGCCAGTGAAGAGAAGCCCCAGCATGGTGCCGGTCATGGGCAGGCAGAAGGCTGCTGCCCTGCAGAGAAGAGAGGTGGTGGAAAGAAGCACCTGCATGGTCACAGGTGGGCAGAAAGAAGACTGCCAGATTTATTTTTTTCTTATACAATTTTAGTTGTCATGTTATATTTATGATCCTATTCTTTGGAACCACACACAGTGCTGTAAACCAGTGTTACCTCAATTTAACAAAAAAAGTTTTAGTTTTACTCATATATTAGGTCTGCAATTTATTGTAAATTAATTTTTGTATATGGTGTGAGGTAGGTCTATGTTCTCTTCATCTCTACCTCCTCCTTCAAAAACATAAATGTTCTTTTTTTTGCATGTGGGTATGCAGTTGCTCCAGCACTATTACTGAAAAGTCTATCCTTTCCCCATTGAATTACTTTGACACCGTTTAGAAGTTTATTTCACCAAAGATGTGAAAATCCATTTCGGAACTCTATTCCCTTCTATTGATCTATATATCTATTCTAGGGTCAATCCCTCACTGTCCTGATTGCTGTAACTTTATAACAATTTTGAAATCAGGTAGTGTATGTCCCCTAACTTTGTCTGTCTTCAAAATGTTTTGCGCACGTGTGTATTTTATCTCTACCTGAATTAATCTTCTCCATTTCTAGAAAATTCTTGCTGGAATATTAATTGAGAGTATATTGAATTATAGGTCAGTTTGGGAAGAATTGTCACCTCTAGAAATATTGACTCCTATTAATCCACAAAAATGGTATGTCTCTTTAGATCTTTTAAAAAAATTTTTAGCAACATTTTATATTGCAATTTTCAGAAAATTGCTAAAAATTTTAAAAAAAATTTAAGAGACATACCTTTAGGACAAATTGGATGATCATGCTTCTTAAATATTTATTTTCTATTAATTACTGAGGTAGGAGTAATAAGATTTCTAACTATAATTAATTCCCTGTTCCTCCTTTTAATGTGATAGTTTTTCTTCATGTAATTGGGGGCCTCATTGTTAAATGCATATGTAATATAACTATTATATCTTCCTGATGTAGGATACTGCCATCATTATGAAATAGCTCTTCTTTCTTGGGAAGATATCTTGTTTTAAGCCAAGATCTTATTGATAGTGATACAGTCATTCCAACTCTTAACGACTATGCTTTGAATAGTATGTCTTTCTCCTTCCTTTTGCTTTCTACCTATGATGTGTGAGATTGTAAAAGGTGTTTCTTGTGGGGGTATAGTTGAATCTAGTTTTTTTTATCTAGGCTGACAATATCAGCTTTTTTTTTGATTGGCATGTTTCTTATAGTCACCTTAAATATAGTCATTGATGTAGTCCGGGATTTCAACTTCCACTTTGCTGTTTGTTTTTCATGTCTTCATTCCCTTTTTTTGTTCCTTTGGTTTCTTCTCCATTGCTGACTTTTTTTCTGTTGAACATTTTTAGTGTGCCATTTTAATTCCTCTGTTACTTCTTTAAGATATGCTTCTTTTAGCTCTTTTGTTAACGTTTGCTCTAGGGAGTAGAGCATGCATTTTAACATATCACAATTTACTTCCTGTTAATAATAAAGGGATTCTTAAAAAATGTAATAATTTTTCTATAATATAACTTCATTTTCTATCCTGCCACTTCTCTGATTTTATTATGATATATATTATATTTTTATGTTTAAACACAATACATTCAGTGCTGTATCACCTATTAATTACCATTTTTGATCTTCAGTTATTTCTTGTGATTTCATTTGCTACCTGTTATTTCTTTTCAGACTGAATGACTCCTTTTAGTATTTCTAATAGTCATTGTGCTTGCAATGAAATGTCTTGGTTTTTATCTAGGAATTTTTAATTTTTTCTGTCATTTTGAAGGGTAATTCATTGGATATGTAATTCTTAGTTGAAATATTTTCTCTTCTGGAACTTTAAACATGTCACTATAATGTCTCCTGAACTACATTTTTTTTCTGATGTGAAATGTGTTCTTGAGTTGTAAAAAGTACATGAAAAGTTGTTTTTCTTTTACTGCATTCAAGATTTTCTGTCTTTGGTTTTCAGTAGTTTTAGTATTATGTGTTTAGTATGATGGATGTCTTTATTTTTTCTCTTTGAAAATTGTTAATTTTCTTAAGTATGTATTAATTTTCCCCTCAAATCTGGGAAGTTTTCAGCTATTATTCTTCAGATGCTTTTCTGTGTTTTTCTTTTTTTCTCTCTAAAACTCCCATTATACATTTATTGATAATCTTCATGTAATTCCATCAATTACTTTTATTTTTCCTCAATCTTTGAACAGAAAAGCCATGTTCTTTGGATTAGATAATTTCTGTTGATCAGTCTTTACATTTAATAACTCTTTATCCTGGCATCTCAAGTCTGCTGCTGAGTTTATTTAATGAATTTTTCATTTCAGTTATTGTATTTTTAACTCTAGAATTTTTATTTGGTTCTTTTTATTTTATCTAGAATTTTTATTTGGTTCTACTTTTCCACCAAAATTTTTGAGTCATTGTTATTCTATTTCACTTTTGTCCTTTGAATACAGATTCTTTAAATTTATAAATGCACTTGTAATATAGTCAAAGTCTGTCAAAATTTAAGATTTTCATTTTGCCATTTATTTTATTTTTTATGGTAAGAAAAATATTATTTAGAATTAGCCAATTGGACTCAATTTAGATGATCCCAGTTTCATTGGCAACATCCAAAGCATCATAGTCAGTTGAACATACCCCTTCTGCTCTCCATCAGTTCTGATCAGGTTATTGACCTTGGTCACACCTATGTCATAGAGCTTCTTCACAGCCTGTTTGATCTGGTGCTTGTTGACTTTCACATCCACAATGAACACAAGTGTGTTGTCTTCCATTTTCTTCATGGCTGACTCAGTGGTAAGAGGAAACTTGATGGCATAGTGGTCAAGCTTGTTTCTCCTGGGAGAGCTCTCCTGTGGATATTTGGGTTGCCTTTGGGGTCACAATGTCTTGGGTCTCTGAAAGGTAGGTGAAGTGCGGATCTTCTTTTTTTTTTTTTATGGCTGTGGACACCTTTCAGTACTGCTTTCTTTTTTTTTTTATTATTATTAGTTATATTTGACATCATTTGTAGTCCCCAGGGAGTACCCACCACCATTTCACCCGTGCACCATCACCTCAGTCCCT
>JAGFMF010011858.1:6364312-6389264 GCA_019455555.1 Galemys pyrenaicus
CATGGTGTGAGATAGTGGTCCAATTTCATTTTTTTACATATGGTGGACCAGTTTTGCCAGCACCATTTATTGAATAAGCTATCTTTGTCCCATTGCTCAGTACTGCTTTCTTGGCTTTCAAAGCTTTTGCCTTGCCTTGGCTTTGGGGGGGGCAGGGCTTTCTTCTTTGCTTTTAGCACCATGGAAAGGACTTCTTCATGAAAAGGACTCTTCTTGCCATTTATTAATAGTAAACTACATCAATTTCACCTTATTCTCCTAAACATAACTCAAAGGTCATTTTGGTGCAGCTATTATGGAAAACAGTATAGATATTCTTCAAAGAATTCAGAATACTAATTTTAAACAATCCAGTTATCCCACTTCTGGGTGTTTATCTGTAAAATATGAAAACACTAACTCAAAGATATCTGTGCACCTCTTGTTCATCACAGAATTATTTATAATAGCCAAGTGTTTGAAGCCACCGAAGTACCCATTGACAGATGATTGGGTAAAGAAGATATGGTCCATGTACATAGTGAAATACTGTTCAGCTATTTAAAAAAAGGATTAAATCCTTACATTTGCAATAATATGAATGGATCTAGAGGGTATTATGCGCAGTGTAATAAGTCGTGTGAAGGAAGACAAACACCATACAATTTTACTCATATGTGGTCTGTAAGGAAATAATGCAAATGAGTGAACTAAATTAAACAAAATAAACCTTTAGACTATAAAACCAAATTAGTGGCTACCAGAAGCAAAAGGGGGGAAGAAGAGGTGTGTTAGAAGGGTAAAATGGTCAATTGTATAGTGACAAATGTAAGTAGATAATAGTGGTGAACAAAATGAACATATACAGATGTTGACTTATAAATGATATATACCTGAAGCAGTATGTTACAAATTAATATAACATCAATAAAAAAATTTTAAAGGTCATTTTCTTAACATTTTAAAGCTTCTGTTTATTTAGACATTTAAATTTGTAATACCATATTTATTGAACAGATTCACTCTTTGCTCATCCATGTCTATATGTTCTTTCCTCTTTGAAAAATCTGATCTCACAAACAGTTCTGTGTGCAGTGCTAATGACTTGTATCCATAAGAACTCTTATGTTTCAAGAGACAACTGATAAAAATCAAACTACTAAAAACCATAGAAGAAAAATTTTAGATTTTGTAAATAGCTTCAGATACAGCATTCAATCAGGGTCTACTTTCTTATTCTTCACATCTTGATACTATTTTTTTTAATGCTGTTTTCCAGTAGAATAGGTAGTATAGTAGAATATATAGAATATGACTTCCAGCAAATTCTGATTCTATATCCTTACTTTTTCATGTTGTTATATAGAGGAAAGTGAAAGTCTCTTCTGGTAACTTTGCAGAAGGCTAACAAGAATTTTCTTATAAAGATATCCTAGGAAAAAACTTTTTTATGTCTATGGCTTCCAATTTGGGTTAATGATTAATTGTCTGACCAAGGAAACAGGAAAGATCCTTTTTTTATTTGGGAGTCTTAGTTTTCCTTTGCCAAGTTTCCCTTTACCAATGAGGGAAGGATGAATCCCACAATTGAAAACAAAGGAATTGTTGTCTAGGACAGAATGGGAACTGGAGAAGGAAACAGCAAATATCCCCTGCAATTCTTTCTCATTTTATTCTTTATTGGGATGGCAGATACGTTTTGGAAATCTTAGCAATTCTCTTGCATTGACTTCTTTTTATATAGTATCATAATTATGCCCTCTAGGGATCATGTAATGCAATCATGTTTATTTTCTCGGTGACCTAAAATATATTTGCTCTGTTAAAATATGAAATACTGTGGAACTTCCTCTATCATGGACTCTGTGCTTTTCCACCCAATTTTTTGTGGATTGCAATTTAATTTAGATTAACTATTTCCATTGTTACTGGCTCAGTATTCTGAAATAGGAAGAGCAAGGTGAGGTTACAACTTAAAGAATCATTGCTTTTCAGTTGAAAGAGCTTCCAGCAAAGGTCCTTTAAAAATCTCCCATTAATATTTATTTTTAATTCTTTGTCAGTTTTACATGATCATCAAGATAAAATATCTTCTCAGTCTTTATCTTATGTGTAGTTTATTGTGATTTTCGAGTTGGAGCTATTACCCGAGACAGTCCTCAGGCTGGTCAAGAATGGAACCAGAGTTCTCAGATTGGTACCTTGTGGTCAGAGTGGTGAGTGTATACATGCACACCTCTTTTGAAGCTAAGTGGGAGGTAGTGGGGAGTTGGTTACTAGTCCATCAGTCCAAAGAAAAACAGTTGGAGGTTACAATCAATATCTAGGTAGCAGCAAGAAGAATAGGAATCTAGAGATTATATTATTAATTCTCCAAAAATGAAGTACAGAGGAGATGGAATCAATGGTTGGAGATGGTAAAGCAGCAATAGACAAAATGAATTGATAGATGGATGTCAGTTAAACTCTGAAGATAATTATGGTACTTAGTCATTCAGTAGGGTCATTTCTAGTTTTAGTCATTTAAAGAAATCTAAAAATCTACATACCATTTTCCACAGAGGCAATACCAACTTACATTCCAGCTAGCAGTTAATGAGTGTTCCTTTTTCTCCACACTCTGGCTAGCATTTGTTTCAAAGCTTTTTGATATAGACCATAACGAATGCAATTTCAAATGTTTTAAATTTAATTTTGTTTGGTCATTTTTACTTTAAGAAATGCTTATCATTTAATTACTTGACTTTTCCCATAATATTAAAAGCTTAATTTTATGTTTGAATACATATCTAGCATCCTAAACCAATCTATTTTAAAATATGGATGATATATTTCTTTGGTAACAAAGATATTTAATCATTCTACTAACTGGTAACTAACCACATCTGCCATTAGACATTGTTAGATTATAAGCATCTTGAGAATAAGAGCCATGTATTATTTACAACTTTATATTGTTTATGGCACATGCATGACATTGGCTCCATAGGAAATATTTAATAGATATTTACTGAGTGACCAATTCACCTATTTAATTTTGTAAAAAACTTATCCAAGGATACTAGGTATTTTAACAAACTACAAATATAGAAGTAGTTTAATTATAGATTCTACACTCACAAAGACTTGAGTTTTTATTTTTATCCTCTCAAATAACAATTATAATGTATTCTCAAACATAGCATAGGCAATCCAAAAATAAATGAAATCCTTTCCTATGGAAATATGGCATTTAGTTGGAGAGGTAAGATATATTTTTATGTGCAGTTAATGACAAAACAGAATGAAACTTACTATATGGTGAAGGTCTCAAAGGGGAAAGATTATTCTGGCATGGTTTCTTAGGGATAGATTTTGCAAAAAGGAGGAACTTCATAATATTTTTATTATACTGGGCTTTACATTAAGTATAGTTTTTCCATTTTATCTCAGAGAAAAATAAAATCTCTTCTAGGTAAAGAGACTATAAGCAGTCATCTACAGGAAGGGAAAAAAAAAGGAAAGTGATAGAAACCAAATTTTATATTCAGAGAAATTAAATATAAAATTACCATAGTAAAAGTCTTGCCTTTAAAAGATACCACTAGACACAAGTGTATTGTTGTCTTTAATGATGTGTAAGCAATATTAAGCTCTCTGCTACCACTGACTACTTAATATTACATTTACAAACACCATATGAATTACTGAGAAGCACCCATATCCCGTCAACCCTCATCTTCTCACGAAAATAGACTATCCTTGAAGGAAGAATCATTGAAACCTCATTTAAGAGATTCCTGGAAGAGACTATTCAACTCATTAATTGGACTTCAAGTAAATAAAAGCTAACTCTGAACAGTTAAAACTAATAGTTTTCTAGCAATCTTGAATTATTAATAATCTCAGGATACTTAAATCCGATTTGAGAGAACAAAAGCTAGCACATATGCACCCCAATCTTAGAAAAGTGATTTTTTAAAAAGATAATTTTATTTGTTTTGGGGAATTTTGAAACAGTACATATGTAAGTTATTTTACTTCCAAAAACATTTCCTTATCTTTCTAATCTACTGCCAATGTAATCCTCAGTTTCCTGGTTTCTCAAAAGCTCAATCAATATTTTCTCTCCTATTTTATTAAATGGACCCGCCTGAAATCTTTAGATTGTTGTTGGCTTGAGGCAGAGCTGTATGATATGATTATGTGAGGCCAAAACTGTTCAGGTATCTGCAAAAATGCCTTGAGTGGCCAACTGACCAAAAAGCCTGCCCTTGTCCACTTTCTCAGTGGAGGTCAAAGCCACAGAGTCTGTTCTGGATGGTGTGTGCTAGTGACTTGCACTCTTGTAGAAAGTGGGTATGTAGTGAATAGGAAGTTCTATTATAGAAATTGTTCAGTATGTAGGAACTCTGCTTTTCCACGTGATTTGTGTGTTTATATTTAGAAATAATACCATCCTACTCCAAAAAGTATGTACGAATTCTTAATATAATTATAGCAATTAAATAAAAATATATTCAAAAGTAGTCAATGGTAGCAGAGAGCTTAATATTGCTAGTTTGCCAGGACATTTGGCTAGAGATACTCTAGTTTCTTAATATTCAATGGAAGATTTGAAATCTCCTCTCCTGATACAAGTAAACAGAAATACAGAGCATTGTAAAGTTGGTCTGTGATGCATTTAAATTCTGAGATGACTGGAGGGTGTGAGTTGGAAGAAGCAGAAATTTTCTTGTCAGCCTTTTCCTTTTGATTGTGACCACTCACCCAGGGGACATGGCTGCTGGCCTGAAGGTGGTACATGCCATGCAATTTCTACACAGTGTTTGTGGTTTCAAATCCCTACTAGGCTGGGTTCTGAATTTTCTTATAACTAGATCAGATTTGTAAAGATAAGCTTAGCACTTGTTACGATGGACTAGATCAGTTATATCTTATTGTTATTTAAAATACTTCAAAGAAAGATATTGAAAAATGTTTAAAGTTGGGCTGGTTGCTCTAGCAACAAAGCCAAGCTTCTGAAGATTATCCTCAGTGACTGCAGCTTTGGCCACAGAGCAGTAAAAGGAAGGTAATTAGTCTTGAAACTTGCTTTTAAAACTTGGATTTAAGTAACTAGCTGAGAACTAAAGAGCAGTATTTATTTATGTGCATTAAAAGAAAGCTTGGAAATCACTTTCATTTTTGATTGGAATGTGTTTGTCACATGATTTCTGTTTATAGGAAGAAAATTCACTAGTATTTAGACCAAAGAGAAAAGTAGCTATGACTGTTACATAACTGGGTACCAGATAGAACAGTGAAGTTGAGGTGGATATCTTCGGCTATCTTAGGTTTTGTTATATAAAATAGAAATAATTTATTTCTGCCTTCTAGCAATTTCTTTATAACCTGTTGAACAAAGAGTGGCTATGACAATGGAGATATAAACACCTGTGGATTTTTTTTGGGCTATGTTTTAAGTGATCTAAATTATGGGCAATATGAAGGGCGAGCTGCCTAGTTAAACAAAAAGATGAAAGAAATCTTTGCTTTAATCTGCTGGTTTAATTTAACTAGACCTTGTTGAGAAAACTGGAATGTCTAGAGAACATTTGCGTTATCCTGCTTTCTCCATCCCAAAATTGACTTATGACATTTAAACAGTAAACCAGGCCATCTTAGTTCATGGAGCTAAGTGGAGCATCAAGAGACTGGATTACAATTTGGGTTTTTCAAAGTCTGAGAGAGTTTAAGAAAGTCTAGTTCACATGACAGAGAATCCTTGGCTTCACGAGGCACTGGGCAGGCAGATAGGTTGATATTCGGGTTCTGCAATGTTATGACAATCCTGTTATTTTCATTGCTTATTTGGTTGTTAATACTGGAATATAACCCTTTCGGTAATTTTAATCAAATTTATTGGTTCCTCAGAAGTATTCTCTTTTAGGGAACTGGCAGTCTGCTCTAGGGACCAAATATAAGGTTTGAACTTTAGAGATGGTTTGAAGTATGTTGATTGTAGAATCTGAAAATCAGCAGGAGAGACATATCATTTGGCCTGGAGTGTTTAATGGTGAGCTTTGGGGGGCTTTAATGGGAAATGGGTTTCCTCTTTGGCGTCCTGGTTTTCACCATTCTGTTTGCTGCCTTTTACTTCCTAGTCACAGTTATCCCAGGATAGGGTCCATCTCAGTGGTGGACTTTAGTCCAGTTCATCTTGAGGGAATCCCTTCTGCATCCATCAGTGTTGGAGTGCACAAATGAATAAAATAACCCCTAAGGAGTTCATAGTACAACAGAGGAGAAAGAAAAATCTATGTAGTTACAATTAATACAAAATAGGAAACTTGCTGTAAGAAATGGATTTTGAGCTGAACCTTGATGAAACTCAAAGAGTACAGAGACTTGCAGAGTGTATGCAGTAAATAGGAAGGGCTATTGAAATTGTTCGTAATACAGGAGCACAGGTGTGGAGGAGGCTGCTGTGGTTGAGGAACTGTGTAAATTGTATAGTACTCCTAGCAGTGTATCACAGTTAAATATGTTATTTTCCCTGCTACACTGCAATATAGTCGAGGCTTTGTGTTTATGGTGGGATGTAGTGTTAGAAAAAGTTGGAAAAATAGGTGGAAGTCAGATCATAGGGGACTTCGGTGTGAAGGTCAAAGACTTTTGAGTGAGAGATATAATAATAAATATATAAATAATTATATATAAATATATAATTTTATATAAATATATAATTTTAATGTGAATGCTTTATTGCTTTTTTTCCCACAGTCTTGTGCTTTAGGATGATAATTCTAGAAACAAAAGGAAGAGCAAAAAGAGATTGCAAAACAGAGAAGTCAGTTAGAAATCGCTTTTTATTCATAAACTAGCCCATCCTTTATCTTTTCAGCTTCACTTCCTACTGCTTCATTTATTTCACCTTGAGCCAGACGCTGTGTTAGGCATGAGGGTACACTGATCAGAAAGAGAACTCAGTTTTTGACCAAATGGGGCTCATGAAAAATGGAGGAGGTGATAGTTACTCAAATAATAACACACATAAATATTTAATTTCTGACTTTGATACATTCTGAGAAGGAAGACATGGGAAGCTCACAGAGAATATAAGGAACCCTGACTCAGTCTGGGTAGCCTGGGATGGTGTGAGGGAGAGGTGGTCAGAGAATGTTTCCTCATGGAAATGATGACTGAGAAATTAAAAAAATAATAATAAAGGAACAGGGTGGGGATAGCATTCCAGACAGAGAACAGTGCATACAAAGCTACAAGGAGTGGGTGCGGGAGTGTGTGGTACATATGAGAACTTGACTGAAGAACTGCAAGAGCAACAGAAAGGGCATGCATAGATGAAGCTAGAGAGACATGCAGGGGCAAGGTCTTGTTTAGCATTTTAGACTTTATCCCAAGAACAACGGGAAAACTTTGAAGTGTTTTAAGCAGGAGATTTACAAATGAGCTTTGCATTTTCAAATATTATTTAAAAATATATCATTTTTACTCTACTATAGGGAATCCAATGGGGAAACTAGTTATGCAGAAATCCAATGAGAGATGGACAGTTGTGGCAATGGTGGTGGAAATAGGAGACTGATATGAAACAATAAAAATGTAGCTTGACATAGATGGGGTATAGGAAATTAGGAAGTCTGAGGTGTCAGAGGTGAATGCTGGGGTTCCTCTGACTAGTCTCACTGGAAGGATGTGAGGGTACCATCCTTGGAATAGGCAACTGAAGGAAGGTCAGGTTGGAACTTCGGTTTGGGGTTCTTTTGGCACTTGAATTAGAGCAGATATTAGGTTGTCAGGTGGGAAAATGATAATTTGTGTCTGTAGCTCCAAGCAAATCTACTTTTCAGGAGTCAAAAGTGTTTGTAACTAAAGTAATGGAATTGGTTGGTTAGTGAGAAAGTATATTATGCAAGGAGATAATTATTAAACCTACTGTTTCATAGCCATGAAATGAGTAAAGGTTTGCTGACGAGATTGATAAAGGACTGCCAGAAGGGAGCATAACCAGAGGAACATGGGAGTTGAAGGAAGATGGCACTTCTAGAAGAACGTAATGGTGGATTCTTTTGAAAAAGTGTAGTATTGGTGTTTTTCGAGCTTATATGCCTTCAGAGCCTTTTCTCCAGTGAATATTAGGGCAGCAGAATCCCAGCGCTGCCCAACCACCTATTTCCCTACATAAATTCAGTTGGAAATTTTATAGAGTGATAGCAATATTTATCTGAAGAAAGTTTAACATAATACTACTACGAACTTTTAAAGCAAAATACTTAGTCACCAAGTTTATTACAGTAGATATGAGAATCTTCTTATGTCAGTTAATAATATCTTTTGATGTGAAATATATGACTTGGAAATGAGATTAAATTGAGTTCTGATTTGAGAATAAAAATTTCACTATTTAATTAAAAGTACAAACCAGAAAACTTTCATTATTTCTATGGCTGTTGAGTGAATATGAATAATGAGTTTCTTATTAAGAAATACAACTGTCCAGTCAAATATTTTGGAGCATAAACATCAGTCTTAAATCCATTGCTGTCAAATAATAAAGTGATATTCCAGAGAGATGTAAGGAGTCTCCAGGAGGCTTTATGATGTGCTTTCTTTGACTACCTCTTTTACTACATAGAATTCACACTTTGTATTGGGAACAACATGCAAATGTGCCTGTGTGTTTTTCTACATTTTCTTTACCATGGTAAACTTTGTCTTCTCCACAGAAATATACATGAATAGATTGTTGCTCTCATCTATCTGTCTCGCCATATAATTTTTACAGCTGTTCCTCAGTTGTTAATATATTTCTGAGGAATATGTGTAAATAGACATGAGCAAACTGTCTAAGAGTTATTCAGATATTCAGTGAACCATGTAATCTGTTGGTTCAGAGACAACAGATAATAGAGTGAGATATTTGCTTTGCCTTCCACACACTCCATGCAACATCGATGCTCCGAAGTCCGCTTGTGTGTTCTGTTGGGGCATGTCCCCTCACACAACGCGGTCCCATCAGGGATAGGAAATTTGGATTATGACTATTTGGTTTAGGAAAAAAAGGGGAGACTATTTAGTGAATGAATATCGGTGAGCTGGGAATTTTGAAGTAGAAATTGGTTCCATCCTTGGTTAATTTGATACTTGATATGTGTTTCATCACAGTTTTTCCTTTCTCTTAACAATGTAAGTTAGAAATAACCTTGTTAATTAGCATCTATTTTTAGGTTGATGGTATGACACAGCCACGACAGAGTGGGAACATTCCAGTACTACCACAGCATAAGCAATAAAACTCCTTTCTAAAGGGAAGAGAGACTATGGAAATGAAAATTAATGGTACCTCTTGGACCTTGTAGAGCATATGTCTGTTTTGAATGGTGAAAATTAAAGAAACTGTTGAGTAAAAGATTCATTTGGCAGGTTTTCCCCTTATTAGGTACATGCAGCTAAAAATTGAGTGGTAGCATATCTTGTCCCCACCTTACGAACTATAGAACCTCCTATTTCAACAGTTAAATCTGATTCCCTCTGCACTATGATCAATGTTTATATTATTTTGTCTTCAACTCTCTGTATTCCTACAACATTGAGCTATTCTAACTCTTCTTGTCCTCCAAACAACACATTTTTAAATCTTCCTTGACAATAATAGTTCTCCATCATTCTGCCAATTTTATTCCCATCAACCCCATAGGCCTGATCATATTCTTCCTTGTTGAAGAGCTCTTATCGACATCTCTTGCTAGAAGCAATCTCACAGCACTTCATCTTCACCTTTCGTAAGGCAATTAACACCTCCTTACATTATTTTGATTATGTAGATACATATTTTATTTCTTTTTCTAGACTGAAATTTGTCTGTGAAATTGATGATTGGCTCATTGAATCAATAAAAGGATGGGATATGGAGAGTCAGCAGATTTGAACTTAGGGCACAGTCTGGAATCTGACAGCCATTCCCCTAGAACCAGTAGCCTTGGATAAGTGTGGGTACAAGTTTATGTTCTGCTTTTTAAAAGTGGATAATTACTTGTTTCCTCACGGAGGAATAATTATGGATATGGGCTCAATCAACTGACTGACTAAATGGACTGAATTATAGTAGAACCTGTCTGACTGGGTGGGGAGGAGTTGAGGAAATACTGGCAGGTGGGCCTAGAACATGTGGTCTCTAGTTAGGTTGCAGATCCTGTTCAGCATTACTTGATGGTCCAGTCCATGCTATTTCTCTTTTCTGAATTTCTATTCACTAGTATAAGTATGACTTGTATAAGTATTTTCTAAGTGTGACTTGTTTGGCTTTGCCTTCCCATCAGGTTGGAAGTATCTTAAAAGTAAGGACACTTCACCCTCATTTTTGTTGTTGTGGTTCCAACAGGATGTAGCCTAGTTCTTGGAGCACAGGAACACTCAAAAATGAATTGACCTATTAGTTGATATATTAATTTATTTATGAGTGGGTCACTTGTATTCAACTGGAGAGCTATTTATTGAACATTTATTATGTTCAGTGGACTGTGCTACATGCCTCAGCAGATGCAAAGATGGTAAAGTTGTTTACTCTACCTTTTAGAGTATCTGCAGCCTAGTAGCAGTCCAGTAACTGTAATTCAAATAACAAGATGATGTGCGCCATAAGAAAAGTACAGTGAGGGTTCAATGGGCCACAGTCTTCTCCATCAAATTTGGAAACATTCAGTTTCTGATTGAGTTTTCTCAAGCCAACAGGTAGAGGTAAAGTGTTGGTGAAGGTGCGTTCGAGTGCGAGTGGGTTCGGAGGATGGCAGTGGACTGAGGCTGTCTGTGAGGCTGAAGAAACACACCTTTGTTTGCAGATTTTTCCAGGCTCACTTACGTATTTTGTGCTTCGACCTTTTTTTCAAGTAATTTCTTTCTGATCGTCAGTGTACTATGCATTCATTGTTTAAAAGCTGAAAACTAGATGAAAAGTCAAAAATGAACTAAAAAATCTGAATCTTCTCTATAGATAACCATCGTTTATATTTTTGTGTATAATATCCTAGTTCTTTTTCTGAACATATCCACTAGTATAAGTTAGGCTTGTGCTTTTACCTAGATTTTGGTCATTTCCTTTACTACCAATATCTCGTGCTAACATGCCTTGGTATTAAATTTTCTGCAGCAGGATCTTAAATGGTTGCTTCATAGTCTTCATATGTCATGATTTATTTAACCGGTACTTACTAGTAGACATTTTACTGATTCCCTCTTAAATGTTTTCATAGCTGTTAGCATGGATATGCTTATTGTTTCTAGTTCTATAACGTGATACAATTATAGAATATTGGAATGCAGATATAAAACTGAGAAGCAGACCTATTGTTTGGAAATGGTAGCTCTGTTTCTTACTTTGTGAGCTCCAGCTCCTCCATCTGTGAGAGTGGCAAATGCCGCTCAGTTTACCAGGTGAGGAGGAGGAGTCAGTAAGAACATATGTGAAAGTCCTTAGCTTGTTTGCTAGTGTAATTTGAATTAGTGTAACAGAAGCTGGTTTAACCTAATTTATCCAGATAGGGTTGGTTGGCTATTTTTTTTTTTTTTGTCATTTAGAAGTCATTCTGGGGTGTTAGGTAAACTTTAGGGGTAGGTGTTACTTCAGCATACATTGGAGCAATGAATAGACGTGGTTGGTTGAGTAGTAAGAAGAGCTAGTCTATAAAGGTTTGGGATCTGCAAGGGAAAGTCATGTTATCTATAGTGTCAGTACTGGAGAATTAATTGTACTTTTGCTATGGCTTCTCTGAGCACCAGAGCACAACACAGAGCAGATGGCTACCCAGGAACATAGGCCAGGGCATAGCTGAGAGGGAATACAGCACATTCATTTACTTTTCATTCAACAATCATTTATATAGCAACTGCTATTTGCCAGACAATGCTCAGGCTGGATGACAGGAAGCTGCCTCTAACTAGTAGAGGAGACAGACAAGTGAATAGTTACAGTAGGGTATAATCAGTACCACCATAGATGTCACTCGGAGCATTTGGGAAGTACAGACTAAGGCAGTCAAGGAAGACTTCCAGGATAAGAAATTAAACAAAAGATAGATTAGAAGTCCTGCAGGCAAAGAAGTAGGCCATAATTTTGCAATGGAAGCTCCATGAGCAGAGGTCTTAGTAAAGCAAGAAAGGTTCTTAGAAATGTAGATTATTCCATGGAACCAAAGTGAAGAGTATGGGGTTAGAGAGAGGATGGGAGTTGAGACAAGAGACATGGTAAGAAAAGAGATTATTGAGGGGAGCAGGGTACACATTTAAGAACTGAACTTTATCCCAGGCATGCCAAAGAGATAATGAAGGGGTTTAAAAGCAGTGGGTTGGCAAGATTAAATTTTCATTTTAAAATGTTTTTAATTTATAGAAACTGTCTTGTTCCTGGTAGGCAAAATGTGAAATGTCTACTTTAGTTGGTTAATGAGCAGATAAGATGAAATGAGCCCAAAATCTCAGGGCCTTTAGCCACTTGGCAATGTAACAGCATGGAAATGACCCATGGTGATACTTAAGGCTTTCTGCAGTCGAATCTTCTTCATGGATACTCTGCTCACCCCATGATTTAGCAGCTGGGAGCTGTTGTTTCCTTAATCAGAGAAGGGAAAATTTTCAAGGTCTATAGAAGAAGAAAAAATTTGCCAATTTTTTGGGAGGAATAGCAAATGAGGAGGATGTATAACTTTAAAATAGACTGAATAGATTCCCAAGAAAACATTTCAATAACATATATGGATTATTTAAATAAGGCTTGGTTTGGTAGGTGGATAATTGAGGGTCTAGGCTGCCTCCCCAAGATGCAAGTAGTTTTCATAGGAACTGACCGAAGTGATCCTTGCTCCAGAGGGGTTTATCAAAAATGATCCAATCCCAAACAAGTGGTTTTTTTTTTTTTTGCAGCCCCAATTCCTATGGGTTCATTGTGTTTAACTTAGTCCTAGACAATGAAAATGGATATGGAAGAAAACTTGCTGATACTTCTGGATATTGATGCATAAAGATGTTTTTTTTTTAAAGATTCATTCACCCATGCATACAAGCACTGGGGTACAGGCCAGAGGTATGGGGGTGATAGAATCCACCAGACAGAGTGTGGAACAGCACAGGCAGATTAACTGAAATACACTGCTGAGGGGAGCAGAGGGCAAGGCAGGAGAGGTCTGCCACACCATGTGGGTCACCTCCCCAGCCGGCGGCAGGGATCGAACTCGTGCTGCAGTGGCTGTGATTTGCTTCATAGTGCGTTGCTTAACCCACTGCACCACCAGGGAGGGCCCAAGATGTGTGGTCTTGAGGGTCTCTGGGCAACGTGCTGAGATCAGAGAGCAGAAAGAAAAAACTGTGTCCTTGATAACAAAATTAAGTCTCTGAATTATGTTATGTGTAAACATCCTTTGGTTGAGCTTCCTGTTACTTGCAAGGAAAAGCATCCTATCTGCTACCACATCATCTCTGTAGGTGAATCTTGTTCAAGATTAGCAGCCTGTAGGGGTTATAAACTGAGCACGTTAAGTGCTGTACTTGTAGTATTGTTGTCACAGTAAAACCTAAAATTTACATAGTGGTTGTCAATTTGCACAATGTTTCTATTTCATTTGGTTCTTACAGTAGCATTATGAGGTGGGGATGTTAATACATCGTGAAGTGTGGAGGCTCCCAGAACAAGTACTAACCTTGGGAAATCTGATGGGGAGACCATGGTATTTACTGAGAATTTGCTAGGTCTCCTGGGAGTCAAAGAACTATTGGAACTAATGGTTGACCCCTCATACCTGGGCACCAGAACCAAAAGGAGTGGAGAAGACATGCTCCGTGTTTCAGGAAGGTTCTCGAGTCTGTTCATTACTTCATTGTTCTGCTGCAGTTTACAAAACTTTGCCTCAACTTTAAAAGGAGAGTTAAGAAACTGAGTGTGGGGCCTCCGTAGTGGTACAGGGGTTAGTCTCAATGCTATCAAGCTATTGTGGCCGCTGTGGCATGAGTTCGAGCCCCAGCCAGGGAACTGATCCACATGGCACAGCAGACCTCTCTGCCTTGCCTGCTGCTCCCCTCAACAGTGTATTTCAGTTGCTCTGCCTGTTCTGTTCCCCACTCTGTCTCTGGTGACCTCTCATCTTCCCTCCTCTGGCCTACACCTCAGTTCCTGTGTGCATAAATAAATAAAAATCTTTAAAAACTGAGTGTGTTTGAAACTGTTTGATAAGAGTCAACACAGAAAGTTCTATACAATATCAAACATATTTGGCTCCTTTGGGAGGATCTTGATAAAAGAGTCGCAACACCAGTAGAAAAGGCAACTCTTTCTACTCCTGAAGAACAAGAGCAGCTGAACAGACTCTGGGCGACATTGGTGACTAAAAGATCTTTAATTGATTCCACAAATAGTTATTGAATAGAGTGGTGAGCAAAACAGATGTGCCTCTTGTCTTACAGGTGAAAGGCTTATAAATAGCGAAAACAGGCAATAAAGAGAGAATAAGAAAATGCATAATTGCAAATTGTGATAACTGCTGTTAAGGAAGAAGAATAGTGCCTGTGAGAGAATAGTGGGGTCCAGGGGATTGTGTGACAGTGTAGACCTCTGCCAAGTTGAGACCAGAGTGATAGGGAAAACCAGTCATTCAAAAGAGGAGGTGGGATGGGAGGAGGGAGGGCATACAGGCAGTAGGTGCAGGGCAAAGGAACAGCATCTCCGGGGGAGAGGAGGCAGGAAATAGTTGGTGTGTGCAGGAACTGATTTTCTCTGCAGGATTCTTTCTATTACGACATGTCGTAGAGGATACTGAACTTTTACCGGGTGTCTAGTACTCTCGTAGGAATTATGTGGGATAGCAACATCCATACGATCTATAGGCTGATGGTTATAGAAAACTTGATGGAAGAAGTAGAGGAGTCTTAAATTGGAATGCAAAAATAAAAAAAATGAGAGAGGTAAATGGATAAAGGGGAGAAGGCAGGAAGCCAGGGGTGGAAAGACAGGAGGAGAAGTGAGCATGGCACATTTGTGGAGCAGTAGAGAATATGTTTCTGAGAATGAGAACAGCACATCTGGAATTAACTCTTGCTAATTGAGAATGAATAAACAACCATCCTCAGTTTCACAGGACGACGTAACTTCATTTACTCCCCTTTAAAGTTTACTACTCATGTCCAAATAGTCACTTAAATTAATGAGATCAGCCCGGTGATTCATAAGAGCAAATGAAGTAAAGATCCTGTCACTGAAACTCACTTTCAAAGCACACGAGTCCTGAGTTTTCAGTGGCAAGTGTTCCTGACCTCCATCTTCCCCGATCTGATCATCGTCCTTATTTTCATTGTGTTGTTGTGCTGCTGCAGGCCTGATACAATGTTTTACCCTGATTGAGCCCAACACTACCGAATGGCATTTTCAAATGCTTTGCAGGCATAGCTCATTCATTCTGTTGGCTCCACCGAGGTGGGGAGGGGCAGGTAGCATTGTGTCTGTGGAATGAATGAGGAAGCAGAAGGGCAGAGAGGTTAAGTGACTTGTAGAAATCACACAAGGGTCAGGGGATGTGTGTGAATAGGATTCAACCTCCAAACTTAGTCCAGGGCTCTGAGCCCTTTCCATTGCAGGCAGCTCAGAAGGTTCCAGGAAAAATACAAGCAATGTTTCTGCATTCTGAATGGAGAAATAAAGCGAGGTGGTTGGTGAAAGAGATTCATTTCATTTTGGGTGGACGTGGCAGAAGAGTTTTGCTGTTATTTATTTTAGAGCATCATCTATCTCCAGGTTTCTAAATTGCAGTGCACTGTAGGAGATGTGTGGGCGTCGACCTTTTGGACGGCTGAGGCTGGCACGCCAGTCAGTGTCCGGTGGCACGTTGGCATACCTCCTGTCCTCACCCCTCTTCCAGAGAGCATCTGTCCTCAGAACCCCTTGATTCAGGCATGCCACAGAGCTTCATCGCATGTCACCCTCCACAGCAACCTTGCGGCTTCCAGATCAATGTTTATCATCGCTACAATGTTCTGAGGACCAAACACTGTAGAAATTGCCAAGTGTGAAGTTTTCCTTGGATGGGTGTGTGCTGTTTGCTTTGTCTTTGTCTTGGAGACTGAGCCTGCCTGCTGTTCTTTGCCGCTGCTTCTCCTCCTCCCTCTCTCCCAACACTCAAAACCCAGCAAGGTTTGTGTTCACAATAGCTTCCCTAGCAAATTAGGCTTGGAATCAAGTACAACTGTCCCTGAAATAATAACTGTCCCAGCTAATTGTAAGAGTCTGAAAAGTAGTTTCCAATGAAAACGATGTCATTTCAGCCTAAGCGATTATCCTACAGTTGGCAATTGTTTTTTATCTTGACCCTGCATTTTCTTTACATCTTGACCCTATGGAGAAGTTCTAATGAAATGGTGAATTGGTTTCTGCCCCACTAGAGAGAGACAATTGAATATAAGTTGTATTAAATTCAGAGAAACGAAGACCTATCCCGTGTGGGGTTTTCTAGATAAATCTGCCTCTCCCTATACATTTTGAATGATAATGTGGTTTCAAATTTAGTGGCGTTCAATACCAAATCAAAGCTGACTCATGGAGAAAAATACTGTTTGATTCTATTTAGTCCACATTTTCCTCCCCACTTTAGGGTGTCTGCCTGTGCCTTTGGGGGGGTGGGGCTGTTATAATACGGTCTGAATACCTTCTTATAAGTATTAGAAGTATGGAAACGCTGAGCCCTCGGTGACCCTCAGAGCCCTCTGTTGATCACTGGTGCTTGTTGGAGGAGGAAGGCAAACATAAGCATAGAAGTGTTATTGAACAGAAACCCCTTCAAAAATGTCTCTGGGCTTTTGTTCTCAGGGTTGCATAGCAGTAGGGGGGCCCCCTCCTCAGAAAGCATACTTATGCAAGTATTAAGAACTGGCTGAGATAAGAAGTAAAGCTTAAGAGACCTTCATCATTAGCTGCTAGTGGTAGAGATTAGTGATCCTACCACAGGATTACAGACAGAAAGAGTGCCAGTGTTGGTTAATTGTTCATTAATGCTTGTAAAATAAGCCAGCTGGAGGAAAACTGGCCATTGTCTGCTCTCTCAGAGTGAAACTAAATTGGATCTGCTCATCAATGGTGGTATTGATGTCAGAAAAAAAAATACACACGTAAACTTCTTCCCTATGACTCTCTCAATTTTAAATACTTAATTAAAAACAGTTATCCTGATAAGCAATGATCAGGTTGTTCATACATGCTACTGTCTGTGGCTGACCTTTATTTTCAATGAAGAACTTTCCCTCACATGCATTTGCTCTTTTTGTTTTGTTCTGAAGCAGACAATAAAACCAAGGGATTTGTTGATAAAATAAGCCTTGTGATTTGAGATCATCATTTTGAGATATGGTGGACAAGCTACTTAAAAATGCCAGAGAACATCAGACCCTTCTTTCTCCCAGCTTCCCTCTTTATTTCCTCCCTCCCCCACTCAAAACTTGTCCTGCAGTTGTGGGTTATCCTTCCCTACACATAGCCCCAGGCACAGCCAGGTTATATGATTTACCTGAAGTCACACACTGTCCAAGTCAGGAAAAGAACAAAATACATTTGCCTTCCTTTGCCTTATTCTAGAAAGTGTCATTGTCATACCAAACTTATACTTAACAGTTACTCAACTCAAAAACAGAAAAATGTAAGCATGTTTCCTCTAGTTCCCTTATTTTAAGACAGTGTTTGGAGGTAGGATATTCAGAAAATAGTCGTTGAATTCCTACCATGTGCAGTGATGACAAGATAGATTAAGTTCCTGTCCACAGTGGGCTTATAGTCTGGCAGGGACAGACAATACCCTACAAAATAAAATGGAAGAAAAAATGTGATGGAAGGAAAGCAAGAAGTGTAGTCAGGGTTTCTGACTACAGATTGCAGAGTTTAATCTCAGAGATGTGATCTAGATTTGGGGATAAGACATGGCATCCCAAAGAGAGGTTGAGGGATGAGTGAGAGGCAGGCAAATCAGGGGGAAAGGTGTTCCAGGTACTGGAGTGTCTGTGAACACCCTGAAGTGTGCCGGATTCCAATGTGTTGGGGCCCACTGCACCAGGAAGAGGCAAGGCCAGGCTAGTCATTTGAGCAGTCACCCTCTTGAGAAGTGTTTTCTAAATCCACGTTGCTGACATTGTGTCTAACAGAAACAATGACTTGTCCCTGCCTCCATTTGCTACATACCTACTTTTTTTCTTTGCTCATTACACTGAAATCACATGACCCTTCTTTCTCTTTCTCTAAGATCCACTCTGTTTCTGCACTTGCCAGTCCCTCTGCTCTCACATTCATCTGTGAACCCCTCTCTGTAATCATTCTTTCACTTTGCATCCAACAACTATTTGTTGAGCATTTATTAGTCACCAGCTTTAGGTACCACGGTTTATAGGGCAACAAGAGTCAAAATCCCTTCTTTCATTGTCAGGTCTAATGCTACCTCATCAGAGGCATATTCCTCCCTGCAGATGGCCTTGGCCCCTTTTGTTGCTTTTAGAGGTGTTTTACACTCTGAGGTTGTTATAGTTTGTTACACATTTACTTATGTTTATTCCACAAGTTATTCCACAAGCACTGCCAGGGCAGGGGCAGTGTCCCTCATGTTCATCACGAAATCTCCAGGACTTGGACAGCGCCTGACACACAGCGGACACTCGGGCAGTCGCTGATGTAAGTGCAGAAAGTAGCACGTATAGAGCTCTGACTGCACTTCAAGAACTCTCGGTCCGTAATTGAATGTCGTGGCCACATTGCTGCACTGGTTTTTAAATCCCACCTTCATTTATTCAGATACATTAAAAAGATTTACTGATTTGGTGGAATTTATTGTATGATTTGCTTTATAAAAATGCACTCTTGTGATCAGTGATCACAAACCTAAAATTTCCTCTGATTCATAGATTTACTGCTTAAGAGTCATCATGCCAAAATTAGGGTCACTACCCCATGAAAGAGTGCTGGCATCTGGTTGCTGTCTTGCCTTTCACCTAATGCCAAAATGAAATGTGCAAAGTCTCTCTTTTTGTATCTTGTGCTCTGATCACTCACAGGTATTAATGTCCATATCCTCAAAGTGTCGGTGAGGTTAGAATTAGACAGTCATAATGATTCTTTTTTTTAATTTTTAATTCCCAGAATATTAAGATGCAGAGATGATATGTGATTGTTACTGTGATGCCATTTCAGGATGGACTGGATATGACAAATGAAGGCTGTGCTTCAGACAGGTGTCAGGGATTATGGGATGTCGGTTTGGACTGGCGACTGTTGGTGTGGTTTTTTCAGCAGGAAGTATATATATGAAGCACTAGTAGGTTACTTTGGTATTCAGGATTCCTTGTTATCTTGTAGCTATTCTTCTGACCTCTGCTTTTGTACCTACTAACTCCTGTTACTGCCTGCCCTGCTGTGACTTGAAAAGCTGAATGCCTACAGGTGCCAGAAGTTGGAAGCAAAACAGCAAACTAAAAACCTGGCAAGTATTCAGACAGAAATGAGGACCAGTTATTAACACATTCTCTTTCCACATTGCAGTGTGTTAGTTTATTGATATAAAAAGTATTTCAGGACAATGGAGTAAAATCCAGAATCCTAGATTCTGAATGGCCCTGTTTTGAGTCTTTTGAACTGTTTGTTACTTTCAGCCAACCAGTCTAGTGATTTCCACAGATCCACAAATATGACACCATGTTCCCACAGCACTGTAACTGATTACTTGGACCGAAATATTCTACTGAAAATAATTCTTTTATGGTTTAATAATGCCATTCAGATTATCTGTCTGAGCATTGCAGTGGCAAGATGCAAAGGGGAGATTCATTTAGAGAAGAAATAAAGGAGGGAGTGAGACCACCAAGGTGAGTTTTTAACCAACAGGCTGGCATGGTGTGACTCTCATTTGAAGGCAGAGGCCTGGGGTTGATGGGCCCTGGGGGCCTTGTGCAGACTTCCAGATAGAGGTTTGGGGAGAAAGTTTACCTCTCCTGACCCAGCTCTCAGTGCCAGTGATGGCGGAGTTGCATAAGAGTCCAACAGATTGAAAGTGGCACTGTGTATTGTTAGAATCAGTTTTAGCAAGTTATAGGGATGATCTTAACTTCCTACACCTTGCATCTTAAAAACAGTTTTTAAAAAAGCTTTTCCTCACCTCTTTATAGCAGTGACGAGCAAAACCCAGCTTGTGACCATCTAAATATATCAAATTCCCTATTGCATTGTCTAAGTCTTATTTTTATATCTTTATAACACTGGTGAACAGGACTGAAGAGTCTGCTTACTATCTGCATTACTCTGTTCTGCACGTTAGGCTCCTACAGCAGAGAGCACAGGCTCTGACACGAAGCGATAGCACTATAGGTAAATCTGTGGACTCACCTTGTCTTTGACATGGAAGGTCAGTTTCTTACGAGATGCTTTCATGTACAGAAACTTTTAAGATGAACACACACACACAGAGTCTGAAGTCTGAGTGGTAGCATTTCTACGTTTTAGAGCAGATGTTCTCCAGAGTCTATTAAGGTTCAAAAGACAGATTTATAACATTTTAAAATATTTCAGCCAGGATACTTTGGTATTTTGTAAAGGACTTTTCATCCTACCCTGTTTTGGGGATTAGTATGAAGGTGAAGAAATAGATTCTTTTTTCACAAAGCCATCTCACTTTGCCATTTGGGGAAATTTAATAGTAGAGTCGAAGTTTACGAAGCTCTGATGTAGTGTTCAGCCTTTTAGTAACCTATGCTTGGTCATGGGGACATTTTTATTATTTTTTTAAATATTTATTTATTTATGCATATAAGACCTGGGGTAAAGGCCAGAATCGTGGAAGATGAAAGGATTCACCAGAGGCAGAATGGGGAGCAGACAGGCAGATCAACTGAAACACACTGCTGAGGGGAGCAGCAGGTGAGACAGGAGAGGTCTGCCTGTGCCATGTGGGTCCCCTCCCTGGCCGGCGGCAGGGATCAAACTCATCTGCAGTGGCTGTGGTTTGCTTCATAGTGTGTTGCTTAACCCACTGCACCACCAGGGAGACCCCCTGGGGATATTTTTAAATCACAAATTAGGTGATAGCATTTCTTACAAACAACCTGTTAGCTGTATGTTTTAAACAGAAAAAGTTCAAACCAGCTTTTTAGATGGATTGCAACCACTAGGAAATGAGTATCTTTTCCTACCATTGCCATCACCTTGATATTTTGGGCAGATTCCATTACTTAGGTTCCTTTTGGTTATTAGAAAGACTTCTTTTTTAAAAAAATAGTATTTATTTTTATTTTATTTTGTTTACAATGTTTGCTTTCTTTTGTAGGTATAGTCCCCATAGAGTTTCCACCAATTCACCTGTGCACCATCACAAAAGTCCCTTGTGCTCTTCCCATCCTGGAGAAAGGCCTCCTTTTAAGATTAATAATTCTAGTGGAGAGGCCTCCCTGGTGGCTCAAGGGGTTAAGTCTCAGCACTATGAAGCAGTCTGAAGCCACTGCAGCATGAGTTCCATCTCCAATCAAGGAGGTGATCCACGTGGCGCAGCAGACCTCTCCTGTCTTTCCTGCTGCTCCCTTCAACAGTGTATTTCATTGCATCTGCCTGTTCTGCTCCCCACTCTGTCTCTTGTGAATCCTCTTACCCCCTCACCTCTGTCCTGTACCCCAGTTCTTGTATGCATAAATAAATCTTTAAAAAATAATTCTAGTGGAATAATCATCAAAACTTCTGCTTCTTATTTCATCGAAAATGTCTCCTTTTTGTTTAGCTAACATCTGGGGAAAATGGTGGAGAAGAGGAGCCTAGGCTTTCATTTTTCTGGGTCTAAATTCTCCCTCCCCCTACATGTATCCTCCCAGGTACAGGTGGAGAGGAAGGGAGAGTGGGAAGAGTAATTTTTGTGGCTCTGGGAATAACGCTGTGTCCTTCAGTGTCCCAATGTCAACATCATCTTCAGGTGCACATTTTTGTATTCCTTTGGGGCCCCATCTTTGTTTGTGTGGCCCTCTGCATAAGATCATTCCAAGGCTGGTGAGTGTTCTCTGGAGGTCTCCTTCACTTGGTTTGACATTGGTATAGGTGGGAAGACAAAATAACAGAGCTTTCCCTTTTTCTATTATTTCCTTAAAATCAAAAGATCTTCCTCTCAATAAACTTCCAGCTACTATATTGGACTGATAGCAACAACACTTGGATAATTCTAAATAAGGGTCACATCAATGTATGTAGCACTACAATTTAAAAATGTGGCATGATCATTGTTAGCTTTATGGTCTTAGCTGAACATTCAATCCACTGGCATTTTTTTTAAGGTTTATTTTTATTTATTTATGCTTAGAAGAACTGGGGTATAGTCCAGGGGTGTGGTGAGTGAGAGGATTCACCAGAGACAGAGTAAGGAACAGAACAAACAGATCTTCTGAAATACACTGCTGAGGGGAGCAGTGGGTGAGGCAGGAGAGGTCTGCTGTGCCATGTAGGTCATCTCCCTGGCCAGGAATTGAACTCATCCTACAGTGGCTGATGATATCTTTATAGAGCTGAGACTTTAACCCCTACGCTACTAGGGAGGCCTCCGATCACTGCATTTAAAGTCCTGTAACAGTCTCATCAGAACAGTGCTTTCCTACCATAACTCTAAACACACCTCTCCCATTTCTCTTCATACTCCTAGTAATGTTAACCTAGTATGATTTAGCCATAACTCCCCTTTCCCTTCCAAATGCAAGTACCTTAGTTTTTCTTCAATCTCAAGGTCTTTGCCCGGTCTTAGCTTGTTGAACTTTTACTTATCCTTGAAGTTCCTATTCAAATGTCACCTCTCTAGGAAGTCTTTGCAGATTTGACCAATGTAAATACAGCTCATCTTTTCTAATACTTGCTTAGCATTTTTTGTGTCTATGGTAGAACTCAATATCACTTGATTCACCTTGTTCAAAACTGTTCATTTACCTCCTAAGCACCAGAAAAGGTATTAAATGATGGGAATTAAAAAATGAGTAGGGCACAATTACTGAACTCAAGAAAGTTGTTCTAGGAGAGCAGACAGAACCAGATGTGTGAAAATTTTAAATGTCTGTTCAGTGTAAGCAAAACCTATAGTTTCACTCAAGAGAGAAGGGAGTGATTAACACTTGGAAAATATTAATTCATTCATTTCACAAATATTTATTCCATCAATAAACCTGATCTATGTATCAGCACAGGAGTGGGCAATGAGAATGTAGTGGAGAATAAGAAAAATCCATATTCTCACACTTCTTAAGTGCTAGCAAAAAAAAAAGTAGAAGTAATATTTTGAGTTGTAAATTTTATGAAATGGGAAATGTAGAACCTAATAAAAAGGAGACCGATACTTGAAAATGCTGCTGAATTTGAATTTATTGTGGTTTCATAAGGAAGTTAGGTGGCATTTTTTTGCATGTATTGAAATTCTAGGAAATTGTAGGATTGGAAAATGAGGTTAAGGCAGATAGGTATACATACATGTACTTGTCTCCTGATTCATCAGTGTCCTGAAAGTTTATGTAAACAATGCCCATAAAGTTATGATGTCATCTCTTTCAAGCTTAGAAAAATGAGTCAGTACTCAGTCTATACTAACCAAGCTCATCTAAGTTGACAAAACATGTAAATATACATACAGAAAGACCTCAGTCTATTTGTGCTGTTGATAAAACAAAAGCTAAGCATCCCTGTATCTTCATAGTGTCGTATAAAGTCTTCCTAATAGTAGGCTATAAGTGAATATGTTAATTTTCATTCATTCTTGATTCAAATATCCTTCCACCCTATCTCTTCCACTGATGAGGTGCTATTACCGGATGTTAGAATAATCTCAAGAATGATTTTGGCAGAACATACTAATTTTAGATAAAAAGAAAGTAAAGACTTGAATATGCCAACTTAAATACACTTTGTTTTTAATTTTGATAACTAACTTATGGGCAATTAAAAGCATGCATTTATATGAACACCTGCCTGTGCTCTTATGTCCACCAGAGCAGGGATTGTTAGCAAAACATTTCTTTGTGGAAATTGTGGATGTTTTTGTAACCACAGCATGAAGTGAGCCCACTGCCCATTTTACTGCAGGAAAAATAGCTTTTATTTGCTGTACTAGTGGTGTAACTCCAAGGGAGGATACCCTTTCCATGAAGAGGCTTGAAGTAATTAAAGCGAATGGGGTGCCAGAGAGGACAGGGCTGGCCAGGGAAAGGGGAGTTGTAGAGTTCCCATAGACTGGCTTATGGGTCATTCATAATTCTTCACGGGTCACATGTTCATTTTTTGGGAAATGGGTGGGGGAAGGTGGGCTTAACTTGTGTTCCACGGGGGTGTTTGAAGAGTTTGAAGTCAAGGTTATTATTGGTCTCTTTTTGGAGTTTGTGCCTGCTTCTTAGAGCAGGGCTACTTGATAACCTCTTAGAACCTGTTTCAACTAGCTTCTGCTGGTTGGACTCAGCTCATCTTATAAAACAAGCTGAAAAGGCAAAAGTTTGAAAAGAGAGAAGGAGTTGCTGGGAAATGAGAACAAAGAGCATACTTTGAGCGCTCCTCGTAGGACAGGATTGAATTCTGCAAACGCAGTTTCTGACCGTGGTTTCTTTATTGGTTTCTGACAGTATTTCAAATCTATAAGCCCTCACTAAGAATAAATGTTGTTCCAGACATTTTACCATGAGTGATAAGAACGAGGAGCATCTACTAAGAATAAAACTATTTTCCTTGGGATCACAAACCACTAGAACAATGCCTGAGATTAGTGATAACAAACATTACTCACAAAAATGTTTTCTTCTCTGAAACTGAAGTTTTTGTCCTTTAGAGGAGCCTTTCCTTTATATGTCCACTGGCAAATTCACAGTCTCTTTAAAAAATAATCTTTATGGCATATACAATGGAATAAAGACAGCCTGTTCAATAAGTGGTGCTGGGCAAACTGGACTGCTACATGCAAAAGAATGAAACTAGCATACTGCCTTTCACCAT
>JAGFMF010011858.1:6390320-6431959 GCA_019455555.1 Galemys pyrenaicus
GATGGTGCACTGGTGAGATGGTGATGGGGAATACATGGGGATTACAATTAATGGCAAGTATATGTAAATTTTAAAATATTTTAATAAAAAAAATAATCTTTATGGCCAGACTATGGAAGTAAGTTAGAGGTGCTCAGATCATCTCTTGAGATGACTCTTTCACTTCCCCAGAGTGCAAGCAGGTGACCATTAGGATGGCTTTAACAATAATGCAATGAGGGGGCCTCCCTGGTGGCGCAGTGGGTTAAGTGATGCACTATGAAGCAAACCGCAGCCACTGAAGCATGAGTTCGATCCCTGCCACCGGCCAGGGAGGTGACCCACATGGCGCAGCAGACCTCTCCTGCCTCACCCACTGCTCCCCTCAGCAGTGTATTTCAATCTATCTGCCTGTTCTGTTCCTCACTCTATCTCTGTTGGATCCTCTCACGCTCCCCCCAACCCCTCCCACCCCCGCCCGCACCTCTGGCCTGTACTCCAGTGCTTGTATGCATAAATAAATAAATCTTTAAAAAAAAACCCAATAATGCAATGCTTCTCAAAAGAACACTAAGCTTGTGGGACATTAATACGTGCCATTGCCCCCCTCCCACTACCCACCACCAAGAAAAGATTCATTAGTCAAATGAGTTCATTTTGGAAGTCCTAAGTTACACTAAAATACTGATAAATCTGATGTCTTAGAGCTCAATGTCTCTCTAAGTGTAGCTACAATTGTAGGTAGCAGTTCCCAAACACATGGAATCCTGAGACCATGTCAGGGCACTAGTGTCTTTCACTTTGGGAAAGACTAATGTGGTAGGTCCTTTCCATTTCTTATGTCCACAAGAAGTGCTTCATCAGTATTTATTTCCTCTAGTTGGAAACTAGGTACAGGAATGCTAGCTAGCGATGGGCATCCCAGGCATTAGCTATTGCAGATAGATGGGCATTGCATCGTTCTTGTCACTTAGAGTTTTCATGAAGCCCTCCCCAGTTCACTGTGCTAGGTGTGGGGAAATAAAATGAACACAACACTTCATATGTATTAAGATTATGATGTAGTTTGGAGGGAAATGCAAAATTTATTTACTTCAATATCATAATGTCATTACCATGTACAAGAGAGAATGGAAACCCAGAGAAGGGATACTTGCTTAGCTTGCACGTCCAGGGAAGACTTTTTGGAGGAGGTTATGCAATAGCTGACTTAATGAAAGAGCAGCCATTAATCATGTGGGACTGTGGAGAGGTGCCTTCCAAGTTTAATGTTATGACCATAAGTAAGGGTAAGGGAAATGAAGAAACTACACGCGTTTGATTTTTGATATTACAGAGAGAGGAATATAAAAGTGATAGCTCTTTGAAAGAAGAGGCTGTGATATTTGGGAGTGAGGAGGATGAGTCAAGTACTTGAGATTCATCTGAACCACTTCAGTCAACCCCATAGATAACTCTCAGGTCAAGACCAGCTTCGACCTTGGAGCTGAACTTTAGATGGAGGAGACTTGCTTTTTTTTTTTGTTATATCAAAGCAGAACACATCTTAAAAGGGCTTCAAATAACTAAAATTAGGTCTGTGACAAAAGAGAAAAAGAACAGTGATGGTCTTCTAAAGCAAAGAGGGGCTTCTGAGAGGAAGATCACGCCTTTCACTCTACCTCATTATGCTGTAGCTGGCGGACTGAGAGGAAAAATGCTTCTCTGTGTAGCAGCTCATTAGCAGAAGAAGAACTCTGACATTAGTTAAAATGTTGATAGATGTGACAGGTGGTGTGAAGACAAGATGGTGTTGTCAAATAGAAGTGGGAGCCCTCCAGCCTCGTGTCTTGCTTTATATAACCAGTTTACGTAGCATATATTAAACTGTTAAAAGAGTCTTGGCTGAGTAAAACATACTGGGAAAGTACAGATTAATATTTTGAACCAAACTATGATGTTCTGTATGCTTTATTTCCGTATGCTTCAGTGCTTTTATCTAAACCTACACTGTGACTTTATCTAAATCTGTTTTTTGACTTTATCTTAGTTCTTTTTTATAGGTATTGATAGCTGGGTTTTCTTCCATGTCCCTGTCTCCAAACTCCCTATGTAATTTCTCTGCCTAAAATGTGCTCAGGGCTCCTCTGTTGGAGAAAAGAGAAAAACAAAAACAAAGGAAACATACTAAAATATTTCACCAATCCCAGAAATCTTTTAGTTTCCATTCAGTTTTCTGATTTTTTTCTTTTTTTAATGACTTCATTTTTGGCCGAAAAAGATTTTCATTCATAGCTTACACCTTTCAAACTACCCATTCATTAACTATTTGCAATGAAGTTTTAGTTCCCAAAATAATGAGGAAAAAACTCTCACAAAGATCTTCAATGACTTCCTAGTAAGTGAATCTGATAGCCATTTAGGGTTTTGTTAAAGTGTTGTTCTTATCTCTCCATGCTTGTAGTTCCACTGATACTATAGTTTACCCAAAATACTCCATTCCTTTGTGTGTAGTGATACACTCTCCTGGAGTTCCTCCTAAGATTTGGGTGTTCTACTTATGGTATTACTTGGGTCATGTTATTTAAATCTGAGCCTCAGCTTTCTCACAGCTAGAAAAATAACACCTACCTACCTGATAGATTTGACTCAGACTAAAATTAGATAATGTATGTAATAGTTTTATAGATAACCTTTACAATAATCTTTAAAACAGTAATAGGTCCTCAACAAACTAGTCCTTTCCTGTTCCCATCTTTCTAACCACCTCTCTGACTCAGTCTCTGGATCCTCATCTTCTTATTAATGTCGTTTTTCTGCAAGGTTTGATTCTTGGCCTTCTTATTCATGTTCCTTTTCTTGAAATCTCACCTACTGTCATTTCCCTAAGTATTACTTTTATGATTGACCCTCTAACCCCATGTACATGTTCTTAACTTCTTGTCCTTGCTACTCATTACAACCTTCATGTGAATATACCACCGTCATCTCACATTTAATGTGTCACATCTTTCCTCCGAAATGTCTTTTCTCCGTGTCTCTCATTTTTGTTAATAATACTATCATCTCCCAGGTTCCCAGGTAAAAAAAGAAAAAAGTCAAAGAAAAGACTTTGTCTTTGATCTTTCCTCTTTTTAGTTCCTGTAGTCAGGAATCAAATACCATTGAATTTCACCTCTGCACTGGCTCTCCAACCTCTAACTTCTTTCTAACTCACACGTCACATGTTCTAGGGTTACATTCTCATTGCTCTAGCGGTAAGCACATAGCCAGTCTCCCTGCTTTTATGATCAACCCAATTCATTCAGCACACACACATTTAAACAAGTTGTAACTAACTTGTTAGTATTGTCACCCATCCCTCCCGCTGTACAAAAACCTTCCTCGTTAGTCATTGTCCAAGGAGCTCAGATTCACTGAATGACTTTCTTGAGCTGACCCTAAATCAAATTTCCAATCTTATCTCCAACTTTACAAATTTATCTCCTCCATTCAAATTGAAGTACTTATTTCCCCCATGTTTTTTTTTTTTCTTTTGGGGATGGCTCCTTTGGTCTGTGTTGCCCTCCTAAAAGCCAACAAGTTTATATTACCACAGCGATGTAAGCATTTCCTCTTCCAAATTCCCATAGGACTTTATTCATGTCCATTTCCTGCTACTCCTCATGTCACTCATAGAAATCAATTTGTATGTATCAAAGTTGTAGACGTGGCAGTTGAGATATAAGGGGGTCTAGTTGCATATGTAGCTATGTACACATTATACCAGGAATTAGCAAACTATGACCTAAGGGCCAATCTGACCCTCCACCTATTTGTATGCAACCATAAATTATAAATTCACTTGACATTAAAAATTTTTTAATTGTGGTAAAAGAACACAGAACTTAAAATTTGTCATCTTAAGCTTTTTAAGTGAACATTCCAGTGGGGCAAGTACTTTCACATTATTGTGAAAACAGTCTCCAGTACTCTTTATCTAGTAAAATTGAATTTTATCCCCATGAGACAACTTCCCATTTCTTACTCCCCTAGCACAATTGTTGCTTTGTTCTCTATGAATTTACTATTCTAGGTACCTCACATAAATGAAATCATACTGTCATTTTGCATCTAGTTTACTTAACATAGGCGCTCAAAAGTCTTTTCATGTTGTGGCAAATGGTAGGATTTCATTCTGTTTTTAAAGGCTTAATAATAGTCCATTTTGTGCATATACGAATTTTGTTTATCCATACACCTGGATTGCATAGAGCTTTTGTCTCTTACAATAATATTGTTATGAATATGGATGTAAAATGTCCTTTCAAGACTGTTTTCAAATCTTTTGTGCATAAAACCAGAAGTGGAATCTCTATATATTTTTGAGGAACCATCATTCAGTTTTCCATAGGAGCTGTACTATCTTACATTCCAATCAACAATACACGAAGTTTCCAATTTTTCCTTATCCTTGAGAGCACTTGCTATTTTCTGTTCATTATTATTACTTTGTCTAATCATCTTAATGGTTATGTCATAGTATCTAATTGTAGTTTTGATATGCATTTCCCTAGTAACTAGTGATGTTAAGCATCTTTAAATGTGTTTTTGTTTTTATTTTTTCCCCATTTGTGTCTCTTTGGAGAAATTTCTACTCAAGTCTTTTGTCCATTTTTAAAAATCTTTGTTGTGTTGTTATGGTATTATATGAGTTCTTCGTGTATTTGGATACGAACATTTATAAGTGAAATGATTTACAAATATTTTCTTGCATTCAATAGGTTGCTTTCTCACTCTATTGAGTGTATTTTCCACACCCTAAAATTTAAAATTTTTATGTACCCCAGTTTATCTTTAATTTTGTTGCCATTGTATGTTTTAAATGGCTGACAAAGAAGAAAGTAGAGTATTTGAAATACATGAAAACTATATGAAATATAAATTTCAAAGCCCATTAATAAAGTTTATTGGAACACAACCATTCTCATGCATTTATATATCGCCTATGGTTACGTTCACAGTACAAGGACGGAATTGAGAAGTTGGGGTACATCTGGTCTGCAAAGTATAAAATATTATCTGTATAGGAAAATATAGAAATATTTAAATATTTTGAATATAAAATATTTTCTATAAGGAATTCTCCATCCTTTTATTAATATATAGTTTGTATCCTTGCTCTGTCCATGGATCTAGTATAGTTTTTTTAGCTAGATTATAGATTAGTAATAGAAGACCCATTTTGCTCTTATTGTAACTGTATAATCCCCATAGAAGTGGGGGTTCTAGGTTCCCTGCCCCTCCCAGGTAAGGGTGGGGTTGAGCATTGGGAAGAGGTTAGAAGAGATGGGGAGAAGACGGGACAAGACTTAGGAAGAAGAGAGAAGAGGAGAAAACTGGAGGAGAGCTGTGGAGCAGAGAGATAAGTGAAGAAGCCTCACTTGCTTCTCAGCCTTGGATTTGTATTAGGGACCTGGGGGTCATGGAAGGAGACACTTGAAAGAGATGTAGGTGAGAGACCCGTGGGGATGGCTGACTTGTATTTTGATTTTACTTCTTTCCTTCCTCACTTTCCTGGCCCCTTCTGGCCCTTTCCTATGGGACTCCATCAGAAGGTGACTTAGACGTGTGGAAAGCTTTTAGGCCCTCATGGCCCTGCTTTGGGCTAACCCTGTTTGGCTGGGCATGAGGGGGTTACTACCTATGAGGGGGTGAGTAACTTTGGATGTTGCATTGGAAACTATTTTAACTATATTCTTTCTCTTTTCTTTATTGCAGAATAATTGTATTAAGTTATTTTCTACTGAAGGTCCTATACACTAAGAGTATGTTTTGTTTTCATGCAGTAGATGGCAGAACCCATTTAGAGCAGGCAGCTCTGACTTATTACATCTGACTTATTTTGGAAGTGGTATAATATTTAATAGAAGTGAGGAGGATACACAGAGGAGATACTGATGTCTTGGGCATTGTCTTTTGCCTTAATAGAGTGCACTGATTCTAGTAACTATTCTAGTAACAAAACAGATTTGGGCCAGGATCTTGCTACAATAATCATAAAAGGGCTACACTACCCTTTTAAATGCAAGGCTTGGAAGAAAGTACATTAACTGATGTCGCTTTGATGAGAATTTGGGTTCAGTGGGCTGGGTCCTTGGATTACCTCTGAGAAAAGTTTCATCAGAGTTCCCCTTTCAGGGGCACACAGCAGATTTACCCAAGAGACAAAGATGTTTGCACAGATGCAGGCAGGTGAAGGTTTAAAAGGACAGTTTAGAAAAAGTAAAGAAGCAGCTGGCATACACTCAAGCTGGCAGAAAGAGATGCCTTCTGCCGGTGAAGTAGTTGTACTGATGGTGTTTCTCTTTTGCATTGGGGTTCATTCCTTTGTGGAATTGTTACCTGTTGTTAAACTAATCACTTCTAGGGTGTGACTAGTTTAATTTCTAAGGAGGAGGGATTCTCTAATGGCTCTTAACCTCCATATCCTCAACTCTGTTCTGGCCAACTTTTTTTTCCCTTTATTTATATATTTGACATGGGTTTCCCACCACCATTTCACCTATAGCAATCTGAGCCTTAGGATTTTCAATTCTGTAGCTAAACAACTATGTTAATCATTTTTATCCCCACTTCCATCTTTTGTTCTTATGAGCCTTCATCCCAAATTTTCTACCTTTAGTCTCCACCATTAACAGTCAAGGTGCTCCTATTTAAGGTAGTGTTTATAAGCATTGAGTCTTCCTGATTCTTGACCAAACTCAGTATTAAAAAGAATACATGTTAATTAACTGGAAGAAGCAGAGAGTCTGAGCCCAGGCATCCCTGATCAAAATATTTTTACCACCTATTCTACGAGAATGAGTCTCTTGAAACTCCCCACCCCAACACTGTATTCCAGCCTCCAGTACTTCAGATGAAAGTGTCACTATGAACGCCATATAACAAACCATTTCCCTGTATCTGCAAACTCTAGTTCTTTTTTATTTCTCAGCTAATGTGTGCTTGTGACACTGTTAGCAGACAGAATGAGGGACCACCAGGACCCCAAACCTGCACACACTCAATAGGTTCTGCCCCATAAAGACAAACATATTCTTAGTGCTTAAGACCTTCAATGGAAAAGAACTTTAACAGAATTTGTGTGCAATAGAGAGAAGGGAAAGAATATACTTAAAATAGTCCCCAATGAAACGCTCGAAGTTATCCATCCCTTCCTGTTTGTCCAAATAAGGTTGACTGGAAGCAAGGCCACTGGAATGCAAAAGCTTGCCACAAGTCTAAGGTTCCTTCTGGTGGAACCATAACAAAGGGGCAGGGAGGCCAGCCAAGTCCGGAAGGAAAGGAGCAAAATTAAAATATAGGTCAAGATAAAGCCTGCCATTGTCAGCAACCCCACAGGTCTCTCACCCATGTCCTTTCAAAGGTCTCCTTCCATGTCCACCACATCCCTGGTGCAAGTCCAAGGCCAAGACGCAATATCTGTCTGCTGTAGGTCTTCACATGTCTATATGCTATAGGTCCCTCCTCAAGTCTTTTTCCAGTCTTCTTTTCTTCATTCAATCTACTCTCTTGGTCCCATTTATCTATTCTTAGATGTTGAGCCCAACCTTATAATAGGTGGGGCACGGAAACTGGAACCTCCCCTTACTATGGGGATTACACTATTATAACACTAGGGCCATGTGGGATGTGAAATCTAATAAGCAAAGCAGAAGACTAACATCTTAGTAGGAGTTAGTTATTGGTTTCAAGTCATACAATTCATTCTGGCATTTTTAAAAAAAGTGTATTAAAGTATATGATGTAGTTCACAGAATCTCTGAGAGGGTCAGAGAGCTGCGTGGCCCAGATAAGTGGGTAAGCACATCGTGGAACCTTCTGGCAAAGGCCCGTAAAGTTGCCTCTTTTTAACACACTTCTAAAACTGGACACCAGAAGTTCTGTCCCAGCCACAGACAAGAATCGTTGTATTTCTACAGCACTTTGCAGAAGACCGTATCTCCCCACACACTAGTTCTCTGTTCATATCACTTGTTTCTACAATCAGGTTTATTGCATTGTTGAAACCTAAGCCACAGTACAGCACTGTTGCTGTGAAAGAATGTGGGAACATTCAGTTGTTGACTTTCCAGCCTTTGGAATAGAAATATGCACGCAAAAGGGGGAGTGGGATAGTTTTTAATTAAGGCAATCTACCTATCTGCCACGCTTAATATTTGGGATTCTTTATCATCATTATAATATCAGGTAACCAATATGCTATCAAATGTAATTATCTTAACTATATAAAGGAGATCACACAAGCTCTAACTGCTCTGTAGTCACTTGAAATCAAGATGTGTAAACACTGATACAGATAAGCATATATATAGAAACTATCTAGACAGGTAGGAAATGTGTGACAGCTGCATGATAAGAAATTAGTGACAGCAGGGCCTGCTGTGTTTGTTTTGTTCTGGGATTATTCTTTAACTAAATCACTTCTTAAGCAGTGACCCATTGAGGATAGATAAAATGTGCAATGTCATTCCCTGGATATGTAAAAGAGAACCCCTTTATTCCTTCTCAATTTTTCATATTTCATAATCCCTTCCCTCCCCCAACATCTCCTCCTTAGGAATTTTTGATTTTATTTTTATTTTCTGATTTTTGCCATTTCTTTTGCCATAGTTGATTATAAATCTAACCTGGACTGTGGAGAGCAGTTATTTAAAATATGGTTTACAGACAAGCTACGAGTCCTTAAGTTGTAAGTGATCCGAGATGGGATAAAGAGCTTGTTCCAGAATGTAAATCAACTATCGCTTTTTGGCCCTTTGACTAAGATCAAGTACAGAATGTAAATCAACTAAATTATAAACACTCAGCTCAGCTGACATTTAGTTTTTTTAAAACGGGTTTTCTCAATGAAGGAAGCAGTGTGTTGACTTTCTTTTTGGTGCAAGTTCCAGATCTTGTTGCAGACTGGCATTTGAAGTAGCCTGGTATAGTGCAAATTATTCTTTTTATTAAAAAGTTAAAATCACTATGAATATGAAATGACAATTTAGGACCAATAGTAGTTATTTTGGATGTTGCAAAGTATCACTGTCTTTTCAGAGACTCAACACAATATACTCCTCAAGGCAAACGAGATGAAAAGCCAGAAGCATCTCAATGGAGTATCCAAAGACAATGAATGGAGGGCCATCTGCTGAGGTGGGACTCTTTCTTTCTTTTACATTTTTATATATCTTACCTCACAGAGGTACCTACAAGTGCTGTTAGTGGGTAAACTGAAGAGCACCAAGAGACCCCCCCAAACCTGCCTGCTCTAAATAGATTCTGCCATCTACTGCATAAAGACAAACATATTCTTGGTGTGTAAGACCTTCAATAGAAAGGAACTTCAGTGTCCAATAGAAAGAAAATAATAGTTTCCAATGAAATACCCATCCTGTCATGGGTAAATGTCCACCCAGACTGGGTGGACCCAAAGCAGGGCCGCTGGGCCACAAAATCTTGCCATTAGCCTAAGGCACCTCCTGGTGGGGAACCACCTAAAGGGGCAGAAGGGCCAGGCAAATCTGGAAAGAAAGGAGCAAAACCAAAACACGAATCAGAATAAAGGCTGCCATTGCCAACCTCTGCATGGGTCTCTCTCACCCACGTCTCTTTCAGAGATCCCCTTCCATGTCCCCAAAGTCTCTGATGCATATCTGAGGCCAACAAGCAAGCGTGGTTTCTTCACATGTCTCTGCTCCATCTGCCTCCTCCAGGTCTTCTCTCTCCGTCTTCTCTCACAAAGCCTTTTTAGCGTGCCCTCAGGTCACTCAGCTCCACCCTTCAACAGGTGGGGCAGGTAACATGGAACCTCCCTCTACTAGATTAAACTGTTACAGAATCTGTAAATTAGATTTTCATTCAAAGCTTATTGAATGGAATCCTTTTCTTTTCAAGCTAAACTTATCCCGTGTCTTGTCTCAAGAGACCTGAAAGCAGAACATCTGCTCTGGTGTCTGAGGGAATGTTGGCGAGCAGGCGCTGACTTGAATCTCTGAGGACACCTTCTCACCTGTTGGGGAGGAGGTGGGAGAGGTTGCTGCTCTTTGCGGAAGACATCTTTGGACTCATCATCCTGTCAGTGTAAAAGAGACTTTTCAGCAGAAAACTTTTCATTTATCTCTTTCTAAACAGTTAACTTCTGAGCAGGAATCATAGGTGCCCTTAACCTCATGTTTTACACTTTCCTAATGATTTTTTAAACTTAATTTAAATCAATATCCTTGAGATCTTGGAAATTCTTTAAAATAAAAAACCCAAACGTCCAAACTCTAGCAGAGGAGAAAAAAAAAAAAAGCAAAACTTGACGAAGTAAAATAATCAATTGCCAGCTGGTGAACCTTTAAAGAGTATTAATTCAATTGGATAAACTGCAGTTAAATAACTTTTATCAAGCAAACTGTGTTGGGTGGTTTAAAGCAAGAAGAAAAATTCTAAAAACATACAGAGAATAGTAGTTTATGTGTCAAGAAAAACTGAGAGAATTTTTGAAGCTCTGATGTCTAGCAGAGAGCACTTAAATCATTTTTCTCCAAACTTCAGTCATAACACTTCAAAGAGTTATAGCCATAATACAAATTTTTAGACTAAGAAGTGGTGTTTGAAGTTATTTTATAGGATTTTGCTGTAAGGGCTCCAATTGATTTGCAGTAAGATAAAAGAAGAAAACTTTATTTTTCGAAGCTTTGTCGGAAAAAGCTGGCCTTCCATTGGCTGGCCTGCCAAGATGCCTGCAGGGCACGGTGATGTAGCTGCTCATATTATCTGCCTATATGAGCCGAGCTGGGCTGGCACCTCCTGCTGTTTGTGTTATGGTTAAAATCTGTCACAAAACTGGTGGTGATTTATTAAATGTTTAATGAAGGGAGACAAAAACTTCAATAACTACAAACAGAAAAGTAGAACATCACATTAAAATATAATAACACATATTACATTTCTATTTTTCATCCCAATTTTCACTTGCTAAAAATGAGAAGGGCACACTCGGAAAGCCAGACAACATAAAGAAATTCTGAGAAGTACCTACTCATGTTAACAAAGGATATGCTTTAGTTTTATGCTGCTTTGCGTTCTTTTTCTTCTCCATAAGAGATAAAGGAAACAAATCCTTCCAGAAAAACAGAGACTATGCAAACCTTGCTTCCGAAAAGGGTCAGTATTAGGCTTTCTATTAATAGTATATAAAACACTTCACGATTTGTGTAAAACTTGATGACAAATTTGAATCATGGAATTAAATGTGCTGCACCTATTTATTTTATGGTATTCTATTTAAATATTGATTGTTCTAGTGAACTTTCCTTGGTTCATACATATGAAACAGTCAGACAAACAATCACAGACATGTCTGAAATTTTGCCTTTAAAATAGACTCTAGTTTTTTTTTCACCATTATAGAATCTGGGATGCCATTTTAATAGTTTTTCAATGAAAAACATCAAGGGTGTCTTTACACTGCTCACCTAGCTCACTGATGTCCCAAGCTGATATCTGTTCTGTGTGTGTGTATTTGTGTGTGTGTGGGGGGGGGGGGGCGGGGAGAGTGCAGTTGCTGCTTTTACTACATAAATATATATTTTAAATTATCTCACTAAATATCTTTCTCCCCTTCCTCCCTCCCTCCTCTAAATTACTTAAGGTTTTGAAGTATCAAATGATTCTTTATGTTTATTGATTCTGATTTACTTAATCCCTGTAATGGAGATTTATAGAGTAAGTGAAGATGAAATTTTGAAAATACAGAAATATTGATTTTGTTATAAGCATACAATTCCAATATGACTATATGAACATCTTGTTTGCATTAAGACTTCTAAAAGGTTTTGCCATTTATGTTATCAGATATAGCCTGGCTTACAAGAGGGTCATTTTTCCATGCACTTGAACTCAACGTATATAGTCCAATAAAATAATCAAATGTATTTGGGAGGGGGGAAATGTAATAATTGGTTGATGGCTGAAGTTTCTACCTGTCAACTGTCCTCTGTCACATTAAAGGATATAGACATTATAATAAATCTATATTGTTTTAGCTTCTAAAACTAGTTAGTCAATTTGCTATCTACCCTTTCATTCATTCACAAAATGTTAACTGAATACATACTCTCTGTATCTATCCTCTAGAAAGCAAAGGGAAAATACCAGAATAACAAGCATGGTCTGTCCTCATGGTGACAAATACAAACCAAAACAATAAGAAGTTGCAGTAAGTTCTATGAAGGAAACAAAGGCTGTTACTTTAAGACCTTGGAATTCTTTCCTATCAGTTAAAGTAGAGCAACATACTATCTCTGAAGAACTGATAATTGAATAACAAACTGAAGGGTCACACAATTAGACCAAATAACTGAAATAATTTTTACAAATCTGATTATTTCAGTTATCTTGGCACATCAAAGAAAATTAACCATTAGCTAATCTGGTCAATTCATCATTTGTTCATCCTAGAACCATTGGTCTGGTTAAATTTTTTTTTTTCTTTGAACAGGTTTTGTGACTCTTTTTGCTGGAATCAGTATCTCTTGATATTTTTAAGTTTCCTCATTTTAAAATTTTAAATTTTCTCTCATTTTACTAAAATTATTGTTACTTAAAAATTAGAACTCAGGCTATCACTTGAAAATGAACCTTGGAAATTAGAGTAATAATGAATTGCTACATTTTGTCCTCTAATTCTTTTACAAAGACAGAACCCCAAACTGCTTACTGTCTATAGATAGTTTGGATTTAATTTGGTCTCTGTATGTGTATACATATGTGTGTGTGTATAAAATTTGGGAAAGTGGGCCTCCCTGGTGGCACAGTGGGTTAAGCAACGCACTATGAAGCAAACCACAGCCACTGCAGCACAAGTTCGATCCCTGCTGCCGGCCAGGGAGGGGACCTATGTGGCGTGGCAGACCTCTCCTGCTATGCCTGCTGCTCCCCTCAGCAGCGTGCTTCTATTATGCTGCCTGATCTGCTCCCCGCTCTGTCTGTGATGAATCCTCTCACCCCCCCATACCTCTAGCCTGTACCCCAGCTCTTGTATGCATAAATAAATAAATCTTTAAAAAAATAAAAATAAAAAAAATAAAATTTGGGAAAGTACTTTGGTCATTTTGTGAGCACTTAGTTTGTGTATCAACAGAGAGATAGAATGGACCAGCCTGGGATAGTGGTATTTGAGGCCTGGTTTCTAGCATTGCCTCTCTTGTAATGCTGTAAAACTCTAAGGAAGTAAATTCATTGAACTCAATAAATACTCAGGAAGAGTTTATTTAGTACAAGTCTTTCAAATATTTCCCAAAATTGAACTGTCCTTAAGGGCATTACCATTTATTTATTTATGAGGAAAAACAATTTTATTAATATGTGATAGAATAAAACAGTCATAAAGAAGTATCAACTAGGAATTATTATTGCTTAAATGATATATGAACAATGCTACAGAGAGAGATGAGTATATGTGAAAAAGCTCCACACAGGAGCTGGAATGCAAAGTGGATGAAAGAAGATACAAATCTCAGTATGCAAAGATGGATAAATGGAGGTTTCCAGGGAGATGACTGGCCATGAGTAGAGGAATGGGGCCTGGAAATTGTGTGTCAACTTCAGTGATTTGAAACAGTACACATGGCAGAATAAAACATTTTAACCTCTCCCCTCCTCTAGTATTCCAGTATTCCCTTTCCCTCTTTGGTGTGATCACATCTGGAAATTGCTCTTTGAATTCTCAGAGTCTAATTGTCCCGCACAAATGCATGGGAATATAGAATCGTTTTGATAAATTGCACGACACATTGGCGCTTGATAAATATTAGTCCAAAAAATGAAAAAAAAAAAAAAAAAAGATTGACTCTCTGTTCCCATCTCTTATGTACCTGCCTTCCTGTCTCTTCCATTTGGCCCTAAGAAATTAGCAACTTGAAGGTCTTAGAAACAGGGAAGTGATTCAGAAAAGTCACTTCAAAGCAAGACCTCTCATTCCCGATAGAAGGTACTGGTTATGCTGAAGGATGATTACCGTCCTGTGACAGAGGAACTTCTCAGAGAAGCTAAGAAAGTTTGGAGTCTATTTCCTTTATCACGACCTGTGGCTACTGTGGAGATAGTTAAGGGAGCGACAGCACAGGCAAGCTAGCCAAGGGGTAAAAATAAAAGAAAAGGGTAATTATCTTGGGAGAGTTGGAATTCACTCATTTAAGAAGAGGCCTCTTGCTTCCTGGGGTCACAGGGTTATTTTCACCTGGAGTCTCGCTCAGCCACCTGGGTCTCATGTCCATGGATCTGGTGAGATAACTAACGCCACTCCTTCCTCCTTCAGTGGGCATGCTTGACTAGGAAGCCAGCGACATTTTATAAATTATCTTGTAATATAGTCTCAGAGTGTTTCTAACGTTTAAAAATAATTTTCATTTGATTTTATTTTTCCACTCAAATTGGTTTTCACCACCTTCAACTCCCAGAGTGTAGACGTGAGGGATGACAGACCCTGGTGATGATTATCCCTAGGTTGGCGTTCAAGTGAAGGCCCCTGGCCTGCCAGCAGGTCACAGTGCTGCCAGGGAAGGCATTTGCTGTTTGCCCTGATCTCTGTGGGGTTCTCACTAAGCACCACTGAGAACAGCTTACTCCTCCATTTCCTTTTCTGACAACATTGGGGATTTGAGTGGCTGCCTTGCCAGGTTTCCTCATACTGAGTGCCATAGTCAAACAATTGGCGTTCAAGATGCCCTTTACCATTTCACTTTGGCACACATTACTGGTATCTGCAGGTACCTTTCTGCCTTGTTAGGAGGTGGAATTTTAGAAAGGCGTCATACTGCTTTTAAATACCTTCTGTACTTCACAGATTCATCATAATAATCACCCAAATTGACAGACAGTAAAATTTCAACTTTAATTTGCTTAGCAGTCATGGACAATAACACAGTGTGAATGGTTCCTCTGAATAAGCTATAATTGTTTTGTTATACCCGTGCATTACCCTTCTCAGGAAAGGAAGGAATCTATAACAAGACAGCCTGTTGAGCCTGCTAAATGAGAAAAATGAAGCTTAATTAAAAGATCTATCTTTGCAATAAGGGAATTATATTTGTGTGTGTGTGTGTGTGTATTGGTTCCTCATTATGAAAGATTCTGAGATAAATATTTCAATCATACTTTTATAATTATTTGCAAGCAAGACAAATGGCATGCTGGGTTTCAGTATGTCACCAACATTGTTGTATTTTATTTTGCCTTTGTCAATAGAAATGTAGCAGAAAATGGTTGACCAGCTATTTTGGAAATCCAGAGCTACATTATTAAAATCAGAAACATCCCTTGCTGGGATAAGAATGCAAATATATGCACCAGTGCTGCTCTCGCTTAGTCCACAGGACATCTAGTGGTAAACTGTGCAGTAGCAGGCCCCTTTTAACATTTTCCATCTCCAGCACCTTTCTTTAGAAATGCCAATCTTTGCTTTATTGCACTTTTGGGGAAAAAGAAACTGGAGGAGGACCCAATCATGAAGTGTTTATGGAAAGCAAATCCAGGCTCATCTATCAGTCAAATGTACCTCTGTAATTTGAACAGAGAGAGAACTTTAAAAGATACGTAAACATAGACTGCAGATTGTCCTGAAAGCAACCAGGTTTGAATTTTGATAACGTACAATTATAATGATAACTTTTTGAGCATTGGGATGGACTTATAAATGTTCTTAATTTATTTGTTTAATCAGTAAACAAAATAGGGGAATAGGTGTGACATCCCACCCACCCCTGAAGCACCATTATTTCTCTGCCATAGTCAATTGCCAGCCCCCCACCCCACCCCACCCTCTTTTTTTTATATTGCTAGAATTTTGCTTTCAAAATGTTCTACTGTTACTTGGGCAGGATTGTTTTTATAAGATAAATATAAAACAGTAAGTATATTTTCTATTATTATTATTAGTTATTTAACTTTTGTCCTCAAATATCCGTGATTATTATTTTACTAGTTTTCTTTCCCGCATGCATTTTCAGTATTTAATATGCAGACAAAAATGGGAACTCTGAAAAGTGAACTACATGTTGAAATAAATAGTATCTAACAGGCAGGGCATCTTTGTCTATATAAACTACAAAATTTGGTTTCCTAAATAGATTTGGAAATCAATATGACCATATTCTTTTAATGGCTTTTAAAACCAATTTCCAAAATAATTATAGACACAAACTCCTATGATGTGGCTATTAGTAGGTTAATTAGGTAATAATGAATGAGATGCCATAGGTTAGCTTGAGTTAGCACAATAGGATTTGTTTCAGCATGAAATGAAGTTGAGTGTTAAAAATTTAATCTTTATGTGCTAATATGCATGAGCATACCTTGTTAATTATTGTTGAAAGATTCTTTCTACTTTTGAACACTAACAAATGGATAATTCAGAAATAGATTGTTTTATAGCTGTCCATGCAGATTAGTTTAACAACATCTACAAGATATGTGCAAATTATGTAGTATGTTAGTATAAATACTTATGATAAATAAAAAATCTTTTAAAAATAATAATTTTTAGTCAGTATTTTAGTATGGGGCATTGTGTCTCAAATAAATTAAGTAGAATTATTTTCAGTATTGTAATATTTTTTTCAAAGATTTATTTATTTATGCATACAAAAACTGGGGTATAGGCCAGAGGTGCGGGCCATGGGTGGTGAGAGGATTCACCAGAGACAGAGTGGATAACAGAACAGGCAGATCTACTGCAACATACTACTGAAGGGAGAGTGGGCAAGGCAGGAGAGGTTTGCTGCGCCATGTGGGTCAGCTCCCTGGCTGGAGATTGAAAAAGGCAGTGGCTTTGTTTTGCTTCACAGTGTGTTGCTTAATTTAGTGCACCACCAGGGAGGCCCCAGTATTATAACATTTTAAATAAAAAAAATTCAAATTTTGCTGCTTATAAAAGTAAATACTTTATATATACAACAAAATACTATATTTATATACATACTATAAATACTATGTACTAATATACTTTATATATACAATAATATACTATTGTTGCCTTCTCAAATCCTATTTTTATCACCATTGAAAGAAAGGCTCATTTACTTTTGATATCAGTAGTTCTGGTTAAACTAGTGATCGTTTTAAAAATAATGCTAAGCATGTGAAATATTAAATCAGGTGTGCAGACACAATTACTGAAGTGGTAGCTCAATTGCATCACATTTTGGAATCTGACACACTATGAAACAAAAATTATAGTGAAAATGAGTTTGACTATCTGCTCATTAATTGAGATTCTAATTTGAATTTAACGGCGCAATGTGAAACTACTTGGTCCATTGGAGGTTAAATACTTAATCGTCTTCTTTGTGAATATAAAACACTGGTTTTACATGTCATTTTTTGGTGAAATGATATTAAAGTGCTTTGTAGCAGAATACTTTCTAGGACATATTCAATCTATGAACTATTCAATTATACTATTTAATATATCGCGATACATAGCTATGTTTGGCACTAGAAGGCCCCATAAATTAAGTCTCTTTTCTTCATTCAAGTTCAGAATTGGTTGTGAGATAGACCCAGGGATGAAGAGATTGAGATCAACATCGCAGATTTAAAAAATTAACTGATAAACTTTATCAAGAAGGGTTTTTGGCACATTGGATTTACTAACATTTTACCCTGAATAAATCGGGCATATTTACCTTATCACAGAGGTCTTCCTTCCCCACATGTGTCCCTGTCTAATGGTGCAAAGGCTGCAACTATAAATCAGAGACATTTTTCAGGGAAGGGGGTGAGAGAGGGATCCAAACAAGGGAGGGAAAAGCACAAGGGGCTATGGTGATGGTGCATGGGTGACTTGGTGGCAGGAATTTTATAGGAACTACACCTGAGCAGAGAAAGCATACATTGTACAAAAATGAAGAATGATGCAAAATACATATAAGTAAAATAAATTTTAAAAAATTAAAATTTGAATAAATGAAAAAAATAAAGGTGTAGAGACAGTCTTGCTAAGTTTACCATCAGAGCAGCAGAGCAAAGGAGACTGCACTTTCTCTGCAGGTAGGCAGGACTGACAAACAGAAGACTGAGCTGAGCTGCACATGCTCAGCTGTCAGTCATCTTCCATAGTAGTTTTCATGAAATGAATTGTGTCCCCCTCCCCATTCATATGTTGAAGCCTTACCCCGCGTGCAACTATGTTTGGAGGTAGAGCCTCTATAGAAATAATTACAGCTAAATGTGGTTGTAAGGGTGAAACCCCAATCCAGTAGGACTGGTGTCCTTCTAGCAGAGGGAGAGAGACACCAGGAATGTCACGCACATGGGAAGGCCCTGTGAGTCCACAGCAAGGCAAGGAGAAAGGCCTCAGGGGAATCCAATCCTGCTGACACCTTGACCTTGGACTGGCATCCTACAGAGCTGCAAGGAAATACATTTCTGTTGTTGAAGCTACTTTGTGTGTGCTGTTTTGTTATGATGGCTCAAGATTGTGACCGAAGTAGAGATTCCTTTATATGGAAATGCCAAGATGGGAGACTGAGAATCACCGTCACACAAGCTACTGTCTCACAGGTGTTCATCCTGTCTCCTAGACAAGATTATGAGGGTCTCAGATCCAAAGCCAACAGATCCTGCTTCCTTGTCCTGGCAGAATAATTATCACCTGGTATTCAATAAATACTTATAAATTAATAAGGCTTTTGCAGTCATGAACTATTCTGTCTTCTAATTTTTGTTATTATGATTAGTTATTATTTTTTTATTTTCCCTGTGTATTTTCCAAACTGTGACCATCTTCATTCATAGGGCAAGAGAACTAAGTTTCTGACTATAAGTTTTGTTTCTAAACAAAGATGTTTATTATTGAGTATTTATATTAGATCCCACTAATGAATGTAAGACTTTCAGTGAAAGAATTACAACCTGAACGTTAGATAATCTCTTGCAGTCACCTCATTACAGTTGCTTGAGGGTTTGTATTCAGTTCATGACAAAAACCCATTTACATTTTAAAACCTTTTTATTTTGAAATATATATCCTGAACATATCCAGTTCTAACAATTTTGTAATGGCAAATTTAAATGCTTTTAAAGTCAACTCTCAGGGGTGTTATTTGGTTGAGTATGTTTTTTTCTAATTCAAACATCCTTGAACTATGAGTTTTAGATATGACATTTAATATTTCAGATTTTAAGAAAGTAGATTGGCTTGCCTAAATTGAAAATGTTTTTTGATGTGTTTCTAGATGTGAAATGATAATGTAGAAGAATTCCCATGAGATCAATGGAATTTTTAAAATATTGAGATAATAGAAAAAATTAAATTTCATGCTATTTCCTAGAGACAAAGTTAAGATCCTTAAAAACCAGGAAACTTACAGCAAACATTTTATTTTTGATTTGTTGGTTCATTTTCCCTTAAAACTAGTGACTGCTTCATTCCTTAGTCTCCGTGAAGAAATAAAAACATACGTTAAATGGAGGAATAAAAACATATGTTAAATAGCTTTCAGCACCTCAGGTACATATAATAATTAAATAAGTTTATTTGAAAATAAAATACCTCCCCCTTATTGCCCAGCATTTGCCTCAAGTACATTGATTCTTGTATATCCTGATACCATTAAGATCATGTACCAAAAAAATGAGAAAATGAAGAATCTTCATAAAACTTCTTACAGTTTACTGACCTAAAGAAAATCAAACTATCATCTTCAAATATTACACATGGGTCTATTTCCACAACCAGAAAGATCTGACAGTTCTTCCTCCGCTATCTTGCCTTTGTGTAGTTGCGCTTTTGAATCTAATGAATACCAATGGTGAGTTCACACACCCAGGAAAAAAAATCTGTTTAATGCATCTTGTCACAGAAGACTAGGTCTGATTTATTTAGGGACTAGAAGCCAGATTCTGTACTTGCTACTTGAATGGAAGTTGAATTTTTATCAGAAAGTCATAAAAATTGTACTTTCTTAAAGATAGGGCCTCTGTAGAGTCAGTGGTTTCTTGCTTATAGTTATCTCTGAGCTACCTGGACAGTGTCCATGAGATCTATGAGTCCCCTTTTGTGTATTAGCATCTCACGTCATGTGGTGACATGTTTCCCAGAGGATAAATAAGAGGAATATAAAAATGTGTCTCTGAGGAAGCCAGACCAAATACAAATGACTTGTCAATTTTCATCATCTGGTACTCTCTTCAGCTCTTCTCTCATGAACATGTGACTAATTAACTATTTTCCAAAGCATATTAGGATGAATTATGAATGCTATAAACAGGTATACGCACACACACACACACATACTAATTATCTCTTCCTTTGTAATTCTTACAATATATTCTTATATATACATTATATGTTTAGATAATTAGAAAAGGTATATATGTATACCGTATATAAAAATACATACCTTCACAAAGTGGATATATATATCCACTGTGAGTGTGTGTGTGTGTGTGTGTGTGTCTAGCAAACTGGTCTAGAATGCTGGCAAGAGCTTAGGACATGACACCAAAAGATCTGGATTCCAGTGTCTCTTCTGCCACTTATAAATCAAGTCACTCTATGAAGTGACTTCAAGTCCTGAGCTCTTGTTTAATGATATTGAAAACTAATAACTTCATCCTAACTACATTCTCTGACAGAATTGTAAAGTTAAATGGGACTGTACATGTCAAAGAATTTTGTCACTTGTGAGGCACTTATGACAAAGTAAGTAAACATTCTTCGATTCATTTTTTTAAGCAACTACTACATGCCATACAAAAAATATGCATGTGATAGTGTCCTCATCATCTTTTCCCCAGAAAACAGCCGAGGTGGAGGTCAGATAAAATTAGAAACTCATGTGCAGTTTGATAAACATGACATTAAATTTATTTGGCTTGTATTATTTTGAAAATCCAGAGAAGGCATTTATAGCCCAGGTTATGAGGGGGGAAAAGGACTAGAAGTTTCCTTGAAGGAAAAGTGTGTGGGCTCAGTCATAAAGAGTGAGAGGAGGTAAAAGCAATTAGAAGAATAAAATCATTTCCAGTAGACGAGCAGCATGAACACAAAAGAGAAAAATCACAAGCTGTGGGAAATCACAAAGCAATTTCATTATTTCTGGGTAGTAAAAGACAAAGCAGACAAAGCAACTAAGGAAGCAGTGAGATATAAGTAAACTACTCAGGTGAGCCTTAGTGTAGAAGAGAACAGAAACAATTTAAGGACTGGGAACAGGATAGTTTTCTCTTTTAGACAAGTCAATTCAAGGCTACGTGTATGATAGACATCAAGGGGTTAGAACTGAAAGACTAGAGACTTGCTAAGAGGCTCTTGCCATGATGAGGTAAAAGTTCCTCGGTCTTGGCACTATTACTATTTCGAACAAGATAATTCTTTGCTGTGAGGGAGAGAGGTTTGTTTGTGCATCATAGGGCATTTTTAGCATACTTGACTTCCACCTGTTCTACACTACAAGTGACCACTCACCACCCCCAATGTATGACAACCAAAAATATATGCAGATGTTTCTAAGTGTCTCTTGGGGAGTACAATTTTCCTGGTAGAGAACCACAGGTCTAGATAAAATTTGTAAAGGACCACTCTACCACTTGGTAATTGGTAATAGGACTAGAAAATAGATGACAAACTCCAAAAGAGTATAGGAGGTGACAGTGACAATTCTCAATGACTGATTTGTTGGAGAGGCAGGAAGAGGGTGGAGTGAAGAATGAATGGCAGATTTTTTGACTTTGTGACAGAGTGGATGTTTATGTATCCAATGTGGTCACTTTTAATGTTTTGGCAACTAGAGCATGGCTGAGTTCTACCTTATGTTCAGCATCTATAGGTTTGATACTATTTTGAAAATCATATATACATTAGGATAAAGGTGAGGGAGATTACTGAGGGAAGGGGAAAGGGAATGAAGGGGCAGGTCAGTTTAAAAGATAATTAAATCTCAGGGTCATAGAAGACTGTGACATTGCCTGGTCCTAGAGAATAAAGAGATAGATATTTCCATAAGCTTTCCTACTTAAATGGGGACCCCAATAATTCTATTCTGGATTTCGTCCTTTCAACAGAGAGTTGTGTAGAATCAGAAAAGCAGTGGGCTGAGAATAGCCCCTCAGATACATTTGGTTGCCTCAGAGAAAGAATTCTCAGCTGGAAAGTGGTGGGGGTGGGAGGAGGGGAATGGAAGGCAATGAAATTGTAGTGAGTTGAGAGTAACTTCAAGATGTGGTAATTGTAGACTAGATTTTTGCTTTTTTTTTTTTCCCAATGGATTTGGTTGGCAAGAGGGAAAAAGGGAGAAGTCTTCAGGTTCAAAGAAGTTAATTTTTCTCTCAACATGAGAGATTTGAAATTGTTTGAGGGCAACAGTTTTCGTGTACGTGCTGGGAGAAAGCAAGGAATCTTTGGAGTTCTGAGAATAAGGGTGGATAGGGGTGGGTCAAAGAACAAAAAAATTTATTCTGGAATAGGATTAGGGTACATCGTCTGAAACTGGGAAAAAGGAAGGAAGGAAGGAGAGCGACATAGCGGGTTATTGTATTTAAATTTACACTTAAGCATGATGGAAGCTGAGGAAAATCATGACTGATGTCCTAATTTTTGTGATGAAAGGGCCTCTGATGTCATGCTAAAGGGGGAAGCAATGCAAAGGATGGAGGGTAGGATGATTGTGGAAGAGAACTAAGGAAGAACTCGCCAAGATTACATATATGAAAAACTGGACAGAGCTTCATTTGGAGAATGTCATTTTTTTCTCAAACAGCAAACTGTGGTTTTTCTCAAACAGCAAACTGATGCTGTGTATAGAGGCAGAGAAATGAAATTATGACAGTGGTAGGAGTTGGATTTTGCTAAGTGGACATTTGGTTGTACTGAGGTCAAAGGAGCATCAAAGATGTTGATGAGACATTTGTTCAGATGATCAGGTATGAGGCTCAGGATGGGGGAAGGAAAAAGAGAGTCCTGTGCTATATTTACTAACAGTTGGAATCTGAGTAAGTGACTAAAGGAAAATTTCTAACACGATGCCTAACATGTAAAGATGCTGAATAGGTATTAGTTTCCTCTCTCTTTTCTCTTCTAGATGAAGCATAAAAGAGAGGTCAGTTCCACCAAACAAATGACATTGAGTTTTAGTCTCTTTACCTATAAGATGGTCATGATAAAAATAATCCTCTCCCTCTTCTAGTTCAAGGAGTCACTGCAAATTTTAAAATAATTTTAGTTAACGTAAAGTGTGAATAGAGAAATGTAGTTATTCTGATTACAAATCCATATTATGTAATAGTCATGTAAATTCCTGCTCTTAATTGTAAGATACAATTCAATCATACCTGTGAGTGAAGACACAGTCCCCAATGTCTTATTGTCTCCAATCTTATTGTCAGAAACTGTCATCAGGGTGGAAATAATAGAAGCAGCGTGTAGTTTATTCCACACTGATGGAAAAAGTATGATGATCATGTCATTATTAAATGTATAATCATTATAAGATATGCTAGAAAATGCAAAATGTGATTTGGGAAACAGATGAGAACTTAATGGTGAGGACTGGTGGAGGGCTTGCTATAATCAGCTAGCTTAATTGGTGGCGAGGTAATAGTGGGCGATCTGCCTGCCAAGAAGACCTGGAACAAGAAAAGAATGAATTCGTACCCAGGAGATGCTTGTGAAAAGGGCCATCAATTCTTCTGTCTCAATCCTGTTTTAAGAATGGTCACTAGACACTATTTTATCTTTCTAGGAATAGAAATTGCCATCTAAGGGGCAGGAGCATGGAAAGGATAGGTCATTCCTCTGACAGTTCCTTACTTGTCTACATATAATTAAATCACCCTTCAATTTTTCACTGACCTTATATGAGATTTTTGGAAGTCCAAGTATATTTTTTCACCTAGTTGATGATGTAAGAATAACCAAAGACTCTGAAGATAAAGAAATCTGGTTAAAATAATAGGCTAAAATTTATCTACACTAAGTAAATGAATACTTGGTTTCTACTTTAACAGCAGGAAGAAAGTAAATAGGTATAGAACATCTGAAATAGCATGTGGGGGTGGGGAATGAGAAGAAGCCACTAGTGAGAGGGAAGACCACAGAAAGACAGGTTAGGAACGCTGAGGATAAGCGACCCTGATTCCTTGATTGGTCCTTCGCTGCATATGGGAACCTTTACATGACTCTACCATTGCCCCAACCATGCTTTCTTTTTTTAAATTTCTTTTTTAAAGATTTTATTGATCATTCAAGAGCTGGGGTACAGGCCAGAGGCGCGAAGGATGAGAGGATTCACTAGAGGCAGAGCGGACAGCAGAACAGTCAGAGCAACTGAAATACACTGCTGAGGGGAACAGCAGACAAAGCAGGAGAGGTCTGCTGCGCCATGTGGGTCCCCTCCCTGGCCGGGGATGGAACTCGCGTTGCAGTGGCAGTTAAAGCCCCACAGTGCTTGTGCTACCACGGAGGCTTCCAACCATGCATTTTAAATCCTGTCTTTGATATTAAGGCATTTCATTTTGTGTGCATTGAAATTATTTCTAGATTATTTTTATATTCTACCCAAGGTGTAATTCTCTCAGAAAATAATCTTAAAAACATTTTTAAAGTTTAAATAAACTTTAATTGCCAATCAGGCTGTTAGGTGACAAAGAGTATAGCCTATAACGAAAAGTTACCTCATTGATTGCTGACAGTAAAAATGAATGATTTGGGGCAAGTTTTCTAATCTTAGTTTCTATATATATATCTCCATAAAATTAAAGAACTGGTCAAGTTGATTTTTAAAATCTGGTCAAGTTCAAAATGCCTAGCTTTATGATATAAAGTGAAAAATGTTTTAGACAACAAGATCCAATTTGTTCAATATTTGCCACAAAATACAATGCATTATGTTGACCAAATTTGGTTTCTGTCCAGATGATCATTAGTCTGTTTATAAGTGATATGGAGATACCAGATACAATCCAAAGCATTTCATCACTCTTAGGAGGAGAAAACAAGCCAAATAAATCCACTGAAAGAAAGCAAATGAAAGATTTTCTTTTTGAATTAAAACCTTAGGTTAGGTTAGTTCTTCCATAGTAATAAATCAGAACTTTGGTTTCTCAATATTTAGGCCGCTACTATATTGAGGAAGGTCATCAAAATATGTTGATTCATTGCTAGAGAATGTTCAAACCCAGTAAAATAAGAGGACTATGTATTGAATATTTTGGGATTTCAATTTAGTTTTCCTGGTTTTAATTATCTACTAGTACTCAAGAGTCTAGTCTAAGCCATATTTATATATGTAATTGACTTAAAAAAGTTCAGTGAAAAATATATTTAAGCACCCAAATCTGCAGAGTGATATTTTTTTTTTAGTTTAACAGCCAATAGTAAATCAAACATTTTAAGCTATTTTAACAAGTCATAGACACAGTCTTAATCATATAATTAAAGGTACTTCAAATCATTTTTTTTGGGGGGAGCTCTAAAACTATTTTCTCAGTTGATTTTGTAGGTCTCAGAAAAGTTACTCTCTTTTCTTGGGTCACCACAAGAAATGAGGAAGTCATTTTCATTTCCACGTACAATAAATCAATCAACATTTATAGAACACCTATTTTGTTCTGGGCCTTAGGCTAAACAATGTGGTAGATTCAATGATGAATAAGATATGATCTCTGCCCGCAAGGCAAGCCAGGTTTTTAGATAAAAAGATACCAAGCAGACAACACAGGACAGCATATGATAAGTGGTAAATGAGTGGCAGGGGAACTAGGAATTCCACTGTTTTAGAGGTAGGAGAGGTCATTTTGGCCTGAGGTGGAGATGGCCTGGACTTTGGTGCACTGATTCAGGCTTATGACAAGTTAGAAAAGTAGAGAACATGCCAGGCAAAAGCAATGGAGTGAGGAGAGACAGAGCCTTGTCAGTGATCTGATTAGGGATGCTCAGCAGGATCATCATGTCAGGCCATCCACACACAGGACTGGGCAGCCTACACCTCCACCGAGGCTGGGCATGTGGGTGAGCTGAGGTGACCCTGAGAAGGCAAAATGTAAAACTTCATTTGCAAGGGAGACACGGAAACAGTGATTTCTGGACTTAACTCAGGGAGAGGACAAGGCCCAGAAATCTGCTCCGGGGTGGTGGCTGGGACAGAACTACAGGCACACCTGGTGGAAGGAGAGCTGGCCCCCTGCTCTGTTGTTTACTGATTCTGTAAATTTCATCACATCACTTCTATAACTCTGCCTCAGAGTGCCCCCCTTTCAAGTAAGATTTTTGGGCTAAATCATCTCTGATTATCCCTCAGTGTCTAGGTGACAAGGAACTATGTGTTCCTCAGCAACATAACTGAAGTACCTTTTGAAAAGACTGAACTAACTTTAAAGACAAAGACAATAAAGTTAGCTATTTTTACCTGACTCGGGATAGTAAGTGAAATGAAATAAAGCCTTTTTCTATATGATCTGATTTCTTTAAAATACAGGTGAACATAATAAGGTTCATAATGTTCATAACCTGGATTCAAATCCTAGTCTTTTCACTTACTAGCTTTGTGACTTGAGAAAGTTAGTCAATTTTCCTCGACCTTAGGTGTCTTTAATTGTAAAAGAGGATAACAATAGTATGTATACGTGATGATTTATTCTTGTTAACGAAGATGATTAGCATGGCGTCTGGTATGTGGAAAGTGTTCAATAAATGTTAGGTTTTTTTAATCATTATTAATATAACACTTTGATGTTGTTTTACAAATGATTTTAAGGAATGAAGTAACAAAGGATTACATTATCAGGTAATTATGAACCTGGAAGTGTTGTGCACATTACAGACTGACATGTAATAATAGAAAGAAAACCGGGAAGACTAGGAATCTGAGGCAGAAAACAACTTAAGTTTAAAATAGGAAGGAGCTAAGTGCCTGGAGATAAATGATTAGAAACAGAGATATCCAGTGAAAGGCAGAAATGCCTCAAAAGCCCTAGAGTCACAGTCAATAGCACCTGGAAACTGAACCTGCAAAGTGATAAGATGATACAGTTCTGAACACCTGATTATTAGAAAGGTGTTAACCAATAAGAAAGAATGGAAAGCAGAAAAAGAGGGCTCAAGGGACTAAAATTTGATTGAAGATTTTTGAAAACTAGACATCTATATCACAGAGTAACAGATCTGTCTGCTGCGTGCTTGTCAGGCTTGCAGGAGGGAAAGGGAGAAGCCTGGGGAGGGAGATGAGATGTTTCATGGGCAAATGTTCTCTCAGCCTGTGGAGGAATTAATTCAAGGAAGGGAAAACATTTCTAGTGGTCATCATCCCCGGGGATGGGAGAGAAGCCTCTTACATCCCTCCAGGACAAAGCCCTAAAGGACACCCTACGTGGAGAGTAGTTGAGCAAAGTTTCCAGATAATGGGGAGCCAGGAAAATCACCGAGCTCTTTGTGTGGGGACCACACTGTGATGCTACAAGAGAGAAGGGCTTGCTGGATGAAGAGTTAATATTTGCGTAGTGCTTAGAGTAGTGCTTGCCACTAATTAAATGCAATATAAATGTTTGCTAAATAAATGTATCTAGAATTTCCAAAAATTGTTGGCAACCAAATCAGAAATCGTTTTTCTGGCTTCAGGGATGAATGGATCCACTTGCCAGCTGAGAGGGCAATCAAGTATCAAACCAAGCCAAGAACATTCTGTGGAAGGAGAGTGGCTGCTCTGTATGATCAGCAGAGCAGTGGTTGTTCTGTATGATCCATCCTAGAAACCAGGGTCCATTCATAGAAGAACAAATTGTCAAAGAACAATGCTGCTTTACTGCAGTCTACATAAATTGACTGCAGCTGACAGCAAAAAATTTTAGGAAGAAAGCTGTCCAAAATGCTACAAGAACTCTGTTCTGAGAGAGTATTATTCTTAGTCTCTGGAACACTCAGTGTTGCTCATCTCTGTAATCTTTCTCTCAACATAGGTGTACTGTTGACCCCAAACCTTTGGTTGCTTTGCCCGTGTGTGGCTGCTAACACATATCTGTGTCCCATCTGTACCACTTTCTTGGTGACTCAAGACCCATGTACCTGTCTTCACAAAGGACCACAGGTAGCCATGTTGGATATTACTGCTTGATCAGTACCACATAGTTTTCCACCTCAGAAAGAAGTTTATTAATCTTACAGTTTCTTGTCTCTTTTCTTCAGTATTATAGGCTTTTTCTTATTGCCGTCTTTCTTCATCTGTTTCCTCAAGGAAAAGCATGAGAACTCTCTTCAGGCTTCCCCCCTCCATATCCAATGACCACTGATGGAAATCCCCACTTCCCATAGGCGACTGGACCAATCTGAAGTTATGCTGCTAGTGGATCAGTCTTCCTAGATCATCTTCTAAGATCACAGAATCAATTGCGACTATTTCAGAGGTTGGTGTGCTAGAAACTCAGTTTAGATAAGACTGCTGATGAACACCCATAACTAATGCTTTGTTTACAGAAGATGTTCACATGTGATATCTCATATAATTCTAACAAACATATCTAGTGGTGAGTCAGAGGAGTGTCACCATTATCCTTATTCACGTAAGTGAACATTAAATTGACTTGTCAGATATCACACATGTATTGGTAGATCCAGAACTCCAGTCCAGGATTTTTTTTTATTATTAAATTAATTGACATACATATTTGACATCAATTACAGTCTCCATGGAGTTCCCACCACCATTTCACCAGTGCACCATCACTTGTGCTCTTTCTGCCTTTATCCCAGTCCCTCCCCCCACCTCCAGGATGCCTTTGAATTGTCCTTGTCTTTTTGTTCTTGTTTGTTTGTTTGAGTCCAGGACTTTTGTTTTGTTTTTTTAAGATTTATTTATTTATGCATAAGAGATGGGTACAGGCCAGAGTCCAGGGGTTGAGAGGATTCACCAGAGACAGAGTGGGGAGCAGAACAGGCAGACTGACTGAAACACAATGCTGAGGGCAGCAGCTTTGTGAGGCAGGAGAGGTCTGCTACGCCATGTGGGTCCCCTCCCTGGCCGGTGGTAGGGATCAAACTCATGCTGCAGTGGCTGCAGTTTGCTTCATAGTGCTGCGCCACCAGGGAGGCCCAGTCCAGGACTTTTGAATGAAAGTTATGGGCTCTTTCTCCTTCAGAGGTCAAATGTCCCAAAGTACAGATTGTATTTAAAAATTTCCAATAGATTAATCAATTTTGATTTTCTTCTAATGGGCAAGTTTCAACCACTTTCCTTAAAATGGGATAGGTTTCTTTTTTAAAAAAATTATATATTTTTATATTATTTTTCATTTTTGTACAGTGTATATTTTGCATCCTTGTGAAATTCCCACCACCAGTTCACCCAGGCACCATCACCATAGTCCCTTGTGCGCTTCCCACCCCTTTGTTGCTTCTCCCTCCGCCTCCCCTTGGGAATGTCTCTGGTTTATAGTTATCTGTTGATTTTGATTTTTAATTTATTGTATTGATTTTTTTCCTCTCAGTCACTCATTTTTTTCCCCCTCTACATTCCTTCTAAAGTGATGCCATCCGATATTTTTCCTTTTCTTTCTCGCTTATTTCACTCAGCATAGTCCCTTGGATAGAAGGTTTCTTTTTTTTTTAATTGATATAAGACCTGGAGTACAGGCCAGAAGTGCGAGGATCCACAAGACAGAGTGGGGAGCAGAACAGGCAGATTGACCGAAATACACTGCTGAGGGGAGCAGCGGGCATAGCAGGAGAGGTCTGCTGCCATGTGGGTCCCCTCCCTGGCCAGTAGCAGGGATCGAACTTGTGCTGCAGTGGCTGTGGTTTGCTTCATAGTGCATTGCTTAACCCACTGCACCACCAGGGGAGGGCCCTGGATAGAAGGTTTCTTATACAGTTTTTAACTTAGTGATTTGTCTAATCCTCTTTTTTAACATTCCATAACTCTGAAGATTTAGTACTTAAATTTACATGTTTAGTTTATTATAAAAACAAACAAAAATACTAAAAGCTTAGGAAGTAGAAAAAAATCATGTTCTTCTTATAGATTCATTTATTTTTTTTTTTTAAATCTCCTTCCAGTCTTTGGCCATCAACACAGGTTTTAAATACAGTTACCATCACAGTGTCATATAATTTTGTATTCTACACTTCACATGCAAGCATTAAAGTATTTCTGTCCTTTGGTGCATTCACAATCCATTCCATACCACAATGTAATCATTTTCATTTTGTTGACCTTCACATTTTTACTAGTATAAATACTGTTATATTGCAAAATCTTCCATCATAAAGGTTTTTTTTCCATCTAAGTATATCCTTAAAATAAACTTTTAGAAGTGAGCTCCTTAGTAAAAAGATATGGCTCTCATTTCAATTGCCAAATTAAATTTTAAAATGTCTCACGGATATTTACTGCAATTAGCAAGGTTAAAGCATATCTTTCACTATACCCTGTCTGATATTTGGAATTATCTTCTACTTTTTGTTACTAGTTTAAGGGGGAAAAAAACCCTCAGTGTGTCTATTTATGCTTTTCGGAATACTATCAAGGAGAACATTTCCACCTGGATGTTTACTAGATGTATTTTCCCCTGTATGAATTTTGCATCTTTTAGCTTCTAAGATAATATGCTATGCCCTAAATTCTACACAGCCAAACTCTCTGGAAACATCAGCAGTTAGAAGCTATTTTTTAAAATACATTCTCTAATTCCCATGAGAATTCTCCCTTAGGTTGCAGATACTCCTGTGAGATACCTGGGTAGCCCGGGAAGTGGTGGTGGGGGGTTTCTCATGCATGTATTTCTACTTGATGTGAACCTTTGCTGCTAAGGCATGACATGCTGAAGCAACTTCTGTATCTAAACACAGACCTGGCATTGGTGGTTCTGGTGAGTGATTGGCAACAGAATTTTTCAAGCTGAATTTTTGGGGTAAAGATATACTAAAATGTAACTTCTATTTTTTCTTGTTGGTTTTGTTAAGCAGAGTTTTCCTCATGTTCAAGCAGAGAGAACATTTGGAAAATGTTGCATTTTCCCTTTAGCACTAAATAATCTACAGTCATGTAAAGCATTAAAAGAAAATAGTCCTATGGGCCTCCCTGGTGGTGCAAGGGGTTAAGTGCCACACTATGAAGAGGCCGCACCCACTGTAGCAGGAGTTTGATCCCCACCCACATGGTGCAGCAGACCTCTCCTCTCTCATCTGCTGCTCCCCTCAGCAGTGTGTTTTAGTCGATCTGCCTGTTCTGCTCCCCTACTTTCTCTGGCGAATCTTCCTACCTCCCACACCTCTGGCCTGTACTCCAGGTCTTGTATGCATAAATAAAAAAAGTAAAAACTTAAAAAAATAGTCTTCGCGGAAAATGAAGTCTTCTGTGATTTTTGTTACATGTGACACAGGTGAATGAGACCACTCACATATGTCCCATCCTTCAGGGATTTTGAGCATACTGTAAAGTGCTCGCCTGCTGGTTTGCAGGCAGCCTCCTGTCCTTTAAAGATTCAGTGTTCAATTGTGATACTAGAAACCAGACTAACTGACGTAAGTAAGGAATCTGACAAAGTATATGCCTGTGTGATCACCACGGTGAAGAAGCACATTTTCATGTCTTAAAAAAAAAATTCCCTGAGTGCCCTCCCAATCACCCCCACACCACCTACTCTCTGTCCCTATAACTTTTGTCATGACTAATATTTCCCATGAATGTATTATGCAGTATAAACTCCTTTGATTCTTCTGCTGCTCAGTGTGATGTTTTGGAGATTTGTCCAGGTTATAGAGGGCAACCACAGTTAAGTTTTCTATTTATTGTGGAATAGATCTCATTGTAGGGTTCAAGCATTATGTTTGATACATAATGTTTGGTACATATACATGCATCTGTTGCTTGACATTTGGTGCGCATCTGGTAGGGGCTTTTGCCACTCTTATAGATTCATAGTGAGTCTTGAACTCAGGCAGTTTATTTGTCTTCATTCTTGGTTTTCAAAGAATTTTGGTTATTGTATTTTTTTTATTTTCCTATAAACATTTTTAATAGAAGCATGTTAATTTCCACACAAAAGAAGAAACTTCTGATGTTATAATTGGAATTGCATTAAATCCATTGATAAATTTGGGGAGAATGGATGTCTTAAAATATTTAATCTCTCAGACCATGAGCACAGTATATCTCTCCATTTATCTGATAATATTTAATATCACTCAATAACATTCTATTTTTCACAGATAGGTCTTATATAGTCTTTATTAAAATTAGTCCCATGTATTTCATAGTTTTGATTTTTAAATATTGTATTTTTAAATTTTCATGTTCTAATTGTCTGATATTAGTTTATAAATGTAATTCTTTATTAACTAAAATTCTGATTTTTTTTTAGATTGAATTCCTAACTGGTAAACTTGCTAAGATTTCTTAGTTCCAGTGCTTCCAAATTACTAATTTTTGATTATTTAGGACTTTTATATACCCAAACATGACTTTGAATAAAAAGTTTTACCTCTATTCCAATTTGAAAGCCTTCTATTTCTTTCTCCTTATTGTGCCTTTTGTACAATGTTGAATGAAAGTGGTCAAGGTGGTCATTCTTATTCCTCATCCTAAGAAGATTAGTATAAAAGATGTCAGTTGTAGGTTTTTCATATATGCTGACCGGAGTCCATCAATATTCTTGATCTTTTCAAAGAAACATCACACTGAGCAGCAGAAGAATCAAAGGAGTTTATACATATAAAATGCAACAGCTTAGTGTATGTTGATTTTGTAACCTGCCACTTCACTGTATTCATTTATAATTTCTAGTAAAATCCTTTTATTAGATTTGACAATGCTGTCAAATTGCCCTAGCTAAAACCTCTTAATATTAAACAGGAAGTAGTGACAGTGGGCATCCTTAGATAAAAGAGAAAACTTCCAGTTTTCCATCATCAAGTACTATCTTGGATGTAGGTTTGTAGTAGACAGCCTTTATTATATTGATGTTGGCTCCTTCTATTTCCATCTTGTTTTTATAATAAATAAGCGCTGAATCTTACGAAATGCTTTCTCTGTATCTCTGTATATATATTAAACCATCCTTGCTTCCCTGGGATAAGTTCCACTTGATTTATTATGATGTATAATCCTTGTAATGTATTGTTGAATTTAATTTTCTGGAATTTTGTTGAAGATTTGTGCACCATTATTCATCAAGGATATTGGTCTGTAGTTTTCTTGTGGGGTCGTTCTTGGGTTTCAGTATTTAGGTATTGTTGGCATTATAAAATATATTAGGGAACGGTTTCTATTCTTGAATTTTTAAGAAATAAAGTGGACATAAGTTCCAGAATTTGCTTGTAAAGACTTCTCTCTCTAGGCTTTTGTTTCTGGGAGTTTTTTGATAGCTGTTTGAATGTCCATGCTAGTGATTGGCTTATTCAACTCTCCTGTTTCTTTACTATATTATTGTAGGAATTTGTCCACTTAAGTATATGTTTTTAATTATCATTAATTTTTTCTTCATTTCCTTTTGGGTACATCTTATTTCCATGTCTTTTAGTTAAATGATCTTTTCTTTGCCACCTGTAAACTATAAAATCTTTATTCGAATATTGTATTTTCTATCATAAAAGTTTTTAAAATTCTTTTTAAACCTACCTTTCTTAGCATCAATTTGTTCATAGTTTTAAAAAAAATTTGAAAACAACCTGTGCATTCTAAGATGCTTGTCACTTCTGATTTTCTATTTATTGATTTTTTTCTTCTGATTGTTTTATTGCCCTACTTTTTGGTAGGAATACTCACTTTTTAGTTAAATATTGCACATTGTAAATGCTACATTTTTGAGTATCTCATTTGTTATCTTCCTTCATAAGTGTTGGGTTTTGTTTGAGGGGGTAATTTCATTATTTGCAGATTCAACCCATTTCTTTAGGTCTTCTTTAAGCTTTGGTATGATAACCTGTCACTATTCTTTATGCTGAGGGTAGTTAGTTCCTATTACTACGGTGTTACCCTAATGGAGTCTCCTACTGTATCTGGTTGCACCTTGAACATCTAACTACCTTATGCAGGTTCTGGGAATTGTTCAGCTTATAACTCTACTCATGCCTTTTCTTCCCCTTTGGGGTTTCATTTTGTGCATGCATGACCTAGTAGTCACCAAGATGATCCCTAGACTGATTTCTGGAGACATTTTCCTATAGAGCACCTTCTTTCTGGAATTCTACCCTGAAAACTCCAGCCACATCAACATCCCTGAATTTCAGTTTCTTCCACTTAGTGAAGCTATTGAACTCTTAATTTTGGCTTCCTTCTCCCTTGGTCTGAAATTTGACACCAAGCAGTCAAACACAGTGATTATGAAACTGGCCTTGTTTATTTCTTTTTTGGGAATCATAGTCTTGAACTATTAGCTGTCTGTTGTCTGACAACAGTTTTGTGCAGCTTTCTAACTATTTGTGGTATGAGGTTAGGTCAGTGTTTTCTTACTCTACCACAAAAAGAAGTAGAAGTCTACATTTAGGCAATTAATGATGCCAATTAGGGTTGTTTTGTAGAGGAGAAAAAGAGGCTCATGGCTAGTTAAGGTTGCAGAGGAAAGCAACTTTAGAAAATATAATTAGTTACTCTAAGAAAGATCTTTTCTAGCACATTGACCAATAAGTCTTCCTTAAATAATGCCAAAGTACTCCTGTTAAATCTGTGTTATCTGTTTGAAAGATTCTTTGATTTACCATCTTAATATATTTCTTTCTGTTATCACTCAGAGCTGTTACATTTATGAATGTAACTGACTATCAGAGTATTTGTCCATTCTACTAATTTGAGAGTTTACTGTGGAAAGGTGTTTGTCATGTGTTTTTCTCACTAAATTAAGATGGAAGGCACTCAGCAAACTAGGTGATATGATGATGATATGACTTTTAACATTCAGTAAGAACAGTTCAGGGTATCTAATAGTTGAAATGAAACTATTTTTCTCTTAGCTGTTGTGCTGCTCTCTTAAATATTCAATGACATGAGCTAATCCTGAGGTATTTTTTTCATTCATAGTAACACTCAAAGCATGTATCTATTCTCTGGAAAACTAATAACTCTTCTGCCCGCCCCCGCTACTTTGTTCAATAAAATTTGGTATTGAAAGTAATAATATAAATTGTTTTATTTAGGAGGATTTTCCCTAGTTAACAAATATTTTCTGAATTGTCTGATGTAAGAGTCCTAGACATGACAGATAATTTTACAAACTTCCTCCATCCTTAATTCTAACAAATACTAATAAACTGATCTTATTTAATCTATCTTGCCATTGATTATAAGATGTAAAAAATGATGTTATTAAATAAAAAAAGTCTCCATGACATAGAGACTATTTATCTGAGTCTGTGCTTCCCGAAAGATCATTTTAAGCCTTTCTTGGACATGCTGTATGTATTTGAAAATCACATGCACATTACTTGTGTGACTACCCAGAGGAAAATATACATGCGATAAATTGACTTACATATTCCTAAAGTTCTTTGCATAACTTTATATGTGACATAGATGTGCCTGAATCATTTTTCAACTTAAAAAAATCAATATAGTGTCTATGCATCTAATATTCTACCATGAGCACCAGCGATATAGCACATAAAATAATTTTCTTTTAGGAATTTCTTCCAAACTGTTGACGCAAGTTTTACAAGTTTTGATACTGATACTGAATCTTTCTTAAAATTACCAGTGAATGACAAGAGTTTTTAGACCACAACTGTATTTTGCATTTCTTTGTAAAATGGGCTCAGTGGGTTTGCAGTCATTCAGGCCTGCTAACTGGAATGACCAAGTTCATCACATGTAGGCAATGGTACCCATAATGATCGGTACCCATATTTCAACTGTAGGAAACTGTAGATTGTCAGATCAGTTCTGCAGTAGAGATTTTATTTAGCTGTCTCCTCCTGGGCAAACTTCTGCATCCTCTGTTGTTTCATAAGACTTATCTACTGAGATTAGTCACTTCCTTGTATTTGGCTAACAAACTACTCACTGTGAAATTTGGGTTCTCTTTTTATTCTGAATTTACACTTAAAAGTATAAAGCCTTAATCAACTAAATTTCAAAAGCCTTAACTAGCTATTTCTATTTCTATCTTTATACTAATGAATGTAATATTGGACATATGCTTTTCTTTTAGGCAAATGCTGCAAAAATATATGCTTCAGTAATCCCAGGATGCCTTCCCACCAACATTTGGGGGTAAATGAGGTCAGGCAAAAAATGTTTAAAATCCTTACTTCACATTTGCTTGCATTGTTACATTATCAAAGGTACCATTCCAGCTGTAGTGACTAGAGTTTACTGGTCATAATTTCCTTTGTGTTTATAAGTGCATTATGGTACCTAGAAGGCATGGAATAACCGTGGTGGTGGTGGTGGAGTTTTAACATAGCATAATGAGAAATTTAAAGTGAAAAATATGTAGAGGACACTGAGGGGCCTGGGAAGTCTGATAGAAAGTGAGAATAATGGCCTCCCTGGCGCAAGGAGTTGAGCGCTGCACTGTGGGACTTCTACAGTCACTGCAGCACGAGTTTGATCCCCGGTAAGGTAGGGACCCACATGGTGCAGTAGACCTCTCCTGCCTCACCCACTGCTCCCCTCAGCAGTGTGTTTCAGTAGATCTTCCTGTTCTGTTCCCCACTGTCTCTGGTGAATCCTCTCACCCTCCATGCCTCTGACCTGTACCCCAGCTTTTGTATGTATAAATAAATTTTTAAAAAATCTTTAAAAAAAAAAAGAAAGTGAGAATAAAAAGACCTAAATAACAGATTATTGAAGGGTCCTAAATCTTGTAACAATCAATTTGAACTCAAAAATGCAAAGTAGTATCTTAAAATGGGAAACTAATATATATATTCAATTATGAAAAAGAAAGTAGGAACAAAGAACAAAACAGGTGAGCAAATAGAAAACATTCACTATAATGGTGGAGCTAAATGCAGCTCTATCAACAACTATTTTCAATTTAATTGGACTAAACTCTACAAATTAAAAAATGAAGGTCCAACTAGAAAATCTAAGGCCCAAATATTTGCTGCCTATAAGAGATATACTTTACAAAAAAAAAAGAAGCAAAGAAGTGGAAAGCATAAGGACAGAAAATGATCAACAAATAACAAAAATATTACTAAAACACATTCCAAGACAAGGAGTGTTTTTAAAGATAATAAAGACTACTTCATAGTAATAAAAATCTGTATAACAAGAAGATAGAACAATTTATGTCTGAAAACATCAGCTGGTTGACCCAGATACAATAGTTAGTGTAATCAGCTGTTTACCAAAAAGTTTGTGGTGCAAGTCTAATATATAATAAAATTTTAAAGACTCAAAAGGTTTAGAATTTGCCTGCTTTTTATCACCACTTTATTTCCTTAGATAAAATACCCTCCAGGATAGGTGCTTCTATGAACTTCAAATCTGATACCTGTTAAGGGCCACCCAACCTCCCCAATCCAATTCTTATAGAATATCTGCTGAAATACCAGGTCTGCACCTGCATAACAGGAATTCCTAAAATAGAGGCCAATTAACACAGATTCTGCTGGGATAAAATCTTAAACAACACTGAGATACCACTGCACACCTACTAGAATGGTCACAACGTGAACAACTGACAATACCCAATGCAGACATAGACTGAAATAACAGGAACTCTCACATATCGCTAATGGGAATATAAAGAGGAACAGGCACTTGGGAAGACAATTTGGTGGTATTCTTTACAAAACTAAGCATACTCTTATCACACAATTCAGCAATCATGCTTCAGAGGAGGTAAAAACCTTATGTCTACATGAAAACACAGATGTTTATGTCAACTCTCTTCATAACTGTCCAAACTTAGAAGCAGCCCAGATCCCTTCAGTAGGTGAGTGGATAAATTGTAGCACATCCAGACAGTGGAATATTACTCTGCCCTAAACAGAACAAAGTATTAACCTGAGAGGAGATAAGGAGGAATCGTAAATGATTATGATTAAGTGCAGAAGTCAGTCTGACAGGGCCACATATTATATGAGTCTGGCTATATGGCATTTGGAAAAGGCCAGACAGTAAAAAGGTCAATGGCTATTGGGAAAGGTAAAATGTGGACATTTAGATACTCTATGATACTATAATGAAGATATATGTCATTACACATTTGGCAAAACCCATTGAATATACAGCATGAAAAGTGAACCCTAATATAAATGATGGACTTTGGATGAAAATAATGTGTCAATGTAGGTTCATCAATTATAACAAATTCACCCTGGTAGTTGATAATGATAACCAGGGAGACTATATGTGTAGACATAGGAAATTCAAATCTTGCAATTTGGCTATAAGCCTGAAACTATTTCAAAAAACAAGAAATTTTAAATGTATACATATATACTTGCTTTTAAATACATTGCATATATAAAGCTGGGTAACAGACAATGATTAAATAGGGAAAAAAAACTATCTCATTTAAGTGAAAGACAAAAGACTGATTACATTTGATTCACTTAATTTTTCTCAGTGGATGTCAACAACAAACCAACTGAAAGATAGGTTTGAAGAAATACCTGCTTTTTATATGACAAAACATAGTTATTTTAAATAAATATGTCATGATCATTTGAATGTATTCAGTCCACAGTGCTGAGTGAGATGGGAGTGAAGTTCTTAAAAGAGAAAAAACAGTTATGTTCAGTACTGAGCAGACATGAGGAATTGAAAATACCCCAACTGTTGGCTATGTGCTTATAAAAACCAGTGAATGTGAACTTCTTTATGGTACAATTTCATACACAAAGGCTGAATTATAAAACAATAGGATTAATGAAAGGAAACCATTAATATTCACTTGAAATCAAATACATATAATTTAAAGGAGAGAATAAAATGGTAGACTGTTAAGGTTTGCTGTTTTACTTTAAAATTTTAAAAGGAGGTCTTAAAATGTTTCTTTTTATGCCTCTTAACTTTCACATGTTGTATTAAAGGAGGTTTTTTTTCATTTTCTCTATAGTGATATAATCAAAGGAGAAATATATGAGAAGCCTGATAATTTCAGAGTCTTCATTTCCAACCATTAAAGCTGAATTGCATTATTTCCTTTCTAAAGATTGAAGCTCTCCAAAAATGAACAGATGAAAGGTCTCAGCTTTCTAGGATACTTGTTCATCCACTTATAGAAATAACATATAATAACATGCATTCTAAGTCTAGTTATTTTTCCTTTAGTATCTCAAATAAGTATGAACTGATGCTGTGTAGATCAGCTATTAAGCCCCTCCATTGCTTGCCCATCAATAGAGGGTCAGCACCAGAGGTTTATAGAGCTGCATTACTGAGCCACGGCATTACCAAACAATGATCATCATATGAAATTAGATTCTCCATCAAAAACAAAATTTTGTGGCTGAAATTACGATTCTGGATGCAGGCCTCCAGCTCGAGCATCAACATTGATGCAAAATTGATGAAACTTCCAAGTGAAATTGCATTGTTTGATCTTCACAGCCCTGGAATAACATAGCCTAAAGCTACAGTTTCTGTAAACTTACTTTGCACAAACAACTTAGCCAGTACGGATGTATTGACATAGAGTGCCCATGAATGACATTAGGGCTACTTAGAAAAGAGACAAAATAACAGCAAAAGAATGCAGCAATTGGTTCTGAAAATTACCTTTTTCCAGTGAACCTCTCTGAAAAATTACCTTTTTCTGCTGAATCTCACTCAAAAATTACCTTTTCCAACTGAAGCTCTCTCAAAGTGCCTTGATGTTAAGCAATATAGTTTTAAGTTGAAAATGTCACAAGGCCATGAAAAGAAATTGATAGAAAATTTCAGGGTTCCTTGTTGATATTTGAAGCAGCCTGTGGATTTTTGTTCTTTAACAGAGATCTGCTCTGCTGTGCTACCACTTTGATTTCTGTATTGCCAAAAACAGCATGTTTCTAGGCTTAATGGCTTCACAGAGAAGAGTATGAAGGTGATTTAGTTATTTCTGCCGAGGTTCTGTTACCAGTAGGAAATTGGTAAACAGATGTTTTCAAAATCCTCTCCATTCACCGTGGAACTTTTAAAAAGTGCAGTAAATAAAATTCTGAAATTTCTTTATCCTTCAAAAGAAGCTATTATTCTTGTTACTAAAGTATCCTCTTTGAAATTAAGCACTTGAGCTGAAATCTTTTTCAAACAGAAGGAATTATTCCTTCTGTCAAAAGATGATTCTTAAGTCAAAGATGCAGGGAAGGTGTCAGGCGTCTGAGAAGCAGGAGCTTGGGTAGGCGGGGACTCGAGCTCCCGCCTTGAGTCTGCTGCCAGCACAGCAAGACCTTGGGTAAGTCCCTGTGGACTCAGGGAATGGACGGGCTAATGCCAGAGGTTCCTTCCAGGTTTAACATGATAGTGTGGGTCTGCTAATCCTAAATGGCCTGTTTGGACACCATTTCTGTTATTTGCAGTTCTGCATTCCTATACGTGGTCAGAACTGCCCTTCAGAAACCAGTCAATCAGTCAGAGGAGCCAAACTTTAAAAGGTGTCTTTCAAACCAATCAAGAGCAGAAAGCTTGATCACCCTGGGAAGGGAATAATGCATCATGAGGGATGATCTAGAATGCCCAGGGGAGTGGGAGAGGGTTAATGACAGGTGCATAAACTAACTCAGGGACTCATGCATCACAAGGTATGGCCGGCTGGCAGGGAATGCCTGGGGTTGAGGACTGATGTATGACAAGAGACCCCAGAAGCTTATCAGTGGAAGTCTTATTGATAAGATTAGAACAATGGCCTAGGGTGAGGGGTATGGTTTCAATGACAACACTTGATTGTCAAGCAAATAAGAATTATCTGATCAGCAGACTCCTGTGTCCCCCTCCCCCAAGACCTAGGTTCTTTGGTTTCACCCCATCTTTTTCTCCTTGTCCTCCTACCCCACATAACTGGTACATGATTATTCTATCAATAAAAAGGCCAGGACTCTGTCGTGCAGCCTGCTCCACTGTTTATCACTGTGGTATTGCCCGATGCAACAATACAGTTCTCTTTTAGACCGAATTAGAAGATGAAACCACAACAGGGTTACTATTTGTAGTTACAGGTTTTGCTAAAAGTCATAGAAATTTTTGCCTATTTGGGTGTGTGTGTACTTTAAAACCAAATAAGTGTTCCCCAGTCTGGAATGTGTTGTGTATGGGCTCTTAAAAAAGGACAGAGGGGTGATTAGGGTGAAGTAAAGCCAGCTGAAATACCTGGAAAATGATCAAACTAATTGACCATTCCTTGTCACATAGATGAATTTTCTCTTGTTTTTGCTTATCTTTTCTTGATTCTCCTCCTTTACCAGGCTCTCTGTCTAGGTGCCTCTTTTCTGCTCTCTTTTTTTTCCTTTCCACTGGTATAAATCAAGTTTATGGATAATAGAGTACTAATAGATCAATCTTTAATTTTTTCAAATTTTTGAAATATGTAGAATTAGAGGCAAAAGTTGAGTTTAAATTAACTTTAGAGAATGATAATAGATCTGAAAGTTTATATTTAAACATTAACTAGATTTAAAATTTTATTGCTGACATTTTTAACTGTCAAGTTGTTACAGGACAGGGAGAGGAGCACCCAGAACCCCCAAGCCTGCCCTCTCTGAATGGGTTCTGCCATCCGCCGCATTAAGACAAACACATAAAACCTTT
>JAGFMF010011858.1:6432171-6457277 GCA_019455555.1 Galemys pyrenaicus
TAGAGACCCATAGAAAAGGGTCAGAAAGAGTCAGACAAATCTGGGAGGAAAAGAGCCAAATCAAAATCAAGATGAAAGCTGCCATTGCTAACCTCCCCAAGGGTCTCTCACCCACATCTGTTCCAGCCAGTCCAAGACCAAAAAGCAAGCACAGTTTCTTCACATGTCCCTCTGCTCCACGTGCCTCCTCCCGGTCTCCTTGCTGTTCTCCATCTTCCTTCCTTCCTTCTCTCTTCTCTGCAGAAATCTCCTTTTCATTCTCAGCTCCACCCACTTAGGGCGGAACCAGGATTTTGGAACTTCCCCTTTTCCTGGGACCACCCTGTTACAAAATGTTAAAGTTGCGACACTTATGCAAGAATAATTTCTTCATTCACTTGTTGCTGCTGCACTGGCTTTGTAGTCTTTATCCTGCATGTGTGTTTTGCTTAATATCTTGTCATTTTCAAGTGACACATTTGGTATTTGATTGCAGAGTTTGTGCAAAACAAATTTTTTTTTAATAACTGAAGTAATGTTGGTTGATGAGTCTGTATACATTTAAGGTTTATGGCATTTATCACCACCAAAACTTAAAATTTCTTCCACCACCATACAATTAACTCCCTTGCTTTCCTACCTCTAATCTCCTTCCCCTCTGGAACCATCAATTTCTTCTTTGTTTCTAAGTGTTTTTTTTGTTGTTGTTATTATTATTTTTTTAATATAAAATTTTTTAAAAGATTTATTTATTTATGCACACAAGAGGTGGGGTACAGGCCAGAGGTGTGGGGGGTGAGAGGATTCACCACAGACAGAGCGGGGAGCAGAACAGGCAGATCAACTGAAATACACTACTGAGGGCAGCAGCGGGCATAGCAGGAGAGGTCTGCCGTGCCATGTGGGTCCCCTCCCTGGCCGACAGCAGGGATCCAACTCATGCTGCAGTGGCTGCAGTTTGCTTCATAGTGTGTTGCTTAACCCACTGCGCCACCAGGGAGGCCCAATATAAATTTTTTTTAAATTTACAAATATTTGACATCAGTTGTAATCCCCATGTATTCCCCATCACTGTAATGCTTCTAAGTGTTTTGTTTTTTCGTTTGCTTCCTTCCTTTACCTTCCATATATGACTCCTTTTCCCACAGTCACTGTTCTTTGTTATGCCTCTACAGCTTTGCCTTTTCCAGACTTATATAGTATGTGGCCCTTTCCCACTGGCTTCTTCACTTAGTCATGTGCATTTATGATTCCTCTCTGTTTCCTCTGGGGTTAATACATCATCTGTTTAGAGCAGAGTGATATTCCTTTGTCTGGATGCACTAGTTTATTTATCCACTCACTAGTGAAAGGCATATTGGTTGCTTCCAAGTTTGGGCAGTTAAGAATGGAGTTGCAATAAACATCTCTGTGCAGTTTTCATATAGACATTAATTTTCACCCCCTTTGGTAAACACCAAGAAGCATGACTACTGGCTGTGTGTTGAGTATATTTGGTATTGTAAAGAATATCACCAGGTTGTCTTCTCAAGTGGCTATTCTTTTTTGCATCCCCACTCACAATGTATGAGTGTAGCTGTTACTTCACTGGGTGTTGTCAGTTGTCCACCTTGTGGCCATTCTTGTAAGTGTAGTGGTATCTTGGTGTGTTTAAGAGTTTATCCCATTTGTTCTTCTAAACCTTTGATTCAATGAAAACATCGTGAAGATAAGTTGTGCTTGCTGTTGGTGTTTTGCTTCTTGTCAGAAGATGTGCTCTGATGATGGGTTTTGGAAGTTAGAGATGAAGGGCTTGCCTCACTGGAAAAAGGATTTCACAGGCAGTGGACAGAGGATATCCTGTAATAATAAAGCAGAGCTACTGTCATCACACAGCCTTACATTTCCAATGACTAGAGTACTCTGACATATGGTAGGTATTCTGGAAGTGCTCCCTAAAATGATGAGAGGAGGGATGGGATTGCTAGATGTGTGCAAACCCACACCCCCAGAAACCATGATGTGAGGCACCCTTATGTGAAGTACCCTAATCACAAATGCCTTTAATAACTGTTTATATCACATACTCAATTATGTCTGATAATTAATATTAGTATTAGTGGGCGGGCACTAATATATAACTTAAGTGTAGTTTATTTTTTTGAGTTCAAATTTTAGGTTTCTAAAATTCTTTGTGATTAGTTTTATTGAAGTTACCTCCTTAAATCCATAGTCATTTTCAAATGGAACATTACAGGAAACATTTCTGTTTCTAAAGCTGCAAGGTCCTCATCCACGTCATAGAGTCTCCCAATGACTCACAGAGTCATAGAGTGCTTGGTCTGTTTCAGATACGATTGCAGATCCCGTGAAGTAATATAATGACTGTAAATGAATATAGATAAATGTATAAAATTTACACAGGACCTCCCTTGTGGCACAGCGGTTGAGCACGGCAGTGTGGGGCTTCTGCAGCCACTGCAGCTCAAGTTCGATCCCGGCCAGGGAAGGGGACCCACATGGCGCAGCAGACCTCTCCTGCCCCTCCGCTGCTCCCCTCAGACGTGTATTTCAGTCAATCTGCCTGTTTTGCTCCCCACTCTGTCTCTGGTGGATCCTCTTACCACCCGCACCTCTGGCATGTACTCCAGCTCTTGTATGCATAAATAAAAAAAATCTTTTTAAAAATTTACACATAAAATATGGAAATGTGTAGACATGTTTATATGTAAATATAAATACATGATTAGAATGAGAGATTTTTTTCCCTACTATTTTCAAAGCTGGGCTTCCAGTCTCTATGTCATTCATGTCATTGAAATCCTAAATAAAATATTGTCAGGGGGCCTCCCTTATGAAGCAATGGTTTAAGCAACGCACTATGAAGCAAACGGCAGCCACTGCAGCATGAGTTGGATCCCTGCCTCCAGCCAGGGAGGGGACCCACATGGCGCAGCAGACCTCTCCTGCCTCACCCGCTGCTCCCCTCAGCAGTGTATTTCAGTTGATCTGCCTGTTCTGCTCCCCACTTTGTCTCTGGTGAATCCTCTCACCCCCCAAAACCTTTGACCTGTATCCCAGTTCTTGTATTCATGAGTAAATAAATCTTTTAAAAAATAATAATAAAATAAAATATTGTCAGGCTGACGTCTTAGGTGAACTCTCCCATAGTCTTCCTTAGTATTTTTCAAGGGAGAACCACTCAGCCACCCTGATTAGCCAAACAAAGCTGGTCTTCACTCATCTCCTCCAGGGGGCCCAAAGGCTACAGGCCCTACTGACAAAGGGAAAATGCTTCCTGGCAAAGGAAAGAGCATGGCATATTTTTCCAAAGGAATTTGAGGAGGGAGAAGGATCAGGACAGGGGTGGGAAGAGCATAGGAGACCATGGTGGTGCACGGGTGAATTGGTGGTGGGAATTCCCCGGGGAAATCATACATTGTACAAATATGAAGGGTGATGTAATAAATACATATATAAAAAAAGAAATCTAAGTTCTTTGCAGGCTTTTCATATTTGTGAATGAGAAAAAAAAATAGGACGTTCCCTGGGATGATTTCTTGTTTACTTCGTCAACTACCCAGCTACCTGAATCTTCGGATTTTTCAACCAAGGCCACCTCTTTTTGTGTTGGTAAGCAGCGTGCCATTTGGTTTGTTTTGTAATCAAGTGGGAAAATTTGGGGTTTCTTTCAAAATGTACCGTGAAATACTAAACTTGGCTGTTGGCCCCAGCTTATTATTTGCAACCACGTTCAGGCTCAGAAGGAGCAGAACCAGGAATAATTCTGTTAAAACAAAGCAAAAAAAATCTTTGTCCTTTCTCTTGGACTTGCACTTTGGGGCTATATGAGCCCTGTGGTTTTATCAATTACACCTGAGCTAGCAGGAAAACGACTCTCTCCCACTACAGAATTCACCTCCTTCCTGCTTCTGCTATTCAGTTGAGAGCCACAGGGACACCATCCATCAAGAGAACCTTTCCTGAAGAGGAGAATCTTGTTAAGGCTGGCTGTCAACTTGAGAAAACTAATCATGATATTGAACAACAACATGATTTTATACTGCTTTTCCCTTTCTTGTCTACTGAGCAGGCTATTAAGGAGAAAGGCCGACAGATGTTCAGCAACCAACTAAAAATAGATAACCTGCTTTAAATATCAAGTGCGCCTGCTTGATTCTGGAGTGGGGCAATGCATCTAGCATGGGTCTGCGATGGAACTCAGATCGGAGACCACAGGCTGACTCCAAGTTGGAAGTGGAGAGGTGGACTGATGGTCAGAGACTGGCGGGCAGCTCCTGTAGCCAAATGATTTAATGACTTCTTTAAAATGACTCTCTTTTCCATGACCAGATTATGTCAAAATGAGTATGCTATTACTGATCTGGGTGTATATTATGTCCTATGTTAGCTCAACTGAGAGTCGGAAAGATCGATTTGTGGGTTTGAGTCTGCAAAATAGACTCAAGGCATTTTATTTTCTGCTTGCTGTGTTCTTTTTATCTTCTCTTCAATGTAGCTTTCCTCCTCTCCTTTATGCTATGGTACTAGCTGAATGCTGATGACCTAATAGAACAATAACAGCCAAGTTGCATTTAATGGTAATCCAGTACCCACAGCAGCCTGGTTACCCACTGGCACTGAACCGGGCCCTAGGAGCTAAGAGTTTTATTCTTATTTATACCTGAGAGCAAATCCTGAAAACATTCATCTTTCAAGTTTCAGTTCCTGTCCAGTCTCCTTAAAGTTTTCCCTAAGGACCCATGATGTTTCCTCTCTCTCAACAACTTTAGTGATCTCTCTCTCTCTCTCTTTCTCACACACACACACACACACACACACACACACACACTTAGTATTTTGTATTGCTTCCTTAATTGGTAATAAATGCTGGCTGTGCTTTCCCTCTCGATGCTCAGTAAGTAAATTCTTGAATAACTGCATGAGTGCATGGCGTGCTTCAGCCAAGGGGGCCTGTGAGTAGCCTTTTTGTTGGGAGTTGGCTCTTAACATTTTGACAAGTGGCAGAATCACTTTAGGAAATAGATGCAATTGCAAACCTTTATACCAAAAATCGTACACATGTACATGCACAAAAACCTTCGCATGTGGCTTTAGAGTGTCCTTGACTCTCCCTGAAGGCCTTCTAAGGAAACTCAATGAATAGGTGAAAGGACCTCTCTGTCTGAGAGTCCTTGAATCTTGGGAGCAAGGCAGAGGGCACCTACTGGCTGCTTTCACAACAGGCAGCACACAGCCTGCTTAATTTATAAACACATTTTCTGTAAGGCTCTGAGTTTAAACACTCAGATTGAACCCACAGTTATGAGATGACAATAAATACATAATGGAGGAACCAAGTGAACTTAAAATAATTGTATCTGAATTTAAACCCAGGTTTTGTCAAGTCACTTGACACCTCTAGGTTTTATTTTATTTTATTTTTTTTCCAGGAAATACGTTTTTATTAAAAATCAAGTTTCAAATATTTCTCTCTACTTGTAATGTTCACTTATTTATTTTCATGCAAATATCACACATAATTTAGAAAACTCTAGAAGAAAGGAAAGCCTACTGAGTTTACCCATGTTTTTGTTTACGTAGTTCTTTTGTTCCTTCTTTTTTTTTTTTTTTTTTTGGTTTGATCCTGATTTCTTTTTTTTTCTTTCATTTTTTTTTATTAAAATGCTTTAAAATTTACATATACTTGCCATTAATTGTAATCCCCATGTATTCCCCATCACCATCTCATCAGTGCACCATCACCTCAGTCCCTCGGATTTATTTATTTATGCATACAAGAGCTGGGGTACAGGCCAGAGTCCCAGGAGGTGAGAGGTTCCACCAGAGACAGAGCCAGGAACAGAACAGGCAGATTAATTGAAACACACTGCTAAGGGGAGCAGCGGGTGAGGCAGGAGAGTTCTGCTGCACCACGTGGGTCCCTTCCCTGGCCGGCAGCAGGGATCGAACTCGTGCTGAAGTGGCTGCAGATGCTTCATAATGTGGTGCTCAACCCCTTGCACCAGCAGGGAGGCTCGACACCTCTAGGTTTTAGTTTTCTCATCTATCACCTACCCTAGACAGAGACATAAGCAAAAAATTAGCTCTATCTCACTCCTCTAGGCAAAAGGAGATTTTTTTGCGCACAGTCCCTGGCTAGAGGCCTGAGGGCTGGCGTGCTTCATGATGGTGGGACGTGGAGCGAGCTGTGAAGGTCAGTAATACCAGATGGCAGATCAGCTGGGAACATGGTGGTGTCCTGAGGGTGTTCCCTGAGGTCTATAGGCTTGTTCCTGATCATATGTAGGACACCTCCTGAGGACTCCTTGAATTACATGAGAACCAAAGTCCTTCCTCAGTAGATGGAGAAAAAGGACTTGAGGTTATAACTATTGAGGGAAACCTGAAATCTCTAAGAGCAAAGAATTTCTCTCTCTGTTTAATGCTGTATCTCTAGCACCTAGAAGGGAGGGAAGCTGGTAAGCTGATTCAACTTTGGTTGAATAAATGAATCAGTGAATAGATGAATTTATATACATAGGTTGCATAAGTTACTTAGGTTTGAGGAAACTTGAATTACTTCTATAAAGAATATCGTATAAATGCTTTGTGGTTCATTGGATTCGATCTTGTTAAGAAGGCAGGTTTCCCCAAGTTCCCCAATCAAAACTGCAGCAACTTTTTATTGTAGAAATTAACAAGTAAAAGGTATATGCAAATATAAGTTACCTAGAAAAAAAATGAAATAATTTTAAAAAGAGTACTTACTCTTCTTGATTTCAGGACTTATTATAAAGTTATTAAGATAAATTGATATTGGCAAAAAAAGATAGACATGAAGATCATTGAAACAGCTGAAAAACATACCCACATGTATATTATAAAGTGACATTTTGACAAAGCTTTATCTCAAAACCTGAGAAACCAAATGTTCATCAGCAAATTGTGGTATATCCATATAACTGAATATTTACAATGGTAAAATGGAAAGAACTGTTGGTACTTGCAACAACATAGACAAGTCACAAAAATCATTATGCCAAGTAAAATAAAATAGATGTAAAAAGTACATAAAAGCCTAGAAAATGCAATCTAATCTATAAAGTCAGAAAGCAGAGACAACAGTCTTGGGGGAGGAGTTGCAGAGGGGCATGGGGAAACATGGGGGAAGATGAGATATTTGTACATTGGTTGTGGTGGGTAGTTCACTGGTTCATGCATGTGTCAAAGCTCATTAAATTGTATCATTTATATGCAGTTTGTTGACCATTAATGACACTTCGGTAAAATTTAAAATGCAAAAACTGTGGATACACATAATAGATCTGAAAAACAGAAAAATATTCTCATACTTCATTTTCTTTGCATTTGATTCTTTTAAAATGTTGAATTAGAAACGTGCTGAGGGCTTCCCTGGTGGCGCAGAGGGTTAAGCAACGCACTATGAAGCAGACCGCAGCCACTGCAGCACAAGTTCGATCCCTGCTGCCGGCCAGGCGGGGGACCCATATGGCGCAGTGGACCTCTCCTGCTGTGCCCGCTGCTCCCCTCAGCAGTGTACTTCTGTTGATCTGCCTGTTCTGCTCCCCGCTTTCTGTGGTGAATCCTCTCACCCCCCCCACCTCTGGCCTGTACCCCAGTGCTTTTATGCATAAATAAATAAATCTTTAAAAAAAAAAAAAGAAACGTGCTGAAAATGTTCAGCTGTTTTTGGAGAGTGGAATTTGAAGTGTTTTTTTTTTTTTTTTCTATGTACCTTTATGCATTTTCCTTAGATTTTCTAGAATACATATATTTTAGTTTTCTATGGCTAGTTTTGTAACAAATTATCATAAACTGGGTGGTTTAAAACAACAGAAATTTATTATCTCATAGTCCTGGAGACCAGAAGTCTGAAATTAGTATCACTGGGCCAAAATCAAGGTTTTTGTAGGAATGGGTCCCTTGGGGGCACTGGAGGAGAAGCTGCCCCTGGCCCCTTCCAGCTTCTGGTGTCTCCCAGCATTCCTTGCCTTGTGATCCCATCACTTCCAACCTTACGACCAGCATCTTCAAATTTCTCTCCACTCCATCTTTATATCATCTTTCCTTTTCTGTGTAGTTAAGTCTCTTTCTCTCTCCCTCTTATAAAGATACATATGATTTTATTCATGGACAGGTAAGATAATTTCATCATGCCTAAATCCTTAACTTTACCAGTTTATATATACTCTTTTCCCAAATAAGATAACAAATGAGTTCCAGAGATTAGGACCTGGATATCTTTGGAAGGGCATTTTTCAGCTACCACAGCATAGATTATTTTTAAAATATTCTCATACTTCATTTTCTTTGCATTTGATTCTTTTAAAATGTTGACCTTGCAGAAGTTATATATGAATACATATTTATTATAAAAGTTTATTCAAATGGATCAATCAAAGTCCACTGTGGCACAGGTCAGTATGTGCAGAAAGTAACTGTTGCTGTGAGATACACAAAAGCATCATTTATTTTATAATAACTACTGTCAACAATTTAGTGCATGGCCTTCCAAATCTATCGTTGTATATTTATGTAAGCTATGCCTGTAATATTAAGGGGTATTATAATATATGCTGTGTGTACGTGCAGGTTTGGTTTTCATAAATGATAATTATATCATTTCACTCTATAACCAAATTATTTTTTTTTCTTGACAGTGTTCTTAGATATATCTTCATGTCTGTGCATAAAGTTTTAATTTTGTCTTATTATTTAATTGCAGAGCTGTATCTTTATTTTGCCAGTCGCTTTTGTTGAATTTTAGTTTGTGTAAATCTATTTTTGCTATTACCAGTAATATTGCAGTAAATGCCTATACATATAGTTTTGTGTACATGTACAATATCCTGTAGATTAGATTCCTGCAAGTGAATTGTTAAATCAGAGAACATACATATTTTAAATTTTGATAGGTATTGCCAAGTTTCTTTCCAAAAATACTATTCCAGTATATACTTCTATAATATTATATAAAAATATTCTCTGCCCTTATATTTGCTACACTGGATATTAATTTTTTCTCTTTTTGACAATCTAATGATCAAAAAATGGTATCTCATTAGTGTTTCATTTATTATTTTTTGGTTGTTAATGAGATTAAACAATTTAAAAGGCATTAGTGATTTGTTTCTCTTTTCTGTGACTTGTCTTTCTATATTATTCATCAATTTTTAAAAGTTTTCCTTTTGTTATTAATTTTTATCAGCTATCTATGGATTTTTTTCAGCTATATTATGGATTTAATGCATGGACTATATTTATGATGCAAATATTATCTTCCAGCTTGTCATTTGTCTTATAATTTAGCTTATGATTACCTTGAAGTTTTTGATTTTTATGTAGTTAGTCTACATTTTATTTAATGGGTTATAACTTCCTTTTCTGATTTAGGAAAGATAATCCCCCCTCCAGTTACTGAAATACTTTCTTATTTTTATCTAGTAACATGTTTTACTTTAAAGATAAGGAATATAAAAATCCTCTGAAAATAAAACACATGTCAGACAAACTAAATGACTTAATAGATGCTTTAAGAGAGTAGATTCTGACATCAGGTAGTCTGAGTTCTTTTCTAACTGTATGGCCTTAGGCAATTTACTTAGCCTTTCTGTGCTTCAGTTTCCCCATCCATAAAGTGAGGTAAATAGTAGTACCTACTTCCTAGGAGTCTTGTGAGAATTAAGTGAGTTTAGAGACACTGAGTGCTTCCAATAGTCTTTGACACATAATTGTAATTTTTAAGTGTCAGCTAAAAATAGACATTATTGCCAGAAGGTAGGAAGTAGAAAAAGAAATACGACTATTAGTTTTGAACACTAACTTCTGATGCCATCATAAGTATTTGTCCTCAGGAATATTGGGGCTGGGAACCAACACTGAGGTTTAGAGAAGCAAAGTGCCTCCTCTGTGGTCACCCAGGTGGAAAGTGCTTAAGCCAGGACACCTCATGTTTTCTCGCTGTGCCCCTGAGGTGGCCTGGGCATGAATTTACATGCAAATGTCACCTTCCAGTGGAAGATTCTATTTCAAGGTGTGTGGCTTTGAAGGACCATGAGAGCTGAAGATAGATTACTGCTAGACTTCTATAAATGTAAGTGAGTAATTAAAAAAATATAGGTGCAGGCTCTCCTATGAAAGAGATGAGAAGCCACAATAGCTCCTGTTGGTCACTACTTTCTATTATGGCTTTAGCATTTTGTTAAAGACCAGTGTTAAGTTGATGAATGTGAAACCAAACCAAATTTCCTTTCTTGTATCTGATAGATTTGTTTTTATGGTTTGTATATGCTTTTGTTTCTGAGGATTGTAAAGAACCAATTATTGCTACTCTATTATTATAAATATTGATGCTACTGTGGTGTATTAGCACTGACTGTAAGAAACAATATAGCCATATAACTGAGATATCAAACCACATAGGCCTAAATTCCTTTCTACCATTTAATTAGTTGTACGATCTTGGTCAATGTACTTAACCTCCCTTAGAGGTAAACTGAGGGCCAACAGTTGTTTTTCTAGCCATATCTGTGTCTCTTTCCCCATTCTACTAGCACTGGAAAATTTAGATGCTTATTTACACCAAGAGGGGATATACCCCTTTTGTGTTTCAAAGTAGCTTCTAGAGCTAATGGTACCTAATAGAAAATATTGGAGAAAAAAGTATCTTTGAGTTAGGATAAATTGATTCTTAAGTTTAAAAAGCCTAAATCATAAATGACTGAGAATGTAAGCAGATAGCTGCCCTTTATGAGATCTCTTTTGAAAAGAATGGACAAGGGCCAATGCTCCCAGACCTGATGGAGTGCACAGGCTGGTTTGTGTGGAAGGAGAAAGCTGAGAGTGAGCAAGAAGGCCAGCTGGGTCCCCTGGACCTGAGCGAAGGGCCCTGTGGCCTGTGCACCAGCCACTTCCACCACTCTCTCTGGAGAGAGAATCTCCAGAAAGGTTCGAGTTACAAAGAACAGACAACCCTGGCCTCACTAGGAAGTGGCATCTTTTTAGTCCTGCACCCCACCAGGTGTGTGGGGGAAGGAGCAGGGTGTCTCCTTACGGCTTCTTGAGCCAAAGACTCACGTCGTCACACAGGACCTAGCACTTGGCTTAAAGTGCTCCTGTTACCATCTAGAACTTCTTACTTTTGGACTGATGGGCCCATACTTTCACTTTGCACTGGCCTCACCAGTTATATAGCTGGTCCTGTCTACACAAAGGAACCTGGACTATTTCTGAGACCCCAGCAGAGATGGGAGAAATATAACATGATCCCCTCACCCAGGAAGAGAAGGAGATGTAGTTGGGAGACAGCTGACACCTCAAGAAGCTTTGGACCACGACACGCAGGACACGGTAGTGACACGCACGGACTGAGGACCAGAGACCAGATGGGACGGCAGACTTGTCAGTGAATGCCAGCAGGGATTCGAGATGATGTGGAGGACCAGATGCTCCCCGTGATGCTTTGACATTTCACAAATATTCTGGAACTCATGGCTTCCCAGGGCCATAGAGGGGGAAGCCTGGAATAGCCTGAGGTTTTAGTTCATATGCCTACCAAGTGAGGCTCAAAACACATCTAGTCAAAATTTAAAAATTATGATATTTCTTGCATCAATGACTGCATCGAATATTTTGCCTACCACACTGTAAATAAAAGTGTGACTTATTTTATGAACTGGCATGTTTATTTATTTGTGCATGTATGGCTAGCCACGTGAACACGACATACCTTGAATGCAGTTGGTTTTATTTAAATTTAGACGTGAAAGTGTTACTGCTTCTACTTAATATAATGGAGTTTCTGCTGGCAGTCACTTTAGATATTGAATTACTTTTCAAATGACTTTGAGGATGACCTAAACTAATTTCTTAACCTTGTAATTCTCAGACTCTTCATATCCAACCTTCTTTTATTAAGGTGGATCCTAGAAAACCACCGTACGTTTGTTGAATTCGGAGTCACCGAAGACAGGCGACCATCTGGAACTGGCAGAGTGCTGGGTTTCAGAAGAGCCCTTCAGGTTGTGAAGCACCATTCATGGGCCCTTCAGTTGGCCTCGGGTCACAGAGGACCACAACGGCCACCTCAGGTTCCCTCCAGCACCAGACACTCAAGGTGGCACTGAGAGTCCACAGAGTGTGTCTGCAGGAGACGCCAAGTCTGGGGAAAATCAAACCATATGTGATATGACATAAGGTTCCTCTCACAAAAGCAAAATATTTTGATGTCATGAACTGAGAGCTAAGTCACTGTTGAAAGAATTATTAAAATCAAGCTGGCTTTGTTGGCGATTTGAGCCCCAGGTGCAGGAAATCTACAGTGCCTTACGCAATGTACTGCGAAGGCACGTTTTCCCTGTCCTTGCACGGGCCCCATCCGTCTTTGACAGCGTCTGTGTGTCTTACAGCCACCGCGCGGGCACAGTATTCAAAGAGCAAGTGTCAAGTAGGCATCAGCAAAGCAAGGTATAAACAGAGAAAATAGGCTTGAGCAGGGCTTGGAGGTGGGGAGAAGAAATGATATAGCTTCTAGTTTACTGGATAAGGCTTATCTGAAAAAGTGTTGCAGTCCAGTTTTAAAATGATAAACACACAGGGCTGAACGGGCCCCTGAGAAGTCATCTGATCCATCCCTCCACCTCCAGGGAGATTTTATCTAAACCATTTTACCGAGAGGTGTCTGTCGTGTTCTTAAAATTCTGTGGGGAAGTGGATTTGACAGCCTCTCTAGTATCCCATTACAATGCTTTATAACCACAAGTGTCAGGAAGCACCTCTTCTCCACATATATCTGCTCCTTCTCTAGCTCAGGCCCATCGTCGCCTGTTCTATCCTCAGTAGAGAAATGTTCATACATCTGGCTACATCTTCTGAATAATAATTCTTCCTATATTTAAAGAGACATTAAGTCACCCATTTTTTTTTTTCTTCTTGAGACTAAAGAATCCCAGGGGCCTTGTAAGTTTTTTGTATACACCCATTTCCCGTGTCTCTGTCAAGTTTTCGATGTCCAAGCTGGACTTGACTTGGCAGGAGTTTTGCTGGTGGGAGTTTCCGCAGCAACATCACTTTCTGTGTAACTCCCACACGCTTGGTTTTCAACAGAAACGTACATGGAGTAGGAGGACGCCAGCTTCTGTGGCAATGTGGCAAAGTGTCTCCCACATCGCTCCTTGTATCCAACTGAGTGTGGGTCATGGGCATGGCTGTGACAAGCAGCCAAGAAATCTGGGAGATGCCAGGAGAATTGGGGGAGCTGGCTTCTGCTCACAGGCTAGGAAAGGAAGTTTGACTGCTTGACATCACATCTCTAAGAGCCTCTATAACTCCATCGCCAAGATCCCTGAGACATGATAATTTGCATATAACCAATTTTGGCTCCTTGTCAACCATTCAGAGACCAAGAATCAAGCCCCAGATCTCTTCTCCCAAAAGGCAAGATGACTCAGCTCCAGGACAATCTGGCAATCTCCACCAGGTCTGAGCAGTCCATGGCTTTTCTGAAGGAAGGTCGGGCAGAGTAGCAGTGACCACCCTCCCAAACAAAGAACACCAAGACCTTAAATCCCTGTCCTTCAAGAGTCCAGGCCTGTGGATATTTGTTTTGTTCTCTGTGACCTCCCTTCAGTATTGGGGAAGAAGGTAAGAAGGCATTGCATCCAGTTATGATCTAGAAATCTCTATTTTGAGGAGATGCCACCAAATTTAGTGACTTAAGTCATACTACATAAGGAATAGAGAAGCATCTTTCACAACAGTTGAAAAATTACAGGATTGTTTCTAATGCTAGGTAAATAATAGAATAATCATTATAACCACATTCTATCAGATATTCATCCTTATTGTTATTATTCAGATCTGACAGCCCGCTTAGAAAATGGTTTCCTATGGACAATGCTTCTCATGGACAATGTGAAGTGTATATTCTATTAACATCTATGTTTATAATTATCTTGCAGTTTTATTTAGATTCAGATGGATAGAAGCAAAACATGGCAGCTTTCTCACAGATCCTAGCAGCTGATGGGCAGAGGTTAATTTGTCTGTACATGGACACATTAGCTTGTCACATCTGCTATTAATTGCAAACAGATATATTAGTCTAATTAAACATTGCAAGGAACTGACCTAAATTGTTCAATGCCTGTTGCTACATCAGCTCCACGATTAGCATACTTCAGGCTGCGTGTTTATCCTTGCTGTACTGATAGGAAGTAACAGTCTTAACTCTATAGCTAGTAATGGCTCTTGTGGTCATGACTGCTGGTATGTTCGCTATGCTTGCCATGGAAAAATAAAACTCAAGTGACATAATCATGTGAATTTACTGCTGAACGACAGCCATTTCTATCCTAGTGCCTTGACCAAGCGCATTTTAACATGCTTATTTCCTGTGGCAGCTGTCTAAGTGGGTTGCAGCCGTTCTAATTTTGGAGCTCATTATTAAGGACAAACAGTTGTGGTACATCAATAGCCCATCAGAATTAATTAAATGGGGAGCAGCAAGTGAATGTTCATCAGCTCACTCGCAAGCAATCTGGGTAAAGGGTGTATCTCCCTCCTCACACTTGAGGCTGGTTTATTTTGTGACTTGCACTTGGGAGATGTCTCGTGATGACCAGATAGAAAATGTATATTTATGGCAAGTGCATAAATAGTAGAAGCTCAATGACTGGGTGAATTTTGGAATTAATGACTAAAGAATAGGCATTTCTTTCCTTAGTTTTTATTGGCAATGACTTCTCCATCAAAGCTATATTAGCACATCTTCACACGCCTGCATTAGAATGTCTCCCTTCTAAAAAGAAATGCTTTGTTGTGTGCTTAGAGTTGTGTCTAGCATCTTGGTACTTAGTAAATAGTGACCATATTAAAAATATTAAAAAGGTGGTTTCATTGTATATGAGACAGAAGTAATCTTTTAAAATAAAAAGTCTGTTGTAAGATTCAAAGAACTTTGTACTCTAAAACCAAAATTTTTTAAATAAGGAAAATTCTAGTTTTTTAAATGCATATTTTTGGTATAGTCAAATTTAAAACAGCATAAGTAGATTTTCATCAATGTTGCCAATGCCAATGAGACTTTGAATTCGTTTTCCAGAATGTTTGGAGGTGAGTGTGCACTGCAGTCTTGCTGACACCAGCTGCTCCTGTGAAAAGTAGCCTGCCTGGGCCTGGGAAAGGACCAGGCAAGGGCCCTGTGGCAGCCTCTGTTGGAAGGGCGGAAGAGCACTGCAGGCAAAGGGGAGGATGGATTCTGACTCCTTTCTCCTCTTCTTTAAAGTGAAGTACGACAGCTCGGGCACTTGCATATAAATGTCCTTTGCAGGCCTCTCCTAACAGATTGAACAGTAGACCTGCTGAAAGATTGATGCAGTTGGCCCCCTTCCATGGGAGGCTCGGAGGCTGCAATATTGCTTTGGGAGCCATTCCGCTGGCTACTCTTTGATTCTGGACTTTGTTGTCCTCTTGGCAGCACCACGGTTCCCCTGCTCTGCTCTAAGTTCACTGGCATCACTCTTCATGATGAAGGCAATGGACTTCCACTGTGATCTTGATAGAGCTACATGATCTAAGATTGAAAATCCAGGAATGAAATCCAACTGCTCTTTAAGAAGGTCTGTTGTCCCTTCTCTGCTCTGCTGCAAGTCTGGAATTGGACTCTTTTGTTAAATATGGATGTGGGCCCAGCTTTCATGGTGGGACATTCGCCACCACGAATGCTTTAGGTCCAGTCTCGTCCCTTACATCTGTGAGACCCAGGCGAGAGGTGAAAATTGAGGCCCTCACTTAATACATCTAAGTGTTAAAAATGATAAATCAAGCTAGTAAACTATTAAAATATATTCTATTCCTTCATTTGGGCAACCATACCTTTCTAATGATAAAAGCCAAAAAAAAAAAAAATGTGTAAAGCTGTGGTTTAGGGGTTGACACAACTGAACTTCTGCAAAATATCAGACATCTGAATTTAATTATTGTATATATCTGTCCATTTAACAAAAAGGCATTCATTTTTGTTTTCAAAGGTTAGTTTTCTTCTAATAGGTGGTTTGTTAAGCCATCTATTAAGATTAAAAGGCAAATACAAAAATATATAATTAGTTATCAACTTTTTTTAAAAGATTTATTTATGCATACAAACACTAGGGTACAGGCTAGAATTGTGGGGGGTGAGAGAATCTACGAGAGGCAGAGTGGGGAGCAGAACAGGCAGATCAACTGAAATACACTATTGAGGGGAGCAGCGGGTGCAGCAGAAGAGGTTTACCTTGCCATGTGAGTCCCCTCCCTGGCTGGAGGCAGGGATTGAACTGGTGCTGTAGTGGCTGCGGTTTGCTTCATAGTGCGTTGCTTAACCCATCGTGCCACCAGGGAGGCCGTGGTTATCAACTTTTATTTATTTTTTAAAGTCTTTTTATTTTTTAAAGGATTTATTTATGTACATAAGAACTGGTGTACAGGCCAGAGGCATGGGGGGGTGGGGGAGCAGCGGTGAGAGGATTCACCAGAGACAGAGTAGGAAACAAAACAGGCAGATTGACTAAAGTAGAATGCTGAGGGGAATAGCAGGCAAGGCAGAAGAGATCTGCTATGCCATGTGGGTCACCTCCCTGACTGGGGATCAAATTCATGCTGCAATGGCTGCAGATGCTTCATAGAACGGTAACTAATAATCCCTTGCGCCACCAGGGAGGGCCTGGTTATCAACTTTTATTTATTTTTTTTAAAGATTTATTTATTTATGCATACAAGCACTGGGGTACAGGCCAGAGGTTTGGGGGGTGAGAGGATTCACCACAGAGAGCGGGGAGCAGAACAGGCAGATCAGTGGAAGTACACTGCTGAGGGGAGCAGCGGGCACAACAGGAGAGGTCTGCCGCGCCATGTGGGGCCCCTCCCTGGCGGCAGCAGGGATCGAACTCATGCTGCAGTGGCTGCGGTTTGCTTCATAGTGCGTTTCTTAACTCACTGCGCCACCAGGGAGGCCCAGGTTATCAACTTTTAAATGAAATTAGTAGAGCTGAATTTAGCAACTTTTTGGAAAATTTAGTTAAATGCTGTTCAGTGTTTTTATAATGTAAAATATACTCAGATCTGGAATTTAATGTTTATCTAGTCCTCAGTATCATGCTTCACATCTCTTATATCTGGACCTATGTATATACCAACTAAGGAGAAATATGTCTTAGTTGATATCGCAAAGTATTCTTGTTGCAAATCCCACCTAATTTGCGCAGAGTGCTTGAGTCAGGAAATGGAAAGGGAAGAGAAGCAAGAAAATGGATGCTGAGTGCTACTGAGAAACAGCCTTCATTATGCAAGAATCAATTACATTCATGTTTTCCAAGAAAAAGGATTTGACAAGTTAATTAATTTGGCTTTTTTTTTTTTTCCCCAAGCCAAAGCACTTCCACATCTCAAGCCCTCACTCACTGCTTTCTGAAGCTGTGTGCCAGTATAACAAACCACAAACCTTTGCAGTGAGACACAGTTGCCTTTGTTTTGAGGGCACAGATCAAGAGATATGGAGAGTCAATGCGTGGAGACTGGACAGAGTGAGTCATGAGGCAGCTTGTGCTGGAGCCAGAGCAGGTTACCAGCTTCCGTATGACAGAGGCTTCCTGTCTGTCGTGTGTGTGCACAGGGGGAGGGTGATGGTAGGAGGAAAGCGTGGCTATAGCCAAGTCTTTCCAAAACAGGCTTGGCAAGGGGGCACTACGGTTTTGGTTTGAGGGGTATAACTGCCCTTTCCTTGGTGATTTTCAAGACTCTTGTGCTTCATCATGAAATCACTGCCCTTGGAAGCTGGCATTGCTTACTGCTTCATTTCATTCATGTCTCTGGTCAAATGTCACTCCTTCCAGATGTCACCCTGGTCACTCTACTAAAATACCACTCCTGCCCCATCAGTATCACCTCCCCTACTTTGCATTTCTTTGTAGCTCTTCTAAATAACTGAAATTCCACCATCTACCTGCCTCTCCCTCCCATTTGTCAGCTGTCTGGATAGAACAACTCTGTCTCTTTTTTGCTGACATGTCCCAGATGCTAGAGTAGTGCTTCTTCCATCTTGGATGATCAATCATATTTGTATGCATGCATGAATGAAGAGATTTGGAATAATAGCTTATCACTAGGAGGGAATGATTCCTCTTTAACTGGAAGGTTTTTGATAAGGGGTATGCTTCGCCTTCTGGGCTGCTCGGGTTCCTAGGCAACAGCTGGGACTAGGCACAGTTCTTGTCCGCTGCAGGCTACCTGAGGCTTTGACTTCCCCCCTTTCTTCTAATGAAGAACAAAGCAGGTGTGACACTGAGTAAATTAGCAGTAGTTCTCTCATCTCTACCTGGGAAGCTGTGGAGCTGCCTTTCAAATTATAACAGTACTTTCACCACGACAAAAAAGAACAGGGACACAACAGTAATGAAAGCCAAAATGATCTGCCTTCCACTAATACCAATTAACACTTTCCAAGTGACAGGACAGGCAGTGAAGTGGTGGCGTTTACATTCTAGAGACCAGAGGTACACGGGTGTTTCATTTTCCATCTTTGAAGGAGAGAGTCCAAGTAGGTGCTGCATGTGCTGCCAGGCCTCTCAGAAGGGCCTTTTCTGGGCAATTCAAATCACATGTTTCTGTTCACTTATTTGAAGTCACAGGAAATGTGAAAACGTAGAGTCATCTAGAACCCCAGTTTGAGAAATGAGAGAATGAAGTAGACACACAAAAGTGAGTTAGTCTATTGGTTGATTTCCTTATTGGAGCAGTTGTCCCCAAGTTTCCTGCTCCTTCCAGACATATGTATATCTCACGTTGCTTGGGACCCATGGGGCCTCTGTCTGGACATTGACAGAGCTAGTTACACTACCAAGCCTCCCTGGATGGCTTAACTTTTGAGAAACATAAGTGCTGTTAAAGGAAGGAAAAATAGATGCTGTGTGGCCCAACGCCACACGTGTCTTGTGCTCTCACCAGTGTTCTTACTTCTGAGAACATACCAGAGAACCTATGACTAGTTGTTGTCAAGTGTCAGTACAGGTCATTTCTTGGTTCTAGAGTTTTCATTGTGAGCTTCCACTTTGAGTCTGGATGAAAAGATGCCATGGAAGCCCCATAAGTGAAGCTTTCCAAGAACTTGTTTCCAAATGGTCACCTCAGTAGATTTTAATGCGGATAAGTAATCAAAGGAGCATGACCAGAATGATAATCTAGCAGTCAGGAATGAGCACATTAAACTGGAAGTCTTCATAGTTTCTCTGACACGTACTCAGAAGTGAGCTAGACATAGGGTAGGCACAGGACATGTGTGGTGTTGGGCCACACAGCATTTATTTTTCCTTCCTAACAGCACTTGGGTTTCTCAAAAGTTAAATGTAGTTCCATATAACTTCAGCTAATGTCACAATTTCAAAAATCCAGTAAGATGAATTTATTAAAAGAATGCATAGGAGAATTCTACTTCTGGAGAAATGGTGTATACATACTGCTCCCTATTCCTTCCACTAATTACAGCTAAAAACACACATCAACCAAACCTAAGACGACTCTGAAAGGTAGAGAGAAGAAGGTGTTTGAGGTAGGAAAAGTTTGACCCAAGGAACAACGGTGTTGTTTCTGAGATTTCTTTTGCCTTGTATGCCCCTGGCTTGTAACTGAGGAAGAAAGAAGACAGGTATCAAGAAACCCTACTAGACTCAGACCCCAAAAACAAGATAGATAGGTAGGTAGTAGGTAGATAGGTAGGTAGGAAGGTAGACAGACAGACAGACAGACAGACAGACAGACAGACAGACAGATAGATAAATAGATAGATAGATAGATAGATAGATAGATAGATAGATAGATAGATAGATAGATAGATAGATAGATAGATAGAGAATTAGAGGAAGAAGCTAAAATAGAAGGTATAAGTAAGATCCAAGTCTCATTGCATAACAGTCAAAGGTGGCTAGAGGAGGTCTCTAAACAGGAAAGAAAAGAGTAAAAGAAGAAATTTTAGAGCATCAGGAAATAAGAAAAAACAAGAGAGAACAAAAAAATAAGGAAAGTCTTTTCCTTAGGCTAAGTTCTATTTGACTGTTAAAGCAAAGATTGTGAGAAGTGCTTCTAAGTATGTGATGAATACTTAAGACAATTATAAATGGAAGAGGCTGATAGACCCAAACTAGAAATGAATCAGATGTTCTTCAACAAGCCAAAGTGTAACATTCAGTGGACACTGAGACATCTGAAACTAGAATTCAGAGGAGAGGAGTCAGGTGACGCTAACCTTTTCCGCCTGTTCAACTGTTTTTTTGCTGGCACCATTTTCCTGGATCTGGTATGGAGGGCACTTTTTAGAGTTATTTCAGTAACTTGGAAGGAAATGACAGTTAAGAAGCTCAAATATTGAACAGTAGAGAGAGAGTGGAAATAGCAGATGAATACATTTTAAGGATGCTTTGTATTCAACAGAGGAATATATATAATATATACATACTATAGATATTATATATGTATACATACTATATTATATATATATATAGAGAGAGAGAGAGAGAGAGAGCAGATTTATTAGAGAAAGGGGCAGAAAACTAAAGGACACTTGCTTAGACACAAGCAGGCAGAAAGAGCTGCCCTGAAAGGGACAGCATTGCTGAGAGAGACCTGCAGAGTCTCAAGCAGGTGGCCTTGAGCAGAGCTGCCTCCACTGAGAGAGGTCAGTGCAGAGAAGCCCCGGCATGGTGCAGGTCACAGGCAGGCAGGAGGCTGCTCCCCTGCAGAGGAGAGAGAGGTGGTGAGAAGGAGCACCTGCATAGGCACAGGTGGGCAGAAGAACGGCTGCCCTAAATAGGGGAACTTTTAATAGGGGCTGCATTATAGTTAAGCAAATTATCCTACTTGTGCAGGACACTGTGTGGGTTTAAAAGAAAGCGGGGAGGAGCAGAGGGGCAGGGGGAAATTGAAGATAAATGGAAGACACTGAAAGCAGCAACTTTGGAATTAGCAAGTATTCGGCACAGAGCAGAACAGACTTTTGAGAGGAAGATGCCACTTCTGTTGAACCAGGGAAGGATGAGTGAATGTTTATAACTCAGTCAAGAGGAAGTTCAGGGAACTTTGTTTCTTAGCATTTCTTTTTTTGTCCTGTTTCAAATGTGAGATGAAATCAGTTTTTTTAAAAAGTGCCTTTACATTTATGACTGGTTAGTTTCCTATATTAATTATTGGAAGTTCTAAGTAATGAAGTTTAACTTTTATATGTAGAATCTGCCCAGTGTCACTATGCATCTCCTGTAAAAGATAAGCTATCAGTGCATGGCCACACACAAACATTAACACAGTTTTATCTTCTTTATGCCACAGTAAGTGTTGAAAATATCCCCCAGTTGCTTGTAGATGTCATTTACAGTTCTTATCTTATTTGTTAAGGTACACACAAATTTGTGGCCATTTTAAATATAGATGAACAGGGACTTTTGGTTTACTCTATATGATAATTTGGGAAAGTAATATAGAAAAAGATTTTCAAGCTAAAGAAGTACCTTTAATTTAGTTTCCACAACGGAACTGTTAAGATACGTTATGTTAGTAATTCAAAAGCAAAGATATGTGGCGAAATTGATGTATTAAACAGGCACAGCTTTAAATACATTTTTATCCTGGAAGGAAACTTGGAGATCTTCTGGACAGATTCACCTTCCTTTACAGATGGACATACTGAGGTCCAGAGCGCTACAAACCACAACTAGTTGGTGGACCAAAGCTCAGGACTCCTGCCTCCAGGCCTGGACTTGTCTGGACTTGTATTTCATGTTGGACTATCTTAACCTAAAGTAACAAATATACCTTAAAAACATTTGATTTTTTTTCCAGGTTGTACTTTCCATGATGAAAACTTTAAAAAAAAAAAGAAGAAGAAGAAGATGCTTAACAGGGTAATTTCCAAATAGGATTGAAGTTCAAGAGGATCGTAGTGGTGAAGGTTGAAACTCAAGATTGGTTTGGGGAGTGAGGCCATGTGGAGAGAAGGATGGTCCTATGTTCTTAAGCCCTTGACCTTGTAAGGCTGGCAGAACCCCTTGGAGATGCAGGGGAGACAGGGTGTGGCTAGACCAGAGTGATGCTGTCTCCTGAGATGCTCTCTTGTCACCCAGAGATTGCTCTGAAAAGGCTGAGTGATGACTGCTTCTGGGTTTTGTTACTAAGATTTCTGGTTGTTGATTTTCTTCTTTGGACAGACCGCATGCACGTGAGGTCTCTCCAGAATCCTAATGGAATTTCCAAAATGACACCAAAAAGCTCATTGTCATTTTTACCCCTTAAATGATTTTCTCTGTTATCTGTTTCTGAAGTTATTTTTTGTTGTTATTTTTTTGTTGATAGTTTTTTTATTTTTTTTGTTGATAGTTATTTTTTTGTTGATAGTTTTTTTAAGTTCTTCTTAAATGTTTTTCAACAGAGGCAGCCTTAATTATAACATTAGTTTCAAATGTGCATCATTAAAAGTCAACATGTATATATACTATGTTACCACTAAAAGTTCAAATCTATCATTCACCATATAACTGACCCCTTCTACACAACTCACTCAACTCACTCTCCTTTCCGCTTCCCTTCTGGTAACCACTAATTTGGTCTGATAATCTAAACATTCACTTTTGTTTTATTTAATACATTTATTCATTTCGTTTCTTTTGGTGCTACCTATGAGTGAAATCCTATGGTGCTTGTCCTTTACTCTCTGAGTGTACCTTCTATCTACGTCCACCCATGTTTTTGCAAATAAAGGGCTTTTTTTTTTTTAAAGATTTATTTATTTATGCATACAAGCACTGGGATACAGGCCAGAGGCTTGGGGGATGAGAGGATTCACCACAGAGAGCGGGGAGCAGAACAGGCAGATCAACGGAAGCACACTGCTGAGGGGAGCAGCGGGCACAACAGGAGAGGTCTGCCGCGCCATGTGGGCCCCCCCCTGGCCGGCAGCAGGGATCGAACTCATGCTGCAGTGGCTGCGGTCTGCCTCATAGTGCGTCTCCCAACCCACTGCGCCACCAGGGAGGCCCGCAAATAAAGGGCTTTTTAACTGAAAAAGAGAGAAAGAGGCAAACTTTACCTTCTGTTGATGACCTAGAACAGCTGAGAGCAGTGTGTAGCGTCAATGAGCTGTTTGATCAGCAAATGAAGAGTAATGGGAGGTGAGTAGAGCTGGGGCCTCATGCTGAGATCAGACGCCAGTCACTGAGCTAAGAAGTGACCATTGGTTTAGTCAACAATTCAACAAATATTTATTGTATCCATCTCATGTGCCAGGTAGTGGCTGGGGGCGGGGAGAGGTATAGCTGGGAACCAACTGCTATGACCAACAAACTGGTCATAGGTGTGACTCACCTACTGCATGAGGAGGATGTGTCAATTTAATCATGCATGTCATGTTGATTTTTCATCAAGGAGAGTGAAAACACTCAAGTCAGCAGACAGTGCAGTCAGCTAGTGTGGAGAATGCCAGGCCTGAGGTACACACAAGGCATCATGGGACTCAGAGGGAAGCTGGACTTAGGGAGCACATGCTGCCCAGTGAAGAATGCAGAGAACAGGTTGGTAGGCAGAAGTGAGTGGCTTGTGCAAAGGCCAGAGGCAAAGATATATGTGCAGTGGTCCCAGGTGCCTGGTGGGAGAGCGAGAAAGGAGTCGGGAGATGGAGGCTGATGTTCAAGGCAGGGGAGTAGCAAACTGAGAAAGAGGACTACAGGAAGGCCGAGTCGGGTCAAGCAGTGACGTGACACACATGAACCTGTGTGGAAGGGACAAGACTAGAGGCGCTGAGATGCTGTAGGAGTCAGCAGCATGAATCCAGGCAAGAAAAGCAATGTCCTTGGGCTGGAAGCACATGTACTTGGGCGATTCTTAGAGAGCAAAGTTGGGAAGGTGTGGAGCCCAATCAAAAGTGAGGGACTGACAAGAGCCCACATTGACCTTCTCTGTCTGGAGACTCCATGAGGCTGAGGCCATTCACTAAATAGAGGACAGAGGAGGCAAATGATAGCAACAGAAACCACCGATTAGTAGGTGCTGAACACACAGGTAGGTTCTTCCTGTTCTAAGCACTGGAGGCATATTAACTGTGGCTTATACACTGAAGTATGGGCACAATCACCCACACTGTATAGATAGATGAGGAAGGGGGTACAGTGAGGTTGATTAGCTTACCCATTTACAGCTGCCAAGGATAGGAGTGAGCCAGGATTAGAACCTAGGTCCCCGGCACCAAGTTCTGTGGTCTTGGCCACTGTACAATGCTGAGAGAAGGAAGGTGAGTCCATGTTGAGCATCTCATTAAACCTGACATGCCTACAAAGCCACCAAGTGATAGCTTCCCACAGGGGGTTGGGCACATGGGCCTGGGGCTCAGAGTGAAGATCCGACTCCCTTTGCCAGTTCCCACTAGATGCACATATGCAGGGTTCATTTGCAATAGGAGAGCCAGGAGCGAGGCCTCCTGTGTGGTCACTTTGGAGCCTATGTGTGCAATATCTGAAACCTATTGACACCATGATGTTTATTACTTGATTTTTAACTAGATGCTTAATGGCATGCACTTGAAATTTTAGTGAGCACTGGTTGAAACCACTAGGCATCCCTACAGGGCAGAGACTGTGCTTATGAAATGACTCATCACCCAGATTCTTTCTGGAATAAGGTGGTAGGATGATTAAGTAGGTAAAATACAGGTAGGACCCTCACTTGTCATTTGATTCAGGATAAAACCCTGATAAGGAAAGAAGCTGGCAGAATTAGTGGGGAAGAGCTAGCCTCAAGGCATAGGAAATAACCAAATTAAACGGGCTGCTTGCAGGCACAAGTCTACTGTGGGCTAATTTGTTTCTTGCAAAAAGGAAAAAGAAAAACCCTCAACTCATTTTTGTCTTCTTAAATTTTAAACAGGCACTGCATAATTGCACTTCCGTTCTCTTAAGATTGTTGTTTGGACAAGGGGCAAGAGGAAAAGTAGAGAGGGAAAAAAAGGGAGAGAGGGAGGGAAGGGGGAGAGAGAGAGAGAGAGAGAGAGAGAGAGAGAGAGAGAGAGAGAGAGAGAGAGAGAGAGAGAGAGAGAGAGAGAGAGAGAGAGAGAGAGAGAG
>JAGFMF010011858.1:6457327-6515647 GCA_019455555.1 Galemys pyrenaicus
GGGAGAGAGAGAGAGAGAGAGAGAGAGAGAGAGAGAGAGAGAGAGAGAGAGAGAGCCCTTGTTGTATCTTATTGCTATCAGAGATACTAATAATATCCCACCTGCCAGTACAACAAGGAGATGGGACTGTTTCATCTAAGCAGCTTCCCTTTGAAATATCAATGCTCTTTCTTTTTTCTGAGGAAAATTCCAACTTCAGTCTTCTTTCATCTCTGACTCCGCGTGAGAAGCTATAGTTTAACGGCACTTAGTGGACCCATTGATTAAACATTGACCTCATTTGCAGGCTCAGTGCGGACAGCATATAGAGAAAGCATGACGCCTGTTTTGACAGACTATATGCTCATGTTTTCTTCATCCCTGCGGGACATTTGTTCATCCATCAGTTATTTGCAGAAGGCTTATTATATGCCAGGCACTGCGTTCGACGCTGGGAAGCCGCAGAGAATACGGTGCACGATGCACCGGCGAGGCGAGGTCCGCAGGCGGCAGTCTGCAGTGTGAGGAGAGCTGCTAGGACAGTAAGCGCAGAGTGGCGCAGAGACACGTAGAAGGAGCAAGAAACAAGGGCTTGGAGTAGCAGAGCGACCTTCCTGCAGGCAAGGGTGATAACTGAGCGGAGACCTGAAAGCCAAGTAGGATTTCGTTAGGCTGAGGGTTCCAGGCTGTGAGGACAGTCTCTGCAAACGTTCTGAGGCTGAAAAGAGAAGCCGCAGGCCGGCCATGTGTGACGGGAGAGGATGATTGCTGTGCAAGGAAGGAGGCGGCAAGGTAGAAAGGGAGGTCAGGCTGAAGAAAGGAGAAGGGCATTAGATGGGGGTCTATGACAAGTCTTACATAATAAGCTTATTATGAAGTTTTTGTCCTGATTACAGTAGGAACCATTCCATTGTGTTGAATGATGGAATGACATGATCAGATTTACAGGTATAAATACTCCAGTGTCTGGCTACACTATGGGTAATGGCTGCAAGGATAAAAGATTAAAGAGGTACCCATGGGATATCACATAGTAATACAAGGTGAGAAGATGCCAGCTTGAATTAATGCAACTGCTTGGTAATAAATTGGTTTGGATGGAATTAGAAAAAGGCAGAAGCCAAGGGTCAAGGATGGAGTCCTGATATATTGAGGCTGGGCAGAGTTCACAGGTCCTCCTGCTGTGAGGGTGTCTGCAGGCCTCGCTCCCTTTGTTAGCTACTGATGGAGTTTAACAACTCCTGCAAAACAGACTCTATCTGCTCTTTCTGTTTCCTGTTCCTTCACTCTGTGCAACCATAAATTCTTTTGGAGACTCATTATCTATAATCTGTGCCCTCAAGAAGCATGCAGACAATTAAATAAACAATTAGAAACCCATACCAGGTTTCATTAGCATGTTGATTTAGGAGCACCCAGGAGTCTAAAGGGTTTACTTGTTCCAGAACCTCCTTTGATGAGTCCTATCTTACTCAGAAGGAAAGAAAAAACAACGCAGTGTTAATAGACACTCTCCTGATGGTTGAATTCATGTAAGTACAACAGAATCTCAGCAAACATATTGCTGACCTAGCTCCTGAGATCTACGCTTCCTCAGTTCTTTTCTAAAAACCTTGACACAAGGTCCTTTAGAAGCATCAGTTCTAATGTATCCAAAACCAACTTAAGCCTCTTCCTTCTATGTTCCCTTCTTGGTGAATCATCTCCCCATTTACTGATCTTTCAAACTGAAAACTTCAAAGACAGCGATGATATCTCCTACTCCCTCCCCATTGCCCTACTTCAGACTGACATGATTTTCTTTGACTTATCCATAGTAATGGTCTCTTGGATGACATTTTATTTTTCACATTCTCATCAGAGTACTTTTTCTATAAGCAAGTCAAATTACATGATGGCTTCACTTAAAAATTTCTGAGATACAGCGAAGTAAGACAGAAGGCAAAAAAAAAAAAAAAATACCAGATGGTCTTACCCCTAGGAGGAATGATATAAGGGAACCAAATAAGTGACCAAGGAAAAGAATAGTAACAGTAATGATAATAATGAAAAGCAAAATACACACACACACACAAAAGAGAGGGAGGAATTGGGGACACTTCGTAAGGAGGGGGGAAGGAATGGGATGAGGGCAGAAAGAGCACAAGGGACTGAGGTGATGGTGCAGTGGTGAAATGGTGATGGGAAATCCATGGGGACCACAATCGATGTCAAAAATATATAAATAATAAAAAAAAATTCTGAGATGTCTCCATACCCAACAGATAAGATCAAAAGTACTCGACCAAGTCCTTCTCAGACAGGCCCCCAATTACAATTTTATTCTCTTTCCCTTGCTAGACTATTAGACCTACCAGGGAAGAGCCTTATTTCTCATTGCAGATGTATTCATCTTTGCCTGGTCTATTGCATGACACATAGTATTTGCTCAATAAATGTTTGCTGAAACATTAGGGATATAAATGTGACACCTTCCAACCATATACATCTGCTCCCTTTCAAGTTAAAATAGCCCATGCTGCATTTTGTCATAGGCAACACGACTGTGGCAGAATGAGCGATGGCTTTGCCGGCCTCCTGTATCATCATCCTCATCATCATCATTCCCAGAATTGCAGTGAACATCCAGTCCTGGGGCTCTTAGGGCTGATGATGGATGATGTATAGAACAGGGGGAAAACGCAGCTCACTTTCAGAGAGAAGGTTGCACTCACACCTGAGCAGTTATAAATAAAGCTTGAAAACAGAAGTGAGTTTATAAGAGTGATTTGTTTTTACCGAACAAAGACTGAATGAAGGTTATATCATTGCTTTGGTGATAACGGTCTTTAATGGAGCATTGTTAATTGGCAATTGAACAAGAAAAAAAAAATGGATATGGTACTGCAAAGGCAAGAACTGAAACTCTCCTACATTTACTGGGTCCTTCACAGCCTCTTTAAAGGAACCCTTATATACAGAGAATGCTAATGACAAAAATTTTAAGTTTGAAGATAATTTGTACTTTAAGGACAAATTATGCTCTCTCTGTGTGTGCATGTGTGTGTGTGTGTGTGTGAATGAAGAGTCAGTAGGAGAAGTACCAGGTTTCAGTATCTTTTTTCTCCAATTACAGAAGAAGTAGGTATTAAGTATTCATTTCAGATAACCTGGAAAATAAAACTAAAGAATAAAATCAAGAATAGTAATCCCATATCAGAATAAAACTAAAGAATAAAATCAATAGTAATCCCATATCAGAAACAACTTAATATTTTGCATTTGTCAACTTCTAGTGTTTTTGTATATTTGCATAAATAGTATAACATAGTGTTAAAAAGCACAGTGCATGTAATCAAATAGATATGGTTTCAAGTCCTAGTTCTGCCACTTTCTTTTTTCTTGACCTTAACTTAAACTGTGTAAGCTCAATTTTCTTTTCTGCAAAATCAGAATAATGGAACCCATAGATTTGTTTTGAAATAAAATGGTAACAGACACAAAGCGCTTCACATGGTGCCTAGCATACGTGGTAAGTGCTCAATAAACAGTGTGCATTTTTTCAACAAAATGAGTATTTATTGTAACACAACAGAGTTATATTGTGGGAATATATGTACAGCTTTACATTATGTTACTTCTTTTTAATCCTTAAAAAAATTCAATCACATGAGTATATGACAATTTTACTGTTCTACTGTGGCTAGAAAGCAAGTTTGTTTTCAATGTTTAACTATTATGAATAATGCCGCAATGAACACTACCATCTTCATGATGGTTTGCTTAGGGTGAATTGCTGGAAGTGGAATTCCTGAGTCAAAGGGCAAGAATTTTGGAAGATTCTTGATACCCAGATAAGATGCCCCTGGACTATTGTAAGAGGTTTCATTTCCATTTTCACATACATGTATACCTGCATATTTCTAAAGGCATATATACATGTACATTTAGATCTCACCAATTTCATAGTCATTTTAATGTGTAATGTTTTTATGTGTATTACATTTTAATGAGTAAGTATGACAGTGACATTTGACATATTCCTCTAGGACATTCAATGTTAACACTGGTGATCTCATGTCTGGGAAGTGTCTCTTTTATAGTATTCTAGAAATTGGAATCCTCCTACAGAAAATAACCTCAAAGGGGAAACTGTCTTCAAGGATATAAGGGGTCTATAGGAAACTCTCTTTTCCCATGCTGTGTGTGATTCAACTCAACAAGAGAACTGGGCTTCAATTAAAGTAAAGTAGGAAAAATGTCTCTTGACTACAAGGCAGAACAGCAACTTCTGGGATGACGTCACACGGAGAAGGGTCGTGAAGAAGATAGTGGGCTCCTGCTGCTCTCAGAACAAGCACAGCCACCTTTTCTTCTTGGGTGGCAAAGCTCACCCAGAGTCCTAAAGGAAGAGCACACCTCCTAATCCCTTTGGTCTCTTCCAATCTGCAGTTCTGTAGTTATTTTAGTGGAGTGTTGATTTTGTGATATTTTAGGAACGGGAGAGCTATGGTTTTACTCCACATATCAGGTGGCATTTCTGAGCAGATGGATTAAGCTCCATTTAGACCCATCTCTCCCTTGACAAGTTCAGACACATGTAACCCAGCCCTGCCATCAGCCATCTAGGGGAAGCAGGTAAATAACCAGCAATAATGACCACGATTTTTAAAAATGAAACTTTTGTCTTTGTTCTTTTCATGCTTGGGCAGTGTCTTATGGAAAGAGATATTTACTGTTAAAACGTATGTTTAATGGGCAGAATACATGATGAAGAAATAAATAAGTACAAAAATGCTTGGTTTTGTTTGTTGCTCACCAGACTACCCCAGTTCTTCCCCCTGGATTCTTTCACACAAAGAGCACATTGTTATTGGAGCCATTACAGAGCTTGTCTGCTCTGCCAGGCTCTGCGGGGCTCAGGGGAAATGGCTGTAGATTACAGCAGAGAAGTCCATCAGTCGGATCACATGTGACCCCACTGTTTCTAGGAAAGAATGCACTAGAACACTTCAGCTGAATAGACAGATTTTCCAAATGTTTTAAATCAGTTTTGAGACAAAAAGAGGAAGATGCTAAGAAATGGATTTGGTCTACACACGTTTGGCCATGCAGTGCCCATTTCTCTGCAATGCGGATATTAGGGGCTTTCATGTGGCTGGGGGGTCCGGGGGTGGGGGGACCAAGCCCACCAGAACAATTAAGCAGCATTTGAAGAAAAGGAGGCAAGAAAAGATGGCCCTGTGTTAGTACAATAGCTCAGGGGCTTTTCATTTGGGGGCATAAAGGCAGAACAGAGAATGTTGTTTTCTTTTTAAAGCCCTTTTAAAAATGGTAACTGCATCCTGCTCTTGTAGATGTATTACTTATGACATCCCAGTTTTCATCCGTTCATGATTTTACATTAGAGTTAAATCTCTGCAGCTTGAATCTCACGGCTGAGTTAGCCAGAGCCCATAAAATATTGAAACCTTTAGAGCAGCAGCCAGGCAGGTTGAGAGAAGTTCATGTCCAAAGCTGAGCTTTAGATTCTGAGACATCCCAATTGGAGTGTAGTACAGAAAAAAAGCACTGATAAAATTTTCATAAAAATGAGCTAAGGATATTGCTAGCATGCTTCCCAGCATCTATATGAAAACTTAATCTGAGCTAATGGAAAGGATATGAAAGCCTTTCTCAATTCAAACACAGTCAATGCATGATTCATAAATTATTGTCAGGGAAGCGATTCGGCTCCCAGATTTATTCTCTTTTGGGTAGAAGCAACCAGAGGAAAACTGGGTCTTTTTGACCTTTAATGCCAGCAAATTTTACAGTAGAGCTGTCAATATAACCAAGTAAACTGGTCATTTCTCCAACAGCAACAAAACACCCACCTATACCCAGTGCGAGCTAATATTAACTTGGCCCACTAGGTAACTGACAGCCCACTCAGACCTTCAAATACCAAACATTTGAGCTCATCAGACTCGATAGGACTGAGTGGACTCTGTGTGGCCATGACCACATTATCCATGGGCATGTGGATAAAATGTGGCTCTTAGTTGTCTCCTTACCTATGTACATATGGGGTGGTGACAGTGAACTCAATTACCCCAAAACAAGGCATTGTAATTGTTGCTATTATTAATGTTATAGGTGGAGAAAAGTTTTGTGCATTAGATTTGAAAAGCAATGGCATCATATGGAAATTGTGGCTATTGTTTGGATCTGAAATAATTTTAAATAGCATGGTAAAATGGAAACAGGCAGTCCTGCATACCAAGAACCCTGTTGGAATGTCATTTTAGTTTTGTATTTGTTCATCTATCAGATAGATTCGCACTCCCACAAAATGTTAAGCATTTGTGAGGAATATGAAAATGAAAACACATGTGCTATCTTTAATGAGTTAATAACCTTATGCAATGGAGCCAAAAAATTTCAAACCTGAAAAAGTTCTCGAAGATTCTTTAATGCAGCCCTTTTCTCTGGAACTTTAATCTCTTCCACCACCTCTCTGTTGAGCGGACAGCCAACAGCCAACCCTGTTGAGTAGATTGCACATGCATGGTGAGAATCCCTGCCTTCGGTTAATGGTGTTATTTTCCTTGTCAGTCACTGAAGTTGGAAACCTAGAATAAATTACTGTCAAGATTCCTTGTCTCTCAGACCCCTGTGCTCAGGATCACCAAATGCTGGACAGTCTATCTGCCAGTGTTTCTTGAAATAGTTCTGGCCCTTTCACTGTGTTGCCTCTGCTTTTGTTTAGGTTCAACTATCTCTCACTTAGGACTATTTCGAATGTTCTTCAGCAAGTTTCCCTTGCTATCAATTCTTCTCCTTCCCATTTGCCCTCCATTCTTTCACCATAGCTTCTCACTAAGACAGATAAGGTCATGTCACCCCTGAGTGCCTTATTTATTATAGAATTAACTCAAAATTCTCAAGGTCCTCTCATGACTTTATACCCTTTTTCTAGGCTCATTTCTATGCAACTGTGCTCTAGTCTAGAGCCATAGTTCTCACTCTTGGTTGTGCCTCAGACCACCCATTGGTGGTGCTTTTAGCAATTACCAAAGCTTGGACCTAACCTGAGATCAATTTAGGGTTTTGGGGAGCAGAACACTGATATGTTCATAACATTTTAAAGTTCCCAGGTGAGTCTTACACACAGTCCACGTTAGAATTACTGCTTTAGGGCCATCTTCAAGGTCATTTCCTTTTCTTCTGACACCCATGAACATCTTTTAACAACCACAAATGTTGCGAGAGTGCTGGCCACCTCAATTCAGTTGATGAGGGCGGCAGACTAGTGTCTCAAAGACCACAGTCCTGCTCTTTGGCAAAGGGTAGGGGTATTTATCCAGAGATCCAAGGGAGGAGGAGGGGAGTGGGCAAAGGCTTAGCCTGTCCGTCCTTGAGACATAAGCGTCTGGAAGCTTTGTTTGACTCCAGCTTGACTTTGCTATCTTCCTATGGTGTTATTGTCCTCCTTAGAAGGTAAGAAAGCAAAGTTTGTTAAGCCTAGAGTGTAAATAAAGGAAATGGGATTGCTTATCTTGTGGAATAGAGAGAGACGTAACTTTGTTGCTGCCTCGTGTACCCTGTTCTTTGTTGCAGCTGTTACCATGGCTTGAAATCCCAGTTACCTCTTCTCGGTCTAGAACAAAGGCAAAAGTTTGTATTTAGAATGGTGTTTTCAGAGTGGTCAGGATGTTGAGGGAACTTTAAAGAACTTAAGAAGTTTATCCAGAAGAGGGCTATTTGGGAGAACAGTTGCTGAGCATCACACCATATCCTGGGACTGTTCTATGAGCTGAGGAGAGAGTGAACATATCTGCACCATGGAATGCAAGCTCCATGAGAACAGGAGTCCTGTCTGTCTTGTTCCATGTTGTACCTCTTGCGCATAATACACCCCCGGATATAGTAGGTGCTCAATAAATGTTTGCTTAAAATGAATGTGAATTTGAGGTGCCTCTGAGATACACAAGAAATGCTATCTCAGAATGTTGGACTCTTCCATTAGCTCGTTCCAATACTCCCATAGACTAAGATATCGTTTTAATTCTGAATCTGTCATTTAAAGTATGAGAGCTGTCTGTATGTAAAGTGTGACTTGTTTCTATTACTTGAAAATTTATATATTAACCACAGAGCAGAGGTTGTACATATTTTTATTTATGTGAGTATGACATATTGAGGTGCCCACATCATTTTCATATCCATCAGTCATTTATGAAGTGCAGTCTGTATGCCCAATAGTATATGAAATATTAAGAAAGTGAGAATTCCAGAGCAGTGTAAAATTTCATCTTCCCCTCAAAGATCTTACAGTCTAGTTGGGTACTAAATCATGAGCATAAAATAATAGAAAAACAAGACAATCTACCACTGAGCCAATAAATATGTTACATAAGGTACACCAGAATTTAATAATAAAGATAGATCTCCCTCTCCTGATATATTAAAAGCAAGACCATTTCTCACACTTCTCCTCAAGTGAGTGGTCAAGGGCAAGCACAATTTAGTTCTAGAGGCAGAACGTTGCGCCCTAGTGCCCTGTGGGAGTGCCGCTGTTTTGGCAATTGCTGAGCCCTGCAGTGGGCCTATGTGAGATTCTGCTCAAGAGGGACTGGTCATCCTAAATTCCAGGGATTTTTATGAGGTATCTTTACAGTTGGTATCATATTTACAGTAGTTACTGTGTCATCAGATTTAAGACCTATGGAATATTCTTCTAGGATAGAAAGAAAACATAGACGTGATTATGTCAATCCAAAGTCTTCCTTGCTGAATACCCTGCAGCAGCTGGCACTGACCTCATCCCTCCACCAGCACCTTCTCCAGCCTCTTGCAGTGAATCCAGGAGGCCTGGGGGTGGGAAGGGCCAGGGGTTACTGCCTGCTTCGGGAGAGTAGCCAAGCTATAGAGGTAAAGCTAAGACATCAAATAAGCCACCTCTGATTTTGAGGACTGTTTCTTTCCTTAAGGGGTTGTCTTACATGCCAGGATATATAGGATGCACACCTTAGAAGCAGGGGGTGTGGAGTGAGAACCAGTGAGTTACTTAAATCATGCCTAGAGGAAGCAAGAAGGTTCTTCTAATTGGCTTTTCCAAAATCATGATGACCACAAGACTGGCACCAGAAAACTAGGATGAGGTATCCTTGTATACCTGCATATGAGCATTTCAAAACACCTATTGTAATTATGCAACATCAATAGAGCCGCTATTTCCAGAACTGCAGAGATAAAAGATCCACTATGTGGTCAAAACGTTGGTCTTTGTGCTAGAAGATTAAAAAGAACAACCTCTTGTTTCTGTCCCTTTTCTCTAGGGACACACAATTGTATCAGCAGCATTAGCAAGCTCTTTAAAAGATGTACCTTACTTAGGTTGATTTAAAAAATAAAAATCTTGAAATCAGCTTCTCATCTGAAAAAAAAAAAATAAGTAAAAACCTTGGGAAACAGGAACGCTTTCTTGCTTATGCTTTCCTTCCGCCAAAGCAGCTTCCGAGGCCATTTGGTCTCGGGGTGTCTGTCACCTATAGGCTCAGATTTTACGAGAGCTGACCTCATTTGCTTCCTTTGTTTTTAATTGCCTAAGCAGCAGTGAAAAAGGAGGCGAAGAATACCATTACTGCTCGCCAAGTTAACATACATAAATGGCACTGTTACATGGGAGGCTGTAATAAGTCATGTGACAGAGAGCAAAGGCAGCCCAGCGTGCAAAGGGAGCAATTTTCTGCCCCGCAAACAGCACTTCAGGTGCTGTCGTTCATCTTTCCGTGACTTGCTCTGTCAAAGTCCGCCCAGAGCAGAGGTGTTCAGGGACCCAACAGGCCATAAGTGTCCAGCTGAAAAACCTGGGAGATATCCCCAGGCCCTAGGAGTTCACTTTTTCAGTTGCACTGATTTACTTCAGAATGCTCCTTCAGGGAATTTCTGCCTTCCATTGCTTTATTTTCCCATTTCCTTTCTTGTCATCTTTAAAAATCCATTAAAGATCACGCAGGCAGTTTCTGCAGGCTCAAATTTCTGAGAGTTTCTGGCGCTTAATAAAATACACCCTTTCGGTAGGCTGTGGTCTCTTTTGTGCTATCAGGATCTGAATGCTATTAAGACTTTTAATTAGAGGTGGTGAGCATAGATCAAGAAAGCCAAAGATGGCTGAGATTCTCACGGAAGGAAACATTTTCCCATCGGGGATCTAAAATGGCTACTTGGCTCACAGATCCAGGCTAGAAATGCTAACTGTGGATTAGCAAAATTAAAATGTGCTTCGGTCCCCACCCGTGCCCCCCCCCTAATTATTTGCCTCAAAGGCTTCCGATTGCCAAGGTTAAGTGTTTATTGTTAACACCCATGGAAGACTGCTTAAGGAACAGAAATTCAGCTTTTAATTTGTTTACAAATCCAATTTCCAAGTGTACTCCTTACCCAGCAAAGCACTGGCATCTTCTGAAATCTTGCCTGTATTTTCTTTTCTTTCACTGAGTCTTCTGTCTATAGCTTCCACACAATTCCTTCACTGGGTAATACGCAGGCAGCCTTCTCCACAATACAGGAAGATTATATTCAAATGCCACCTCACCGATCACCTCATATTAATTCAGATTTGTCTATCATTTTGTGTGGTTGCTGCTTTGCCTTAGGTATTATAATAACGATACCTCACTTGTCATGCCCACCAGCATTGTCTCACCTAGAAAATTGCTCTAAAACTGCCTCGGATCTCTCAGACCTTTTCTATTTTTTAATATATATATATATATTTTTTTTTTGGACGAGCTTACCTATTACAGAATAATAATTGAACTTTTATTGGCAGTCTCTCCATATATCCCATGCATTTTACATCTAGCCTAGCCATGGTTACATGTTGATTCTACAGCAGGTTGAATCATTCAAAGCCAGTCTTTTTGCTCATCTGTAAAACATCTTGTTCCCTTTTTGAACTACTGCCAGTCTCTATTTGGGTAGCTTTAGTAAGCAATATTTCCAAATAGATGAGTAGCTAGTCAAAGTGTTCTTTATTTGGGGATTTTAATATTAGGCAAGACTAGACGGCTCTAGGAACGATGCCTAGAAACCTCAGGTTGAAAATATGAGCTCAAGATTTCATTTTTTTGTGACAAAAATGTAAGTGCAATGTTCAAAAACAAAATATGTTCCTTTGAGATGTGTTTTTCAGAAAAAGCCAACGTGTGGCAAACGCCAAATAGAGATTTCTTTTCAAAATAAGATAGATGGATTTCGCATGAGTGCATTTTTTTTAATTGTGAAAGCTGCTTAAGTAATTTGCATGTATCCACAGCCACAGGTAATTTGCTCTCAGGGTTTCTCTGAACTCTGGCTGCTTGAACAGGGCATATCGAATTAGAGGAAGGCTACTTTTTAAGTGCTATATAATGAAAACAAATGCTACACTTAAAGCTTGCCACTGCTTTGTAATGCAGAGAGAAGTTGCTGAGAACAAATACCACCTCATTGACTAAAAAGCCATCACCAATGTCTTTTCCCATAATTAAACTGGGCATATTTTAGAAAAATGAAATGACAAAGATACACTGCTAAGCTGCAAATAGTATTTATTCAATGGCATTATCAATTGTGGAGATTCCAAGGTTTGCATATTAATTGAGGGAAGGTGCTAATTTGAGTGCTTTAAGCTCCATTCACAAGCTTGTTTACATGCTTTGTTCCACCTGGACCTGTTTGGAGGTTTGTCAAAAACCTAACAAGCAGAAAAATATTGCATTTGAAAATACACATGCATGTTTAATTAAGCCAGGGCCAGTGAACATTCCTCAATATATTTAGCTGTTGAGGTTTAAGCACCATCAGAACATCAGGCATTATCACCTTTTGAAGTATTGCGGGATCTTTAATATTTAAAGCACAAAGCAGACTGTAATAAAAAAAAATTCTAGCAAACCCTAGAAGATTAAAGACGCTTTATAAATGTGACAGTTTGTAAATGGAACACCAGTTTTAAAGGATCCCCCCGATATTTCACAGCATATTTTTCAGGTGTACACTAAATTATGAATACAATTAAATAGCTGTAATTATTCTTTAGGAGTGGACAGCAAATTTAAATGCCTGTGAAATTTGCAGTTGGCTATGGAATAGGAATTTATAGCATACAGGCCTGAGTGGGCAAGGTAAAGCTGCCTAGAAAGTAGCAACACATGCACCCTGTACTGCATCCATCGATTCCAAGGTTCCTGTGTGAGTCACAACTGCAAGGGGATGTGTCTGAAAGGGATGAGGTGGGTTTTGAAACTCAGAGGCTGTGTCTTAGGAACCACATTTGCAATGACCATTAAAGGAAAGAGCGCTGTGATTTGTGTGTCCTTGGCACACTGATTTGATAAAACAACAAACTATTGTTGGCATTGAGTAAACGCTAAGAAAATATTTGTAAAATAACGAATGAATAGTAAATATAAAATGATATGCCTAATATAAGACCTCATATTTTCATCAAATTAATTTTCCTGGAAACAAAGTTTAGTTTGATTTAGTCAAAGCCATACAAACAGAGAATAGTGATATGTTTGGCACTTAGCGCAAGATTGTGTATGGTAGTGCTTTTTAGTTATCAAATATTTGCTTGGAGGTGCCTTACAGGAATAGGCATTGCTTTGCTGCTAACCACAGATGGGATGGGACCTGGGCTGAGTCATCCACCAGCAATCAACTTCAGCTTCTGCATCTGCAAGAATAGGGTAATCTGTTCCTGGGATTAAAAGAGACAATGAGGGGCCTCCCTGGTGGCACAGCAGGTTGAGTTCCACACCGTGAAGCATCTGTGGCACAGCAGCAACAGCCAGGGAGGGGACCCACATGGCACAGCAGACCTCTCCCGTCTCACCCGCTGCTCCCCTCAGCAATGTATTTCGGGTCATCTGCCTGTTCTGCTCCCCACTCTGTCTCTGATGACTCCTCTCACCCCGCCTCTGGCCTGTACCCCAGCTCTTGTATGCATAAATAAATAAAAAAAAATCTTTAAAAAAAAGAGACAATGAATGACAAGTTCTTTGCTTCATGCAGACACCTAGGAATTGCTCAATAAATAATAACCTCTCATTGGGAAAGGCAGCACGGATTAGTTGTTGAAAGCAGAGATTTTGGGGCAGACAGCTGGTTAGAAGCTTGGATCTGCCACTCTGCCAGCTGACCTGGGCTTGGGCTACTTTTTTCCTGTCTGTAAAATGGATTTAATAATTGAAGCTAGTGCACAAGATTGTTGTGAAGAGTGTATGAGTTACCATTTGTAAATTGGTTGGAACTAAGCATGGCACTGAGTAAGCAAATAAGGTCTTGTGAAATAAAACAAAAATTTTTAACTCTGCCAGCTACATGAGAACTTTCTGGAAAGTGGTGTGGAAGCTCTTTGTAAAACTGTAACTCTTTGTAAAGCAAATGGACTGAGCTCCAGAAAGGACCCAGGAGATGCCTCTATAGATTCAATTGCCACCTCTTAGGTGTCTGTGAAATCAGCCAAGGGTTGATTTGCTGCAAGGGTTGTGTTTTGGTTCAGGCCTCAGGTTTCAGGTCCCGAATTATGAAAGATAATATAGCTAGTGGGAAACTCTTCTTGGTATTTAGAAAAAGAGGAGCTCCTCAGCCATCTACCTCAGCAGGCAAAGCTGGTATCACCTCTGAACTGCCCTGTTGAGGCTCCGTAGTCCTCCCAGTGCCCAATTAGTTGACTAATGATATTAGCTCTTGCTTATTGAGAGCCTACTTGTTGCAAGTGCTCTACAAACATCTCATTATTCCTCGGCACAGCTCCATGAGGAAGGCAGGCTTGTTATCGCCACTTTACAAATGAGGAAACTAAGGCACAGAACAGTTACTTAATTTGTCCAAGGTCAAAGAGTCAGGAAAGGATGGAGTCAAGACGCAACCCAAGCAGTATTGACGTCATATCACCACCCCCTAAGCTATATTGTCTTTTTATAGGTGAAGCCGGGTGATTACTCAGAATATTCAAACTGTATTTTGCTTGAGTTCTAGTGAGTTTAGGTGTTGAGGTAGGATGATAACTGCTCTTGATATTGATGTTTATATAATTAGCATGTAGTGTGTGTGTGTATAGGTTTATGTAGGTATTTATTTACTTTAAGGTGTCTAATAAAGCAGAGTTTAAAATTGTTTTTGCAGGAGAAGCAGTAACTATAAATAAAGGAAAAATGGATAAGAACATTTACATAGTGGCCAAATTTTTTTCCTTCTAGGAAGACAGAAATGAAAATTCAGGCCTTTTCTTTTTTGAGGTTCAACTTTATTAGAACTTTTCTGATGAAAAGAGTAGGATGATCCAGGCTAAATCTTTCTGTTGAGAAAATATAGTCAGGGTCCTCAGAGAAGATTCTTTCAATGAAGTTGGTCTATGACTTTGTCCAAAGTCAGGCCTTTTAGACTGGGACAAGGCAAGGGGGAATAGAAAAATACAGGTTACAACACAATTCATAACTGAAATGAGAAACTTCATTTCATTCAATTACTTGCTCTGAAAGTTGTTTGTCAGAAATGATGCTTGAACAGCAAATTTACAGTGATGATTCGTAACACTGGGAGACTAACGGTGGTAGACGATTGTAGTAAGGGCCTTGCCTTTATTCATACTTTCTCATATCCGTGTGCTTGGGTTGTCCCTCCTTGTACCGGTTCTGGGCTTAACCATTTGACTGTGGCTTCCTTTTACTGGTGGGTGGCAGCAAATGTGAAAAAAAACCAGAGATGTAAAAATAAATTTCACATTGAAATTTGTCCTCTTTTGTTCTTAAGTATCTGCCATGATGTGAAACATCCTGAGCTAGCTTGCTGGATAGTAAGAGATGAGCACCCAGTTGCCAAGTGAGAAACCCGCCAATTGTCAGCCATAGGAGTAGAGCATCCTACATTACCCAGATGCCAACTGTCCTGCCAATTCATTGCAGATACTTGAGAAAGCCCAGCAGAGATTAGTCATTCCAGGCCCCAAAGCCACCCAAGACTGCATAAGATTTGTGGACTAAAGACATTTTAAGTACTAAGTTTTGGGTGTTTGTTACATAACAAAACCAAATTGAAGCTGGTTCTAAGGAGTGCGATTCTTTGATAATAAAACCCCAGTGTGAGTGGCGTTGGGTTTGGAATTGAGCATCAGGTAGGACGTGGCAAATTAGCAAAGAAGCTGCTATAGCAACTTGGAAAGATGGTGTCCCATATCATAAAAGAGGCAGCAATTGCTCCAACAAATCGGCATAATTGCTTGTAGTGACTTGGAAGGTAGAAAGTACTTGTGGACCTGCTAAGTGATTTCTAGGCAGTGTTGACCCTGTGAACTGCTTTTTGCTTTCTCTTGGACACCAATATCAAAGGGGAGAGTGAAAGAGAAGTGTATATGTGGCTTGTACACAATTAAAATAGCATGTAGATGAGAACAGACCTGGCAGAGCATAAAATAAAACTATTTCTCATCTCCAGTCTCTCCAGTCCTTAAAAAGTTCTCAAAGTGGAAGAGGCATTGAGGCCAAAAATCAAATCAAAGGTGTATAGTTGTACCCATCAGTTACACCAAAGAGCTTCTATGAAACATAAGATTATGGTATCACAGAAGGATAATCCAAAACAGCTATGAAAGAATTCTAAAGGAAGAAGTCATATTTAGAAAAGAATTGTGAGTGTGGCATTTTGAACTATAATATATTAAAACCCCACAAGGACTTCAAAGGGCCATCAGCTTATACCAAAAGGGGCTTAGAACTACTAAGGCCTCTACAGGGATCTGTATTAATTTAGGTGACATTAGGTGACAATCACTGAGCATGACACAGGCAAGTACACATCCTTTTATTGTTACCACTCCCACACTTTAGAAACTATTGCTAGAACAGCAATGAATAATTGTTGTGGTGGTCAAGGATTCATATCCTCATCTATCTATTAATTAATCCAATGAATCTTTTTTATTTCATTTTGTGCTGTTCACAGGCATACAATGGTATAAAGACACAATTTCTAGTAAAGAACATATATATAATAAACGAACATGTTCGAAAATGAGTTTTATCTATTCAAGGCAACAAATTTTGATAACCAATGATAGAGGGCGGTTTGGAGAGACTTAGTAAGCTTCTAAGAACTGGGTAGTATTTCCTATTGGAAAATAATTTAAAAATCAAAAATAAATGCTACTTTATTAATATCCTAAATGGACAAGTGGATCAGAACAGAGAAGGGGAAATAGAAGTTAATAACGTTTATTGAATTGGAACCCTACCATAAGTACATCTATACTTTTTACTAAAAAATATATTTCCTATGTAATTATTACTATACAATAGTATTTTTAATTTATAAACATTTTTATCCATAATATGCAGTAACATATTTCATAAATCCCCTTGCTTTAGATTTTAAAATATCTTCAATATTATGAGACATGAAGATAAATATCTTGTATAAGATCATTTTTCCTATTTTCTCATGGTTCTATGGACCAGTGTTTATGTTTCAATCATTGAATATATATTGCAAAATTATCTTCCATAAAATTCTACTAATTTATACTTTTAATATCATTTTATAAAATTTTAGGACCTTGTTTCATAAGTGGAATTCTTTTACTTTCTTTGTAAAAACATTCCCATGCTCTTAGAAAGCAGTTTAGTGTATATAATAAATGTTGTCAACTGAATCTCAATTCATTAAATGCAAACTTAATATGTACTTGCTATGTGCAAAGTATTTACTCCCTTATTCTATTGTAGTTAGACAGGAGGGAGGAAAAAATGACTTATATTGTACTAACTACATACCTCAGAGTACCTCCTGAGGAGGGTAATAATGCTATTGGAAACGTTCTTAAATCAAGTCAGAAGTCATCTTAAGCTATCGTTTGACCCTTAACTCTGCCACTGTCTAAGTGTAATTATCAATAAAAACTAATATTTATTGGTGTCACCATAATATTCCCAAATAATAGATTAGCTATTTAAAAATATACTGTCTCATTTAAATTTTATAGCTATCCTAAGTACCATCATTATTCCAATTTTACAAACAAGAATGTTGTCACTCCAAGAAGGGATTAATTACCCAAGATCTCAGAGGTAATAAGTTGCAGGGGCCATGATTAAAATCCAGTTCTGTGTAACTGTCAGTCAGGGCTTTTATCTACTCTGCTATATTGTTGCCTAATTGACTTTGGGCAGATCATTTATTCTTTCTAGGACCCATCTTATTCATAACTAAAACTACCTCTAAATTACTCTCATTTCTACTATTTTTATGATTCAAAAAATACATGTTTCCATACTACTTATTCAGTAGAGTTTGAAAAGTCTCAACTAAACATTGCTATACCATGAGAGAGAAACTTTCCAACCATAAATGCCCTATATTTTAAAGTTAACTCTATTCTGACTTTCAAACCTCAGATCCAGTGTTCTCCTCACCTTACCCCTTACACCTTCCTCCATATTTCTGCCTCTTTGCTTAATTTTTTTTGCACAGAGGAGAGTCTTTAAAAATGTAGTATTTCTTCTACAACAGAGACTATAAACTTAAATATGTACTGGAAAATTTCCTTTTAAAATAAATGCGTGAAATCATCCAGATGTAAGAATACTATCTTGCTACCATTGCATTGTTTTATAATACCATGGAAAGGGCTTCAAGGTAACGTGGGAAATCAGTCATATACATTTACTCCTTCCCATTCCAAAATTCAATAAAGTGACAACAAAAGAAAATGTATACCATAAGGACAAAAAGAATGATAAATGATACATAAAAAATTGAGAGATTTCAGCACCTTTTAGTAATCACAAAAGTTGATATAAAAATGGTATCTGCCTTAGTAGAGTAGAGAATATATAGCATAGAGTATATATAGAGAGAGAGTAGAGAATATATAGAGATAATTATGAGATGCTGAATCACTGCTGAACTCTTGAAAGACTTAGATTGGAAATCCATGATATCACAAATTGTGTGTGTGTGTGTGTGTTGTTAGAGATAGTGGCAGGGGGTTTGACAGGTGGTGCTGACATCAGGCAAACTAGTTAAAATTCTTTAAACAACAAAATTGTATGCTAAGATTCTCTCCCCAACTGAATTATGTGGCAATTGACCAACATATTACTGAATGACTTGTGGGTAATGAGGAAATCAAAGGAAAAATTTTTTAAATTCTCAGGGATAAAAATGAAAACATGAGCTACCAGAATCTATGGGGTGCAGAAAAAGCAGTTCTAAAAGGCAAATTATAACAATATAGGCCCACATCAAGAAGCAATAGAGATCTCAAAAAATAATCTAACCTTATATCTTAAGGAATTAGAAAAAATAAATGAAACCAAAAGGCAGTAGAAGAAAATACAATTAGAGTGGAAATTAGTGAAATAGAAATGAAAAAATACAGTTAAAATATCAAAGAAATCAGAAGCTGTTTCTTTGAAAAGCAAAGAGACAAACCTTCAGCTAACCTCATAAGAAACAGAGGAAACTCTAATAAATAGTATCAAATGAAAAAGGAAACATTACAACAGGCATCACAGAAATAGAAAGGGTCATAAGAAACTATTATGAGCATCTTTAAACCAACAAATTGGAAAATGTAAAGGAAATTGAAAAGTTCTTAGAAGCATAAAAATTCTCAGGCCTGAATTAGGTATAGAAAATTTAAACAGACAATTATAGGCAAGGAAAGTGAAGTAGTAATCAAAAGTCTCCCCCAAAACAAAGCCAAACCAGATGGCTGCAGTAATGACTTAAACTGTGGTTTCTAGGGTTAGTCTATAGTAAGTAGTAAAGCCTAAAAAAATGATTAGCCATAATCCCCACAGGAAGAATCAGAATAGCTCTTCTGAGCAGCCAAGTTATAGTTATGGTTAAAAAGCAGTGACATGTTTATGATTTTTTCATGTGCATGTAAATGAGACTTGCCTGCCTTATATTCTGCTCAAGTCATTTGCACACTGCCTGGCAGACAGATAATGAGGATATTGGTTTAGCTATTTTAGCAGTCTAAATTAAAAATGACCTAAACAAAATATAACACATATTTCTCCCACCTAAGGGTCTGAACTAGGAAATACTTCCAGTCATTGGTTCTATGAGGGCTTCCAGTTATCCAGCTTCCTCCAACATGGTTTCTTTGTCATCTTCTGGGGCTTGTGTCTGTTAATGTATCTGAGTCAACTGGGATTCTTGTTCAAATGAGAACTGATATATGCAATCTTATGCACATTGAAGCACTATTTATAAAAGTCAAGCTGTGGAAACAACTAAGTGCCAATGACAGATGAGTAGATTAAGATGTGGTTCATATACAGGATGGAATACTACTCAGCTATTATTTTAAAAAAAGATGAATTATTGCCATTTGTAGCAACATGGATGGAACTGGAACTGGATGGAGTTATGGTGAGATAAATCAGAAGGAAAAAGACAAATGCCAGATGATTTCATTCATGTGTTAAATACAGAGAAACTGAAAAGAAACAAACAAGACTTAACTAAAACAAGCCCTAGGAATCTAACTGCAGAATTGAGGCTTCTAGAGAAGGAGGGAGGAGTGACAACAAAGTGGGGCTGTCAGTGTGGTAGGGTGATGGATATCTATTCCCCTAAATCATATATAATATTGTAACCAATGTTACTTCAATAATAAATATTTTTTAAAAATGTGTACTGATTCAGTAGGTTTGGGAATTGGACCTGAGCTGCCTCAAATCTAACAAGCTCTCTAGTGATGCCAATGTACTGCTTTAGAGACCACACTTAAAAACATCAAGGTTAACACATTAAACTACACATCTGAATCCTTCCTCTCTGGAAATTGTATTAACTTATCATGGTTGCTGTAACAAATAACCACAAATTTTTTAAAGCAACAGAAATTCATTATCTCACAGTTCTGGAGGTCCAAAGTCCAGAATCGGTATCACTGACCATAATCAAGGTGTTAGCAAAGACACTCCCTCCTTCTAGAAGTTCTACAGGAGATTCCATACTTAGCCTTTTCCAGCTCATTATGGGTGCTTGCATTCCATGGCACAGAAGGAACCAGCCCTGCTTACATTTTGATTTAAGACCCAGAAGATTAATTTCAGATAGCTCTCCTGCCCACCTGCGACTATCAGGTGTTTCTTTTCACAAATATTTTCCTTTTGCAAAACAGGAGCGACAGCTCTCCTGCCGACCATGACTATACAGATTGCCTATACAGATGCCTCTCTTTTTCTTTCTCCTTTTCCTAATAAACCTGAACATTTAAAACATATAAAAGGACTTATTCTTGATTTCTGGCTTCCAGAACTATAAGAGATAAATTTGCGCTGCTTTAAATCATGGTAACTTGTTACAGAAACAACAGGAAACTAATACATCAGGAGATTCTAGAGACACAATTAGAATTTCTGCACATATTGACCTGGGCAGTGCTGATACAGAACCTTAAGACATGGGCTAGTGTAGAAGCCCATATCCATAAACAAGGGAATCCACAAGTACCATGCCCTAGGAGTAGCATGACAGTGCTGTGTGGGCCCTGGCCTGTGGCTCACATCTGTTCACATTAGGAATGAGTCTGGGAGCAATGTAGAGGCCACTGTCTAAACTGTTTGCTCGGTGCTGGGAGGAGTGGTGTAGTATGACTGGAGGAAGTCAGGATGGAATAAATAAAGTTCAGCATCTGTCATAGTGAAACATAGAACTGGATATTGGGGATTAGGGGAGTTGAACTGGTGTCTGACTTATAAGGGGAAATATTTAAGAACTGCTAAAGTATATCTTGTTCCAAAATTGGCCTGACACTTGGAATAAGACTGGGTCTGTAGATTAGAACATCAATATACCTAATAGACAAAGCAGACTAAGACTGTGGCTCCTTGATTGTTGGGAGGTTTGGGCCTCCGTGGTGGCACAAGGGATTAAGCACTGTGAAGCTACTGGTAGCCACTGCAGCAAGAGTTTGATCCCTGGCCAGGGAGGTGACCCACATGGCACAGCAGACCTCTCCTACCTCACTTGCTGCTCCCCTCAGCAGTATATTTCAGTAGAACCACTCTGTCTCTGGTGAATCCTCTCACCCTCCACATCTCTGGCTGCACCCCAGTGCAATAAATAATCTTTAAAAAAAGATTGCATGCCATAAATAAACCTTTAAAAAAAAAAAGACATCGAGAGGTTGTTGGCGCACCTTTTAAAAAGTTGAGATACTACTTTCCATAAATCTTGGGTTAGGATTTAGTATTCTGAGATCATTTTCCTCTTCCTATGGGATCATTGGTTTTTGTCTTTGACTCTAAATTTGAAATTCAGAAAATGTGTTATGCCTAAAAACTCTTAAGAATATATAATGGGTGGCAACATGTTGACTTTTGCATGCTAATACATTTTTAAACTTCTGAAAGAAAAGACCTTTGTTTCCTTTACATTCTCTCTCCACAGTAGCTCTAACATCATGCTGATCATCATCATAACTGTATTGAATGCTTATCATGTGCAATTAATTCTACTAAGAATTTTCAATAAATATATTTTATTTAACCTGCACAAAACCATAAGAGAAGATATTATCTTCTATTCGTACACCAAAACCCAGAAATTAATAATTCATCCAAATTATGAAGCTATTGAGTGGGTCTACATGACTCCAATGGATAACCTTTTTATTATTTTTATTCATTTTTTATTGCAGTCACAGCAGTTAACATTGTTGTTTGTGTTTCAGAGGTTTAAGATCTCCCCTCCAGGCGTTGTGACTCTCATCACCGAAGCACCCGCAGTCTACCCCTAGTCCATGTGCTCCCTCCCCTCTTTGTTGTTGCTCTTCCTCCTCCCCTTTTCCCTCCGTTAACCTCAATTGATCATCAGGTTTCTAGGTATTTATTGTTAGTTTGACTTTTTCTGATCCTTTGTTTGATTTCTCTATATTTCACATGTAACGCCATCTAGTATTTATCTTTCTCCTTCTGACATGTTTCACTTAGCTTTATCCTCTCCAGTTCTATCCATGTTGTCACAAATGGCAAGAGTTTATCTTTTGTGTTAGCTGAGCAGTATTCCATTGTGTGTATATACAACATCCACCTGATCCACTCTGTTTTGGGGTATTTAGATTGTGTCAATAGCTTAGCTCTTGGAAGTAGTGCTGTAATGAACATAAAAGTGCATATTTCCCTTCAAATTAGCATTATTGTATTCTTCAGGTAAAATCTAGGAGTGGAATCACTGGGTCATATGGTAGATCTATTTTTAATATTTTGAGAAATCTCCATACTGGGAACCTCCATGGAAACACAGGGGCTGGACCATTCCACATTCCCATCAGCAGTGCGGGAAGCTTCCTCTTTGTCCACATCCTCACTAACACTTATTGTTTCTGGTCTGTTTGACATGGGCTATTCTCACAGATGTTTTGCTTTTCTCACTGTGTTTTGATTTTCATTTTTCTGACAATAAGTAATGATGAGAATTTTTTCATGTGTTGTCCATGTTCCTCCTTGGAGAAGTGCCTATTTAGCTCTTCTGCCCACTTTTTGATTGAGTTATTTATTTTTTGTTGTTGTTGACTTGTATGAGTTCTTTGTAGGTTTAAGCTGTCAGCTCCTTGTCGGATGTCTGAAAGGCAAATATTTTCTTCCATCAGTAGGACGTCTTTTTGCTTTAATGACCATTTCTTTCATTGTGCAAAAGCTTTATATTTTAATGTAGTCCAGTTGTTTATACTCCCTTTTGTTTTCCTTGTTTCCTGGCCTGTGAATTTTACACATCTTTATCATCATCATAACCAGTGCTTCTCAGTGCCCTTGCCACCCTCACTGGGGAACACATTGACCAAAGGGGTCTGAAGTTGGATATTCCTTTTCCTCCACTCGGAAGGCTGAATGGGCTAAAATAGGGTATTTTCTTCCCTCCACATGAAAAGCTGAAACAAGCTTGAGGGGCCCCTCATTAGGTTATGCTCTCATAAAATCTTAGTAGGTTAATCTATAATAAAATTAGTTTCTTCCAGGGCCTCCCTAGTATGGCACAAGGGGTTAAGCATCTCACTGTGAAGCATCCGCAGCCACTGCAGCATGAGTTCCATCCCCAGCCCCGGAGGGGACCCACAAGGATCAGCAGACCTCTCCTGCCTCGCCCGTTGCTCCCCTCAGCAGTGTATTTCAGTCCATCTGCTTGTTCTGCTCCACACGGTCTCTGGTGAATCCTCTCACTCCCCACACCTCTGGCTTGTACCCCAGTTCTTGTATGCATAAATAAATAAATCTTAAAAAAAAATAGTTTCTCCTGAAGGCAAGCCTTATTAACAAGCACTGTAACATTTGCTCCAGTGCACTTTAAAATGGTTCCTTTTTCTCTCTGCTGGGAGCATGAGGTGATTTCTTCCCTACTATTCACTATCAGGATACAGTAGAGCCCCCAGATGTAAAACTCATGAATGTGCAGAGAATAGCCGATGACTGGGTCTCCCTGGAGTTCTTAATTCTCAGAGTTGTCCACACTGTGCCTGCAGAAATCCATCAATTGCCAAGTTTCCTGTGTTGGTACTGATTTCTGAAAATGAAGTTTCTGTTCATGGATTTCTGTTCATGGATTTAAGTTGTGTTTCTCTGATTCCTCAGTTTGAGACAACACTTTGCTTTGATCTCACTTCTTGTGATGAAGAGTTGCTGATTTTTCAGTTTGCTGAGTCCTTCACTTATTGTTTGGACAGAATAGTGACTTCAATGCTTCTTATATGGCAAAGCAGAAACCAGAAGTCTAACTGTTGCCCATTTTTAAAATTGGGTTGTTACTTTTTATTGCTGAGTAGTAGTTCTTTACATATTCTTGATAGATAATTGGCAAATATTTTCTTCCACTCCATATGCTGCTGTTCATTTTATTTATTTATCCTTTGAGGCAGAGATATTATCTATTTTATTTTATTGTTTTGGGGTCAAATACATGAAATTATTGCCCAAATCAATGTCACAAAGTTTTCCTCTAAAAGTTTTATGTATTTTTTTTCTCATCGCTTAGATCATTGATCCATTTTGAGTTAATTTTTCTATATGGTGTAAGGCCCCTTAATTCTTTTGTATGTGAATATCCAGTTTCTCCAACACCATGTTATGAAGAATTTGCCGCTTTCCTTTTGGAGATCCTGAGTACCCTTGTTGGAAACCACTTGACTATATGTGTACGAGTTTATTTTTCACACTTTTCTCTACTCCATTGTTCTATGTTTGTTTCCATACCACATAGTACTTATAAACTTTTGTTTATTGAGAAAATATCCATTTTTTAAAAAGAAACATAATTTTAGAGCAGTTTTTGGTTCACATCAAAATTGAGTGGAAGGTACGGATTTTTGCTGTAGACACCCGCCCCTGTGTAGTATAGCTACCTCATTATCAACCGCTCACTACAGCAATACATTTGTTACAGTTTATGAACCTATATTGACACACCATTTGTACTCAAAGTGCACAGTTTCTATTAGAGTTCACTCTAGGTATTGTTTATTTTATGAGTTTTGACAAATATTTGTGACATGTCTAAACATCATAGTATAATACAAAGTATTTTCATTGCCCTAAAATCATTTGAACTTTGCCTATTCGCCCTCCCTCCTCCCCTAAACCTTGACCGCTACTGATATTTTTCTGTCTCCATAGTTTTACCAAGATATCGGTGCTTGGACTAGTAGAGTAAATGATTATTAAAGTCCATCACCACTTCCTTGTCATTCTTCTAGGAATAAGATGAGATTGTGATCTGTGACTCTGAGAGACAATGTCTGGTCTGCACTAGCATCGGTCATACCTTTCAACCATGCTAGCAATCTATTCTGTTCAGAGGTTCCCAGAATTAAGTGTTCTGGGTTTGGGAGGTATCACTGTATTTTCTCTTGTACCTTAGCCCCTGTTCTGATTCCACAAAGAGCATATTGAGCATGTGCCACAGTCAATAGTTTAAATATGCCATTCATTATGAGTGCTATGCTGTGCAGTTATTTATACTGTGTGGAACCTGTGTCTAGATGTTGGTTAAGACTAGGCTCTGATAGTTCTGGCTCCTATCACCTTTCATTCCATTTCTTCTGTTAGCGGGGCAGCAATGTCTGTGCCATGAAAATTTGCCCTGTCTTTGTCCCTCTTGATGACACAACAGGGAGGGTAGAACACAAAAGTCACTGAATGACTTAAAATAGAGATAGATCTTGATCCTGAGAATGCCATGCATGTGACCCAGGAAACTGCCATTTATAGGGCCCAGGCCATGCATTTGTGAGCATAAAGACTTAGGCCTGGAGGTATTTTCATTATAAATTCATGCAGCTTTAATCTACCCAGTTGAGATCAACATTAGAAGTCTGAAATTAACTAACACGTTCAGATAAGGTTATTGGCAGGAACTCTTTATGCCATGCAAAATAGTCTTCAAAGGTTTTTCTTTCATACCAGGGTTTCTCCTACATTAAGGGGAGTTACAGCACTTAAATATTCTATTAGGTTGTTATTGACCATGGTCAACCAATTTTATTCTGGTACTATCTTTGAGCTCCTTATTTTTGCTAAGCAAATAAAGAAATTAACAAAAATACTTTTAAGAGTTTCCTGTTCACCTAAATATAGATAAGTAATTTGACAAAAACTAAGCAAGATTTATTAAATTAGAGAGGAATATGCTATAGCAGTTTTTGTGAGGATGATGATACTTGTCAGATATTTCCTACTGTTCTATAGTGGGGAATGGCTTGTGAATAATTAAAAGAGCTTGTCTTCATTATCCATTTTAAAATATAAGGTGAAGAAACTACTTGTAAATTCCTCTTCTAAGGTGCTTCATATTCTTTATTATTGGGGTCATTAGTTTCCTCATGGATTTTGGAAGCTATAAAGGAAGGTGTATTACTGCTAGACTGATTTTTCTCAAACTCTATCTAAAGTGTTTTCCATGGCTAATGATTAGGATAATGTGAATATTGTTTTTAAAGGTTTTTAAAATTAGGATACTGTTTCCAAGCAGCAATGTCCATGGAAGCTAAATTTTATGCTAGGATGTCACAATAAAATCATCTTGACATTAGAAATAACAGTTCAAATGAAACTTGACCAGAACTTAGGTCTTTAGTACTTGATAGTAACTGACCAGCTGTCCAGGTATTTCTCAAGGTATGATCTCCAGATCACTAGGTTTTTAAAATACTCCTTGAAAAAGGGATTCTGTGCCATATCAAATCTAAGAAATACTGTAAACCTTGTTCTTATCTTACTGAATTTCACCATGTAAAATATCTGAAGGATTCTGAGAAGTCTTATGTTAGAGAAACATGCTTAGCTATGTGCAGTCCAGTACTTTCAAAAGTATTTGTCTAAGGAAAATAATACCCCTCAGAAACAACATTCTACAGAATGAGTGTGTGTCAGAGAGAACCTATTCAGTTATATTGAATTTTTTTCATTTTATGACAGATTATCTGATACTTGACAATAATGATTGTGAATATTATGGCTTCCTGGTCCTCCCCCCACAACTCCTCAGGTTAACTGAGGTAAGCAGGATATACAATGGGCTGCACATACTTAAAGTGTAAAACTGGATGTTTTGACGTATTTCCATGTCATGAAAACACCAGAATCAAAGTAGTCAGTGTATCTATCGCCCCTAAAAGTTTCCTTATGCTCCTTTCTAATCCTTCCTTTTCCTATAATGTTAAATACAGTGATGAGAGTGGACAACCTTGTCTTGTTCCTTATTTTAGGAGGAAATCATTCATTCTGTCTTTCACCACTAATTATGATGGCAGCTGCAGGAAATTTTGTAGATGTCTCTTATCAAGTTAAAAAGTTATTTTGTATTTCTAGTGTGCAAAGTTTTTGTTAGAATAAGTGTTGCATTTTTGGTAAATGATTTTTTTTTCATGGTAATTTTCACTGATGAATTTTCTAATGTTAAACCAATGTTACCTTTCTGAACTGAACAGTCACTTGGTCTTGATGCTTTATATAAAATTGAATTCAATTTGCTAATGTTAATTTAAGAAAGTTTGTGTCTATATTCAAAAGGGTACTGTCTTCCTCTGGTTTTGGGATCAGAGTAATACTAACCTCCTAGAATGAGGGGTGCATTCCCTCCTCTTTGACTTGAAGGAAGAACTTGCATGGAATTGGTATTGGGTCTAGCTTGGTTCTTTGGTAGAATCCAGCAGGGAAGCATCTGGATTAGTATTGGCTAATTGGATTGTTTTTCAGTACAAATAGATATATGAATGGTCAGTTTTTCTAGTTCTTCTTGGTAACTTGTATCTTTCAAGGAATTTTCCCATTTTTTTTAGTTGTAGGTTTTATTGGTAGAATGTTGTTCATATCTGTAAACTCAACAGCAGTGTCATCTTTCTTGTTTTGAATAATGTTAATAAGTGTCTTTTTTTTTGATCAGCTCATATAGAAATTTATTAATTTTATAAATTTTTTCAAGAACAAGCCTGTTACTTTATTGTTACTGGCTTCCTAATGCATTGATTTTTTTTTTCTCTGATATTTTCTTTCTTCTGCTTGCTCTGGGGATTAACTAATTTTTTAGTTCCTTAAGATAAAAGTTAAAGTCATTCAGTTGATAATGTCATTTTCTACAATAGATAGGTCAATGCTACAAATTTTATTCTAGTTTTTAGTTCAACATATTCTGATCGTTTGTATTTTCATTATCATTTAATTTAAAATGCTTCCTAACTTTTTCATTTCTTATTTGATCTATTTGTTGTTTAGTAGTGTGTTGCTTTATTTCAAAGATTTTCCAGATATTTCCAGTTATTAGTAATTCATTTGGCTTCAGTAGAAGAACATATTCTGCATGGTTTAAAAGCTTTTAAATTTATCAAGACTTATGGCTCACAATCTAGTTTATTATGGTAAATGCTATGTGTGCTTTGGAAAGGTAGAATGATGCAGACTGGAGACTTACATAGTGTTATAATGTAAAGTCACTTCAATAAAAACAAACTTAACAAAAAAACCAAAAGAATATATGTTTACTTTCATTTATGTCAAATGTATCGATAGCATTGTTCAAGTCTTCTGTATTCTTTTTTTTTTATTTTTTGCTTCAAACAGTTGACTATATTTTAAGAGATTTAATAATAAACTTTATATTTACCCATTTTTCTGATGATTACCATTCCTTTGTTGAGATAGAATTTTACAGCTGGCATTTTTGTTCTACTTAAAGAGCTTCCTTTAACATTTCCTATAGTACAGGTCTGTTGATAATGAGTTCTTTTAGCCTTTTGTCTCAAAAAGATTTTCTTTCGCATTCTTTTTTCTACCAAATTTTGTTTATTCATTTGTTACTCTACCAAATTTTGTATCCATCTCAGTACCATTAAAATTCCCAGAAACAAAGACAATATCCACATTCATTTTTGAAGCATATTTTTAGTGATTAAAAACTTACAGTTTGAGGTTTTTGGGGGAGGGAGAAGGTCATCGTTTTGAAGATGCTGCTATAATGTCTTCTGTCTTAACTGATGAGAAGTACTCTGCATATTGCTTAGTTGTTCCTCACATAATGTCTATTTTTCTGTGGTTGTTTTAAGATTTTTCGCTATCATTTGTTTTAAGTAATTTGATCATGATATGCCTTGCAGGAGTGTCGTTATGTTTCTTGTATTTGGGGTTCATTAAATTTCTGGGAACTGTAAGGTTATAGTTTTTGTAAAATTTGAAAGAATTTTGATCAGTTTTTTGTTTAACTATTGGTTCTGTTCCTCCTCTCTCTTTCCTTTCTCCTAAATATTACAGTAAAATGGTGCTGTTCATTGATACTCTGCTTCTGTTATATGTTTAAGGCTCTTTTTATCTCCCTCTGTGTTTGGTTTGAGATAGTTTCTATTTCTATTCATTCAAGTTCCTCAAGTATATACAATATCTCATCCATTGTTAATCTCATCAACTGTACTTTTCACTACAGACATGGTGGTTTTGTTTATTAAAAGTTTGATATGAGACTTTTTTCTACCTTCTACATCTGTACCTACAAAGTTTAATTATTCCATTAGCTTCTTGAACATGTGGAATTCAGATATGATCATCGTTTAAATCTCCTATCTATTAATATTTTGTATTGTGTCATTTCTGGTTAAGTTTTGAGACTTTTTTTATTTTGTCTGTTATCTTTCTGCTTTTCTATTTGTCAGGTAATTTCTGGTCGTCGAATGTCAGACATTGTAAATTTTATCTTGTTGGGTGTTGGATATTGTGTAGTCCTAAAACTTGAATTTTTTTCAAAACTACTTGGTTATGTTGCTTGAAGTTTGGCCTTTCATGCCTTGTTTGTAAGTTTGTTAGATAGAACTAGTCTAGGGCCAATTTTTTCTCCCATTGCTGAAACAAGAACCCTTCAGTCCAGTTCCCCAGATTAAGAGGTTTTTCCATACTAGTTGTTGGCAACAGGCAATATTCCTGCATCTGTCTGAAATACAGCTATTTTCCCTTCAAATATTTTTTGGTGCTCTTTCCCTAATGTTTTTCTGACATACATGCATTAGTAATTAGCTGATTTCGTAAGAGAGACTCTTTAAAAGTTCTCCTGGATCTTCTTTCCATACAGCTTTCTCCTCTCTGGTACTCTGCTCTGCAAGTAATAGTTGCCTTGACCACCCACCTTTGATCTCTTCATCTCAAGGAGACCATCCAGCTCCATCTGGGATCCTCCCCTCTTCCTGCACTGTAACCAAGAAACTTTCCCATGCTCTAGTCTGGGTCAATCATAACGCTCATTTCATTTGCTTCCTACCTCTGAAGTACCTAACTTCTTCATTGTTTGATGTCCAATATTTTGTTGTCTTATTATTTTTTAGTTGTTCCAGTTAGGAAGATAAACCCAGACGCTATTACTTTTCAGGCTACTGAAGTCTGAGTCTCTATGTGTAAGAGATGTGGTCATACACTGGACAAAGACTATCACTTAGGTTAAAAGATACCTTCAGTTTATACATAGTTTCCTTTCCTTCCCTGTTTTTTTTTTTAATATTTAGCTTATTTATGCATACAAGAGCTGGGGTACAGGCCAGAGTCACGAGTATTCGCCGGAGACAGAGTGGGGAGCAGGACAGGCAGATATGAAGCACACTACTGAGGGGAGCAGCAGGCAAGGCAGGAGAGGTCTGCTGCGCCATGTGGGTACCCTCCCTGGCCGGGGATCGAACTTGCGCTGCTGTGCCACAGATGCTTCACAGTGTGGTGCTCAACCCACTGTGCCACCGGGAGGTCCGTTTCCTTTATTTTCTAGGAAAATCATATAAGGTGATTCTTTCTTGTTATCCTCTGAACATCCGTGCCCATCCCGGTTTGATGCTCACTTACTTGCTTGTGACATATCAAAGTAAATTTTATCCCTGTTGTTGACAAAATCAACTTTCCTAAACTGGATAATGTTTTGCTTTTGTATTTCTCTGAATTTCCTAGGTCCTATTTTCCTCCTACATAGAATAGATCTCTGTAGGTGAGCACTGAATAAGGATTCTGATTCTTCCGCTGTGCTAAGACACAGAAACTGACACAAAAGAAATACACTGGATTGGCGCAGATGCCTATGAGAAATGTAAAATACCTTAGCTTCTTCCTACAACACTATGTAAAGCCACAAATTAAAAATCAGTTTTAATTTGCGGAGCTAAAGCATTTGGCTCTTTTTAAGTTTGACAATATATCATTTTTCGTAATGCTATTTGTTTTGAAATTTTTTCTTTTAATTTAAAAGATTCTGTCCTTGAGATAGGTCCAAATCATTGTGGGTTTTCTTTCCTCCCTCGCCTCAGTCTCCATGCCTGATATGTCTCCTGGATGAGCATATGCTTAGATCCCTCAAGCATAGTGATAATTTCTCCTGACCAGCAGAGCCAGTCATTATTTATTATACTTTGCTCTCACTCCTTCTCACTCTCCTAGTGGGAACATTGCACTGGCTGCTGGCTAGAAAATTAGCCCAGGGAGCACCTTCTGTCGGTCTCTTTCCTCATTATAATAGTAAAAATTTAACTGTGACATTCTCTATCTGTGTGTATGCATGTGTGTGTGGTTGTGTGTCCACATACGTTGGAAGCACACTGTAGGGGCTAATAGTGAGTAATTTAACGGTGGCTTTCTCATACATTTTACTCTCTTCCTTTCTCTAGAGTGGCTGCCGGCGTGCAGTATGCGTGTGTATTGCCGCTGCACATTATAAGCCGAGCTTGTGGGTTTATGTGTCATCTCACTGTTTCTGCCGGGTTGTTTTCTGACTGGATGTGATATCATTTCATCCATTGTCAGGGGGCTGCCCCAGATACCTGGGATGCTCAAGAGATGCGACACTTACTTGCCATGTGATAGCAGAGACTTCTGTTCATTTCTGTGGCTGCTCCTTCTCGCAACCCTCTGGGATCCCCGGGTCTCCAAGCTGATGGGGAAGCTGAAAACCACACCACATCACTGAGGCTTTAAGGATTTTTGCTTATGGGTATTTTTAAGTAAGCACCAGGCAGCCATGAACTGTCATTTGCAGGAACCTCTTTCTTTCTTTCTTCCTTTTCTTTTTTAAGTGTCCTTATTATTTAAAGCCTCTTCTGGGTCACAGTTCTGCAGTTTCATGAGCTTTTAACTAATAGCATTATTATGGCTACACAGCCCAGCTCTGGAAGAGGGGACTAAGAGTCTTTTGAATAGACTGGCAGCAGAGGCCGTGCGTTATTCCTCCTGGGTGTCCTCACTCGCATCTAGCTTGGTACTGCACACTCTGAAAGTACTTGTTGACTGAGTGATTGATTTAGGACAAAGTAGCCTATTATCTTAGCACAAAGTTTTTGAGGCAAACCACAGATATGAACCTTTTTCTTTTGTAATGATCTGTCTACCTACCTGTAGAATTAAGAGATGGAGGTAATTAGCTGGGGGTGATGGAAGAAATGCTAGTCCAAAGGGGTCTGGTGGTTTCTACAAATACAACAGCTTCGCTATCAGTTCCCATTAAAAAGACAACTCATTGTCTACCCAATGTTGGAAGAAAAAAAGAGGAGATAATGATGGAAGAAATCTAGAAAATAATACCTTAACAGATTTTGTATTTACTTTAGAGAAAACTAGTCTCTGCATACCACTGGCTCAGAAGAGGCCAAACCGGTTTGTGGAAAAGGTATTAAGAGTAGTGCGCAAAGCACAAGAGTGTAGGATTAATTCAACTTTGGAAAGGAACACAATACATTTCCATTGTGCTGTAAAGTTATCTATTTAATTGACTATCTGACTATTTGGCTTTCTACAGTTTTCAAGTTGTTTTAACAAGGCACTTTATAATTAGGTCCAAGTGGTATGAGACAGTAACTGGTAGAAAAGCTATAGCTATTTTATATTTGTATCTCATTAATGAGTCTTCAGATTAATATCACCAATTCACTATAGGGAGATGTCACCGTAGGCGGTAAAATTCTTATTTCCAGCTCTTCAGGCAAAGCATGTGTAGCCCTTAACTTAACCTAAAGCACTGTCTTCCACAGGAGGCAAGTGTGAACATCAGACCTGTCTCAGGCTGGCCTTGTGCCTACAAAGGGGAAGCAAACCTTTTCATGGCCCATTCCAGACAGGTCAAGGTAGGTATCAAGGGGTGGGGAACATATAGCTGATCAAAGCATTTTCTAACTGTGTCTCCCATATTCTGGCTACTCTGGGGAAGCCATGTCACCCCTGATGGGTGATGCTGCTTCAGACCATTTGCAAGAAATAATCTAAATGTCAAATTGTGGGTATCATGGGGCACTGCACATGTTGAGACAGACCAAAGTGTGAGGAAAGTTACAGTGTAGTTGGTTTTGCGGTCGTGCAAAAAGAAACCCTCGTCATCCAGCACCGGTAAACGCAAAGAGTGGAAAGAACCTTTGTCTCGATCCTTTTCACAAAATCACTACGCAGAGCTGTGTCTTGAGGCATTTATATATTTCTGCAAAGAACCAAGTACATTCATTCAACAAGCACTTGCTGAGTGTCTTCTATGTGCCAGACATTGTTCTAGATATTCGGGGTGCAACTGTGAGCTAAAAAAAGCTTGGGCGCCAGTGGAACCAGAGGGGCATCTCCTCAAGGGGACAACAGCAACCGACCAAAGAACGGATCTCTTCAGCAGCTGAAAGGTGCTATGAAGGGAAAAAAGCAGGGGGGAGGGGTGAAGAGTGAAGGAGGGAGTGTGCTAGTCTATAAAGGGGGTGAGGGAAGGCTGCTAAGAGGTGACATTGAAGGCATGAGTTCCTTCAAGTCCCTATTCCCTTCCCTTCTGACTGTGACAGCTTTTCTCTGAATTATCACTCTCCCTTGCCTGCACAAAGTTGTGTCAATTTGGACATTTCTGTCAAAATAATGACATAGACAAGAAAATAATAGACATAATTGACTACACATCCAAAGATCCGTGCAGGCAAAATTCTCAAGAACTGAATTAGAACTTAGTTAAATGGGGTGTTCTTCCCTCAACACCTGTTCTCTGGGCAACGTAGCACAGGCTTTTGTTCACCAAATGAACCAAGTGTCAAGAAAAAAAAGGAATTCTAATCTCTTGGTGAGCCATACAGGAAGCAAGTTTTAATGAAAGAAGATCCCTGTAGGGTATAAGATCCAACACAGTACATATAGATATTAACTTGTGATGCTGTACACCTGAAACCTATATAATGTCGTAAACCAATGTTACTTCAATTAAAAATAAAAAAAGAGTACAGGATTCAAGACTTAGATATTTGTCTTGGTGTCTCTACTTAGTGAGTTGAGGGTTTTTGAACAAATTCCTTAACTTGATTGCATCTCAGTTTCCTCATAATAATACAGGATAATAATAATGCTTACCTTAAGTGAGATGCTAAGAATGTAATGAGGTCTTTATGTAAAGCTATTGGCATGGTTTTTAGGGTATGGCATATGGCAATGTTTGATGCACTTGCAATTATTTTTTCTTGTTTTTAACTTTATTTTTAAAGATTTATTTATGCATATAAGAACTGGGGTACAGGCCAGAAGTGTGAGGGGGGTGAGAAGATTCACCAGAGACAGAGTGGGGCACAGAACAGGGAGATTGACTGAAACACACTGCTGAGGGGAGCAGTAGGTGAGGAGGAGAGGTCTGCTGCGCCATGTGGGTCACTCCCTGGCTGGAGATTGAAGTGTGGCAGTGGCTGCTGATGCTTCATAGTGCATTGCTTAACCTGATGAGCCACCAGAGGCCTTGCACTTGCAATTATTATCATTAGCAAAACCACTCTCTGGTACAGTCAAATACTCTATGAGGATGTGTGAAGAATTTATAGTCAACATTACTCTTTATTTCATTAATTCATTCATTGAATCACTCATTCCAGAAATAATTATTGTATGAGTGGCGTGCTGCTGAGCACTGCACTGCCTTTTGTGAGGAATACAGGATTTACATGATTTTTGACTTGTAGAAAGGACTGGAGCATTAATGAGGACGTGTTCCAGCTGACCTTTAAAGTGCCTTGCAAGTTGGATGGCCCTCCTCACTCTGCAATAGATGGAGAATTGGAAGCTATAGATGTGCTGAGACAGGGCTTGAGGACTCCAGCACAGATCAGGAAATGCCTTTTGATGACTCAGTCAAAGGCAGAAATAAGAACTGGTTTTTAGAACCCTCTACTCCCTTCCAGTTTCTCACATATTAAAAGCACAATAAGGAGCCCTTACATTTGCACACCGATTTAGAGTTTGTCATGCATTGTCACATATATCATCTCAGATGATCCTCTTTCTATTACTGGCTAGGGGTCCTTGTCCTTTTCTTACAATGAAGAAACCGAGGCTTGAAAACTTCAGCAAATCATATAAGATTCCTTAGTGGGAGAACCAGAGGCCCTGCAAACAGATTCTCAGAGTTAGGGTGGGATTTTCAGGGTGCTAGGAGATGAACTGCTTCTAGATGTCAGACTAGTCCTTCTGGATTTGGAAAGTCTTCCTCTTATACCCAGATTGCCCCTTTGGGAAGGGCAGTTATTGACAAGAGGAAGGAAGAGGTATTTACCTACCTGCTACTTGAGCTAAACCAACCCAGGTGGTCCATTGTGAAAGGACTTGGGCCTTCCTCTCTGGATCAGGGCCTAAAACTTGACTTGTATATCATATTCCATACTCTTTGCCTTATCCCCCATGCCATGCTACCCACTAGAACACAGAACTTCCTTTTGGAGCCCTAGAGACTGGGAAACCCACTTCCTTCTTCCTGCACAGATTCTGTCCCTGGCCTGTGTGTATGCAGCAGGCACAGAGGCTGCCACTATGCACGATCACCTGGATACCAGTGTGCCCCTGCCCACCCAGATCGCAGGTATTGCTCTTGCCAAAGGGAAGGAGACCACCAAGTAAACAAAGCACTGGCTCCTCTCTGTTGGAAGTTCAGTGGCAGCACTCTGAGCTAAGAAGGGAGCTGGACTCCAGCAGCTCATCCGGGTCTCCCCTACCTTTCTGATGACCACCGGAATAATTCAAAGAGAAAGAGTAAAAACCCACCCCGGGCTGTAGAAAGTGAAGGCATTCATCCTGCAAGCAGTCGGCGCATGTGCTTGCAATATAATAAACTTCCTCTCCGCTCCCTCCCAGCTTGTCTGTACCTCATTCATGTGACCCCAGAAGGACAGGGCCCTTTTTTCCTGAAGGGTCTTTGCCCGGAGCTCACACAGGAATCTCTTCTTTTATCATGTCACAAGATGGCACGCCGCAGTTTGTCCCACTGTATCTTGCAAGAAGCTGATATTCCAATGATGTTATTAAAAAGTGGCACCTTTCACCACACTGTGAGAAAATCTTTCTGGTGGGGGCAAGGAGACCGCGATACATTCTCCCCAAGGACCTCACTTCAGCCACAGCATTTGATGTATGGTGACATCTCCCCCACACACTGATGCGCACGCGTGCGCACACACACACACACACAACACCACCACCACAAACACATTTCCTATTGAGATGGTTGAAGAAGTAAGGGACTTGTTCAAGGTCATACAAAGGGTCAAGGAGGTCAAATTATTTACACAGGGGCATAAGGTAGTCGGCTCAGTGTTTTTTGGCACTTAGTCCTTGTCCCCGACCTCTAAGCCCCCACCACCTCACCTCCTTTGCAGCTGAATAAATGTGTAATGCACACAAGAAATGCCACTGCAATTCCGCATATCACTTATGAACAGTAGCTCTTAGCTAACAAGAGTGCTGTTAACGCACTCCCTGTGGGTGTTTCCCAGTTCTGGGTTGTGTGCTTTTATTCTTGCTTTCTTGGAATTCAGATCCATGTTCAGCTCAGCCATGTCTGTGTGTCGAGGGAAGTACGCAGGATGAGGCTTATGTTTTTCATTCTAGTCCCAGCTCCCCCCTCCACTAGCCATGGGTCTTGGGGTTCTTGTTAATTCTCTCTGAGGTCCAGCTTCATGGGAAGTAGAATGGAAATGGTAATGTCTTACTGCCCAACTTCACAAGAAATAAATGAGAAATGAATGAGATTATAAACCTGGGATATTTTGAAATTACTAGAAGAAAAGGGGTCTTTCTAGCTAGAGGGACCATGAGATAGTGAAAAGCTGTTGAGATGGCAGTCAGACAGTGAGGGGTTCAAATCCCAGCTCCAGTTGTGTGCTCTCCAGAACTCATTTAACCTGTTTGTGTCCACACATAAAATGGGGAGGGAAAAGCCTTTTAGCAGAAATGCAGAGATAATGGATGAGTCTTTTGAAAGCTCTTAGCAGAACAACTGGCCTAAGGAAGACAACTATGGGATATTAATTGCTTTCTCCTTTTGACTCTATTTGCTGCTGACCTGCATACTTTCTACATACCCCGAGACCTTCATAGGAAGTTTTGTGTCTTACTAGTTCCAGAACATCCAGTATGTGTAACTGGCTCGGACACCTTATAGGAACTCAGTAACTATGTGTGGTTATAAATGAAGATATAGGTAAGGGATGGAAAATTTTAAAGAATTTGTTTAGTTTCAAGAATTCATTGTAATATTCGATACTGTCAGTGGATCTGGCTTTCTAATTGGGAACATGGGGGTGAATTTATCAGCTTTATTTAGATTAGAACAATTAAGTGGTAATTTGTGCATTTACTTCAGAGATTGGTTTAGGATGATCCTCGTCTAGCAGCAAGTCTCTTCACACAAAACAAATGGGACTTATTATTCAACATTGCAACAGCAAGCTTCACAGCAGGCATTCACAGAGACAAGCAAACACTTGGGGGAAATTCCCTGGTGAAGTAACCACATGCCTAGTCAGAACTGTCTCACAATTTAAGAGCCAATTTCTAAAATAACTGTCAAATTAAGTTGGCTAATTGCTCTGGTCTCCACATAGTCCATCACAGGTGGGGAGGCGAGGTGATTGATCTCAAAAGTAAAAGGAAGACCAGGACAAAAGAGACCCAACAGCGCCTTGAACGAAATTTTATTTGGCAATGTGGATGGCAGCCTGTTTTCACAGAGTTCATTTTGTGTTTCTTTTCCTGGTATTTTGGGAAGGTGGTTCAAGATGGATTTCTTTTTCAGGGTATTTGATTATACATGCATCGTTATTTCTAATATTACTCATAAGTTGTCAAACATAATGTGTTTTTGTTAGATTTTTCCCTATATTAGCTTCAAATATCCTGAGTTTTTTTTTTTTTAATAAAAATATTGTACTAGGTAAGATAGGAGCCAAAACTAGGAGTTAGGTGAGTTGGACACAGAATGTAGGAAAAGGCAAAGGCAGAGCAGGGATGGGGGTGGGGATGTATATCCTAAAGCTTTGAGAACTTAGGCTTGAAGATCTTCTTCCTCTTGCTCCCTGGGAAATGAACAAACAGACGACCCTGAAATTTCAAAGCTGTAATGCCCAGCTCAGGGAATTGCAACCTCCATCTTGGTTGTCTGAAATGAGCATACATGGAGATGATGTGTCAGCATATCTTTTCAAGTTTAGTGTTTTTCTGCTGAAAATTAATCAACAACCCTCCAGTTATTTATGGTTTAGTAAATGTATAAGAAAAAAATTAGATCTGTGTAAAAAAAAAAAAGACCCCAAAATACATTTAATTATGGTAGTAGAACATGGTCATGGTAAACATCTTAATTGGGTAGAGATGTAAGGTGAAAAGCCCTCCTCAAAAGAGTTTTCTGTTTTTCCTTTTTGATGGTATCTGTGGCTATTTAAGATTATATATTATGTCCTCCCTACTCCCCTGCAATCAGGGAATCTAATGAATATGTAGGGTCTGGCTAGCCTTTCTTACCATTTTTTGTATCACACAGCCTCGTGTCAGATGACAAGGTGATCAGATGTTGAAGCCAGTTTGTCCAAGCCTGTAAACTGAAGGTCCCTGGGAAGATTACCTAATTCAGTCATGTTGCCTCTAAAGTGGATAATACCGCCTATCTCACGTGTGGATTAAGTGAACTAAGAGAGCAATGGGTCCGGACAGTATCTGGTTCAGAGTAATACTCAACAGATGATAACTAAGAGTACAGCAAGATCTGCTCTGCTTGCTCCAAAGCTCCAAAATATTGCTTTATTCTGATCACATATATTCTCAGTTTTACTTCTCCTCCAACTCAACATACATATATATTTTAATGTGGCATAATAAGTAAGGTTATACATTTTCTCCCTAGCTGCTCTTTTCTCCAAAGTACCAGTACTTCAAAGGCTGTAACTGCCTTTCCCGAAAGCTTTCAATACTTGGAGTGAACTCAATCACTTTCTCATTTGGTATCTCTCATGTGCTGCAGATGTATATGACCTATTTCTGACCGATGAGCTAATATCTGAGCTATCCTGCATTTTAGGAATCTTCCAGTACAAAAAGAAAAACTTGGCTTTCAAAGGGATCGTGACTGGCCAGTTGATCTGTTAAATAATATGCCAAATACTGAGGAAATAACGAGGAGGAGAAAATTACATTCACACTTCTTTATTGGTGCCATTAACAGTGTTTTGTCATCCAGCTGATGAAATGATGCCATCTCCCCAAAAGCATCTCACTGAGAGACTATCTGGAGCCTTGTCCAACCCTTCACCCCTGTGTCCCAGCAGCGACCGCAGCTCTGGGGTAGGGGAAGGCAAGGGAGGACCAGGGGTGACTGTGTGAGAATACGCTAGTTTGGGTGAAGCCAAAGGACTCAGCCCCCTTCCATAAGAATCTTGTACGCAAAAAAGCCATTTCCATATTGGTGTCATGAGAGCAGCTTGAGCCCCTCTCCTCCCACCCACTGCTCTAGAGGTCAGGGGACCCCTTTTTGAGCCAGGTTGCCGCCCAGCCCACTCAATCGCCTGCCTTTCATTGTGTGCACGGCTTGGCGGCTGAGGCCTTAACAAGAACAGCCCTGCCTCCCTCTCTCTTCTCCTCAGCTTATTAAAACAAATGCTTTCTTTCTGGGGTTGGGCAGACTAGGGAGGGGATGCTCTCTTCTCCCGTCTCTCAGCCTTCCCCCAATTATCTGTCCTACTCTGAAACTCATTTCTCAGTCCCCTCCGCCCTCTCCACCACCTCCTTCTGTCCTTCCTCTCTCAGAATCTCTCTTGGATTTGATATCATTTCAACAATGGAGAGTGGTCTAAATGGAGAATTTCTTACTCAGGAGAATATGACAGGAGACTTCCACGACGTGTAAGAGTACAAATTGAACTAAGTTTCTCCTCTGTTTAAATCACTTCCAGAATAGGATTAAATTGCAGTTTTACCAAGTCTTCTAAGACCCTACCAGATGGGGTTGCCCTTCCAAGCTCATTCCTATCTCTCTTTGCTTTACCATGTCCCAGCAGCTGGGGTCTTTTGTCCCGTGATAATAGTCACTATCAGGAGCCACACACACTGCATCTTCAACAATTCCACAAGGTCAGAGCTATAATCCGGTTGTTACGCCTGAGGCAACAGAGGCACAGAATGGTAGATAAGATCGCCCAGTAGGGGTTAGATCTACCATTTAGATCCTGGATTCCCACCTCTGGGTCCTCCAGTCTTGACTGTTACATGGGGCCGCCTCTTCTCCAACATTTCAAGCATGCCAAGCTTCTCCCTGCCCCAGAATATTGGCAGATGCTGTTCCTCTTTCTATGACACTCTTCTCTTAACCCTTCTGCTGCACAACTTCTCTTTGTTTTTTTATGTTTGAGCAGAAATGTTGCTTTCTCAGAGAAGGCTTTCCAAAGTTACTGCCATCAGTCTAAATCTCTCTCCATAATTATTCTTCATCCTTGCCCTCTGTTCTTCTCCACATAACTTTTCTTATCATCTGTTAACATAAATTTTTATTTGTAAGTTTGGGCATATATATTACTTGTTCAAAGACATTTCTTGTACTCTCTATGAGGCCCTTCTCTGTTGGAGGCAGTGAAACATCCCTACCCCACTGCTATTGTTTGACTTGCTTTGGACAAGGAAATATCCTGTGAAAAGAAAATGCTAGAGCTATTGTGTGGCTCTACCATCACTCCTGCCCTCTGTGACAGGGGACGTGTCTCAGATGGGGCTGCTCCGTTAGCCTTGGCCCAAAGTGGAGCGAACAGGATGAAGAACTGCACGGGACCTAGTGTGAGTAAGCCATGATAAGCTTTTGTTGTAGTAAGTCACTAGGGCTAGGAGATTATTTGTTGCTGTATCATACCTGAGCCTAGGTTGAATGACACATGTGCTTACTTGACATCGCTCTCCCCCACCAAGCTGTCCATTTCATGATATCAGAGACTCCATCTGCAAGACAGCATTTTGCAAAAGGCTGGCATTTTTAAGCACTCAATAAATATTTGTTCTAAAAATAGTTGTGTGATGAATGGACACACAGGCCGGTATTTGAAAGCTACCCTTTCTGTGTGTTGTTTATCATGCTGAGCAAGTAGCTTTTCGTAAATCTCACCAACTCTCACTTCCTCTCCCTTGTACACTACTCCAGACCCCCTCCACACCTCTTCCTTTACTCCATCTCCCAGCAGACACATAATTTTGACACTGCTTTTAATATGTATGCTGTTGCTATGTGAGGTTTAACTCCTAGGAGAAAAGTCCCCTTATAACTATTTAGTTTCCATAGGAAAAAAAAACAAACAAACCCAAAGAATTCCTTTAAATATCTCCTTTCCAATAAGGAACAGTTTCCCCCGAAATAGTCAAGGGACTGAAAAGGCCCTATCACAGCTTCGCTCTTCCTTCAAGCAAGCTGAAATAAAATACATAGCATGGGAAGATATTTCAAATATTTTGAAAATATAAGGAAAGCTACTAGCTTTCTCCCTGGCAGGTTGTTTCCTGTATTTAAATGATCCCTGACTCCTAGAGGTATATACTTAGGTGCTCTTTTCTCCTACAAAGAATTTTTTTTTTAAATTATGTATTTTTGAGTAGAAGAACTGGGGTGTAGGCCAGAGGTGTGGGGAATGAGAGGATTCACCAGAGATAGAGTGGGGAGCAAAACAGGTAGACCAACTGAAATGCATCGCTGAGGGGAGCAGCGGGCGAGGCAGGAGAGGTCTGCTGCACCACGGTCGTCCCCTCCCTGGTTGGGGATTGAACTGAGGCCATAGCCATGATAGCAATTGGGACTTAGCCCCTAGGCCACCAGGGAGGCCCCAAGAATTTTGCTGTAGACACTGAGTAATACAGGACATATAGATGGAAGAATCTCATTTTCCCTGAAATTCATCCAGGCAATCTTTTTTCACCACATATCATGAAGCCAGTTATCCTAGAGGCTTCTGGGCGACCTCTGTCTACAAATGAGAGTAGGGGCCATGTATTGTTTTTGTTTGCACCCCTCGCACCTAGCCCAGGACTCAGCACATCATAGTAGAAGTTCAGTAAAGGTTGGAGAGCATGAGTGGTTCTGATGAAGGAAATGAGACAGATAAGTGCTTGGAAGGCTTGGACCCTTCTTACACATCTTTCAGAGAGCTCAGAATCCAATGGGCGGGGTGGCAGCCTTACCACTTACAACCTACCACATCTCCTCCAACCTGCCCCTGGCTGCCAACGTCCAGTCGGTGCCACTCTTGCCAGTGACCCGATGCTGTCGGTCCAGGGCAGGCTGGGTATCGGTCAGACGGTACTGGCCTGGGAGCAGGAGGAAAACAGGCTCGGCCACTGCTGGGAGACCTGGTTGGTCTCACTTGCAAAATGAGCCATGGCCCAAATGATGCTAGGCTTCTTCCAGCTCTGACATTTTCTGCCTTTTCTCTGGAACACCCCAGCTTAAGAGGACTCTATCTCTCTCTCTGTTGTTTCTTACCACGAGATCTTGAGAGTTATAGTGCAGTAGACCAATTAGCTAGGCGATTGTTCCCCAGTACAAGCTTAATCCTAATTAGACAGTGTCTGGGTTCACAACACAGCAATTAACCCCCAAGTGGAGTAACTGCTCTAGAATGAACACAGCATAATTGTTTTAAATCTCATCTTCCCTCTCGCGACTCCCCTCAGGCTCCAGTAGGAGAGGAGAGGAGTGGAGCTGTCTGTTGCAGTCCTGCCTTTTTCTCCTTGACCTCTGCAAGGTCTTGTCACTTGGTCCCCTGTCCACTTTTAGGACCGGTTCCTTCCCGCCTGGGGGTGGGCTGTACTAGGCCATCCCCCGACCGAAGACACTGCAACCCTCGGAAACTCAGTGACGACGTTCTCCCCCTCACCCGCCGGCCTCCCATAGGTCACTGAGGGCCAAAACCCACATCAGAATAAAAATCCCACCCCAAAAATGTGTAGCAAGGGGGCCAGGAAATCAGAGGGTTTATTTTCAGGCTTTGCAAGCTAACAGCACTTGGTTTGCACAAACTTAACTGCGTGTATCTATTTGCAGAACTTAGGAATACATGGGTAACGGAGAGAAAGGACTGTTAATGTAACCCGCAGTTAGTCAACCACAAGCTTCTCAAACAAGCTGCATTTAATATAGCACAAATGGAGCAAGCAGTGAGAATTTTCTGTTACTAAATTTGTTAAAGTGATTCTTAGGTATTTAAACTTGAGTATGTTTTTACAGTTTGAGGTAATTGGCCTATTTTAAATAACTGGCAACACACATGCACTATACTTTTTTTCCCTTCCTTTTCTTCCTGCTAAATGTTTCCTGGCACGCTGACAGCTCCAACCACACTCAGCATCGGGTAGTACACCAGAGACCAGGGGTAACGGGACCAGAGATTTGCATTTGGAGTAGAAAGTTGGGGCGAGCAGCAGTGGAGAGGACTCAGGCCTGTGTTTTGACCTAGCACCTGAACCAGGGTGGGGTGGGCAGTTTTTCAGCCCTTGTGGGAAGCACTGGAAGGAGGACTGAGAGGCTGAGCGGCTCATCTCAGGGGCAGGGCCATTGCACACAAATTGCTGCTCAGCCCGTATTGGTATCTGTGTGCTATTACATCAAGCTTCAGGTTTTCAGCTGCGATATGGGGCTGTACCTGCCTCAGCTCTATGAAATGAAATAAAATATGTAAAGCACCTCACAAAGTTCCTGTAAACACTAAGGGTACCATAACGGTTGCCATTTATGAGGAGCATAATTATTAAACCCCTTTGAACAGGAGTCTGCTCGTCTAGCCACTGGCTCACTGTGCAAAGCTGAATGCTGTGCTCCTTGTCACAGTGATTTACTTCCACGCAAACAGTCATGATGGGGCCTCCCTGCTGGCGCAGCAGGTTGAGCGCAGCACTGTGAAGCGTCCATGACACAGCAGCGCCAGTTCGATCCCTGGCCGGGTGTGGGGGGACCTACATGGCACAGCAGAACTCTCCTGCTGTGCCCGCTGCTCTCCTCAGCAGTGGATTTCAGTTGATCTGCCTGTTCTGCTCCCCACTCTGTCTCTGGTGAATCTTCTCACCCCCACACCTCTGGCCTGTACCCCAGCTTTCATATGCATAATTAAATAAATCTTTTTAAAAAATCATGATAAGCCCACAGATCAACAAGGGTCAACTCTACTGGCACCCCCTAGAGTTGGCTAGTACACGACTGTTCAGCCCACACACCTGCAGGCAGCAACTTTGCATACATTTTTAGTATCAGTTGATGCTGTGGTTCCATGATGTTCTGTGCATGTTATCCTAATGCGTCCTCTCCTGCAGAAGCATTTACCAGGAATTGCTGTTGGCAATGGACTGAATTATCTTCCTCTCCCCAAATCATATGCTGAAGGCTTAAGCTCAACATATTTGGAGGTGGGGCCTTTGGGCAGTAGTAGTTTTTCAAGAGGAGATGAGAGTGGGGGCCTCACAAGAGGTGACAGCAGATGGCATGCTGTCTCTCTCCACTGGTGAGGACACAGTGAGAAGGCAGCATCTGCAAGCTACTCCAGAGGGAAAGCTTCCCCAGGAGTGAATGGGCCAGCGCCTGGATCTTGGACATTGCAGCATCAAAAATTCTGAGAAAATAAATTTCTATCATGGAAGCCACCTCGTCTATGGTGTTTGTTGTGGCAGCCCACTCTGACTCAGACCCTCTTGCAAGCTTCCACAATCCAGATTGCTCTAGCATTGAACGTGAACCGTGTGCTTATGTGTTAATGCTGTCTGCCAGACGGAGCCACTTAAGAAAGCAAGGGTGGTATATTTTTCTATCTGAACACTTCCATATTTTTCTAAGTGTGTACATATTCCATAGACACTTGTTGAAAAAAAATGTACTCTGTTCCTTTCTTTCAACCTAACTAAATGCTCCTGGGTAGGATGCAAGAGTGGAAGAGGATATTGCACTACCCAGAGTGAGACACCTGTGCTCTTTGAGCTGTTCTCAAGGATAGTGGCTGCTACTTGGCAGCCTTGGAAACTCGAGGTTATCTTGATCTCCTTAGTATTCCACAAGATGAGGCAGCAGAAAGGGAAATGAATGGGAAAGGGAGAACTTGACATCTAGCAATATTTATGTGCCTCTAGTCAGAGAATTGCTGTGTGTTTGAGTTGAGCACCTAGTTTACTGCTATATTGGAGAGATTTTCTATGAAGACCATAGATTAATAAAAATAATCTTTTGGCAATACTCAGGCCTGAACAATATTCATTAAAGAAATGATATTATGTCGATTTATTTGAGTAACTATCATCTATCTAGGTCTTAATTTGGAATAAATTATCACATGATTTTATATGGTTTTATTTTCCAAGTATTTCACATGTATTATTTTGTGATGACTCTCAAAAGTAGGCAGACAAGTGTATGTGTGTTATATTGTCTGCCCAGTACTCCTTACCCTTTCTTTTTTTTTTAAGATTTATTTATTTATGCATACAAGCACTGGTACAGGCAAGAGGTGTGGGGGGTAAGAGGATTCACCAGAGACAGAGCGGGGAGCAGAACAGGCAGATCAACAGAAGTACACTGCTGAGGGGAGCAGCAGGCACAGCAGGAGAGGTCTGCCGCGCCATGTGGGTCCCCACTCCCCGGCCGGCAGCAGGGATCGAACTTGTGCTACAGTGGTTGCAGTTTGCTTCATAGTGTGTTGCTTAACCCACTGCGCCACCAAGGAGGCCCCCCTCCTTACCCTTTCTTGAGGAAAGACACGTTTCTTTAACATGTCTCTCTCATTGTTAAAGAATGTTTCTTGAAACCAATCTTAAGTTTCTAGAAGGGTTTCCAACCTTAGAATCTCATCCACTTTGCTACAGAAAGACATGTGATCTCTGAGAGGTCAATTAGGATTCTTCTCTAGGATTGTCCCCAGCTTTTTATATGGAAAAGAGCAACTTTCTATCAGAGTTGGAACAAACTAGGGACCAAGAAAGATGTTGTCTATGACCAGTTTGCTATGAACAGGGCACTCCACTCGGAGAGAAGAAAGTCAACATATTGAAAGGAGTAGTGGGGATGGAGCCTTGAAGAATCAAAGGTCTTTTGGTTGCAAGGGCTAGAAACTTAATGTAATACAGCTTTGAAAAATAAGGGGATCCGTTAACTTATTTACCAGACCTTGGAAAGAATGTTGGTATAATCGAGTTTCAGATATGACAAAAAATGTCAGGATGTCACTACTGAGGCTCAGAAAACTTAAATGAGCTATGAAAATTTATAAAAAAGAAGCAAAAAATAGCATTTAACAAATACTATGTGTCAGGCAGTGTATTTTATGTTTTATATACTTCCTGATAAAAGGTGTTACTGTCCCCAATTTACAGGTGAATGGAGATCACGTGGCCAATTTTGGCAAAACTTGGATTTGAACTCAAGCTGCCTGTAGCTATACTAAAACAGCTGAAGTAAGTAATAGAGTAGCAGTTAATAAGTAGCAGAGACAGGTATCTCAAGTACTGGACAAGTTCTCTTTCTACTGCATGATGTTGCTTGTCCCCAAATCTTTGGGGCAAAAATCTAGACAGGTATTTATAATTTACCTATTTTATTTTATTTTTTTAAAGATTTATTTATTTATGCATACAATAACTGGGGTACAGACCAGAGATGTAGGGGTGATAATATTCACCAGAGACAAAATAGGGAACTAAACAGGCAGATAGACTGACATACACTGCTGAAGTGAGCAGTGGGCAAGGCAGTAGAGCTCTGCTGTGTCATGTGTATCCCCTCTGACCTGGGATTGAACTCGTGCTGCAATGGCTGTGGATGCTTCATCATGTGGTGTTTAACCCTTTGTGCCACCAGGGAAGCCCCTAATTTACCTATTTTAATATAAGTATTATAATATAGGTAAACTTTGTACCTATAATATAGTATTAAACATACTATCCAATACTCACTATTTCTAGTGCAAAAGTAGGTTTTTGTCCTCACCTGTTTAAATATTTCTGATTAACATGATACATTTCTTACTGCTAGGTGAGGGATTGGCTGCAAGAAGTGTTGATTCTGAAATAAAAACCTAAATTGCCCTTCTTGTGTCCTGGCAAATATGATAAAAACATAACATCAGAGAAAGCCCAAATTGGAACTCTGGCCAAGCAGAGATGCTGTGAGGCCCTATGTTCTCATCCAGTGTGAACACATCAGCCAGAAGGATGGGGAAAGCCAGAGAGCTCCAAGGGAAAAGAGAGAAAAAGAAGGAGAATAGAATTAATAGTATGAGAAAGGTTGGCTAAAGAGGCTGAGGTCCATGCAAAATAGCAGGAAGTGAAATAAAGAGAGGAGGTGAGTGCAAAAGAGGGGGTATCTTGAAACAGAAGAGGGACAGAATAAAACCAAGGATCTCAATAAAGATAGAGGAAAGACTGAATGGATCAATGAGTTCAAAAATAGTGAAATACGGAAGCGATCATTTGTAGTCACCAAAAGAGAAGAAAGTCCTAAAGAGAAAACGGTGACTTAATCATTTGTGTACACCTTTGAAAATGCTGTTTTCCTTTGGAGAGGAGGATACTGGGAATGTGGAAATGTGAATCAAGGCCAAATGCGCTTCACCGCTCTGTTGCACTTCCCAGTAAGTGCCACTAGGTGGAGGTGAGACGTGGGACAGACTTCAAAGAATTCTTTCACTGCATTTCCATGACTTCAGTGAGTTGATAGAGGATCTGCAGAGGAGTTACCACTTATCAATGATATAAGTATGCTCAACAGAAGCTCTGAATGAGCAAAGAAGAATAGCAGAATTAATGGAGAATAATATCTAAGAAAGTAAAGTTGGAGCTTTGAGCAGAAAGTGAAAGGAAATATGGAGAGCCATTTGCCAATGGAACGTGGATTTTTAAGACTGAAAATAGAAACTAAAATCTTTTTGGAGTGTGGGGAAAGGATAGAGTCACTCTCTGGATCCGAGTTTAGAAAAGTGATATGAGGAGACCTTTCCGGACCCCAAAGGCAGTACTAAGGATGGTGAGGTGTCTCCTAGTGCCCATAGGAGCTACTGAGGATAAAAAGAGGATGGTGGAGAGAAGGTTACCTCAAGTGATTTGGATAAGAGATAATGGCGGTTCAGACTAGTTGATGATAATACAGGAGAGAAGTAGAAAGATTTGAGAAAATATTTAAGAGATAAAATAAATAAGATATTGCATGCCTTAGATATGTACAACGAGAGAGAAGGTTACGAGGAAAGAGAATTAAGGAGACATTCTTAGAATAGTTTTTCATTTTGTATTAATCAAAACTCTTTAGTCTGCCGTTGACACAAATTCTGAGTCAAACTGGCTTAGATAAAAGGAAAAAGTACTTGCTTCTTTAACAGAAGGGTCCAGAGGTATATTAAATTTGGATGCTGCTTTATTCAATTGCTCAGATGATGTCATAGAGCTTCACCCTTACCAGTCCTTGGTTCTGCTCCCCTTCATGTTGGCTTCATTCTCAGAAGCCCATGTGGTGTCAAGGTGATGGTCAGTGGGTCCATATCATAAATCCAGAGACAGGTTCTCTCCATAGAAGATGCCACACAGCTGTGATTCATTTTCAGTAGATCAACATGGAAAGTATTGGAGGGGAGGGAGAATGAAGGTCTTTCCTCAAAGGGAATTTAGGGTACCACTGTTAGAAAAAGGGAAATGGATGCTGGTGGTCAAGAAAATAATAGCCCCTCATTACACACTTCTAATAATCCCATATCAATCTAGACAGATGATTCTCTTTGAAATCACAAATTAATTTATAAACATGTACCTATTCAGCTGCATAAAAGCTGCTACAATATATAGCCAGGCCATTTACACCGCACAATACAATACTACTTAAGTTTTTCAAAACTTTGACATTGTGAAATTATTTATGGATTTGATCACTTATCTCAGAACCATTACAGTTTTGCAATCTCTTTGTCACACTGAGTAAATGAAATCTTCGAAATGAGTTTGAGGCATCATTTTGGTTTGGATAAGGAAAATTAAATTATGGAAATAAAACTGATGCTATATCTGGTTGGTCTTTAAAATATGTGGTAGTTGTAGGGTATTTCTGATGTTCTTAGCGAAGAAGCTGTGAACAAAGCAAGCTTGTCAACTGAACTGCTTAGATCACAGCTGTGTTGTTAATTACATAGAGCTGTTCACTATTTACAGATTACAGGTAAGAAGTCACAGCTATTGATTACGTACAGTCTGCCTCCCTTGCGCACCATCTGGGCTCATATCTTGCCTCTGCCTCTTACTAGCTGTGTGACCTAAAGCAAGTCATTTAAGACCTTTGTGCTTCATTTTCCTTATCTGTAAAATGGGAACAACAATAATAACACTTTCCATAGCTATGTGTGTGGTCTTTAGGAAGATTAAATGAATTAATATATTTTATTATATATATATTTTACATTATTTTTCATTGTTGTACAGTGTATATCTCTCATCCCCGTGGAATTCCCCATCACCAGTTCACCCGAGCACCATCACCACAGTCCCCTGTGCTCTTCCCACCCCTTTAGTTCCTTCTCCCTCCTCCTAAAGGAGTTACTCTTTATAAAGTGCTTTGCAACAGTGACTGGAACTTAAGTGCTACATAGATATTCGTTCAAAACACTTGAGAATTTTTATTTAAACTTTCTGAGTTTCAGTTTGCTTATCTGCAAAATAAGCATATGGAATATTGTATAATAGTACATATTATTATTTGCCAAGCTCCTAGCACAGAATTTTGCATAAAACCAACACTCAATAAATGTGGTCCTCCTTCTTTCCTTCAAAGGCTGGAAGACTATTTGGGTAAATAAGTATTGGAATGGATCCCAACTCTATTCCAGTGGAATCATTTTCTATTTCTGCATCCGTCACCATTTTTCTCTAACCCTCACAATCACCATCCCACTCTCCCATAGATTCTACCTGGTACAACTAGGGACATCTATACCCACTACACACATCAACTGGTGCATGGGAGATGCCCAATAAACAGCTGCTAAGCAAGTTCAGCCTTTTGCTACAGTTCATCTTGTCCACCCAGTAATGTCCTTAGACATTTTGAGGCAAATTCAGCAAAATGGACAACCATGATCCAGACATTTTTCTCTTTCCATATAAAAAAATCTGTTCCTATAAGAATAACTGAGCAGGGTTGCAACCGGCTGTGACTTCATGCAGCTTGTACAGCACAAAGGCCCGTGTGATGGGCATAGTTCTTGAGTTGTGCCATGCTACACTCTGTCAAATGGAATCTGTTAGGAAAAGAAGCATCGCCCACAACTTTAAAGCTACAAGATGGTATTTTGTAGAAAGAGAAGTAAGGGAGAAGAGAGACACGTACTTACAAACACACCACTTTGCTTTCAAAGTTTCTACTTAAGATTGGACTGATCTTAATCCAAACTGTTGTGACAGAAGAAACTTTAGGATGTTTCTCCTCATCTGGATTCCTCTTCCATTATCTCTGTTGTCCTGGGCAATAAATTTCAGTATTTGATCAAATAATGGCAGATTCCATGCTACCCCATTCAGGTATCCCCAGTTTATCTATAATGATTTTCCTCTTGTCAGCTCATTTCTTAAACCTTTGCTGAATCTGGTTTCAATGGTACTATAAACAATCATCATTGCATTGTAAAACTGGAAACTCTCCACTAAAATAGTGTTTTGATCTGGGTTGCCATAGTAATAAGTGTATGCTCCCCTCTTTGGAGGCCTTGTTATATGAAGTATCTGTGATTTGCTCAGAATGGCCCCAGTTCATCTGTCAAAATGGGTTTTTCCTTTTTTAAAATAATGATCTAGAAAATCCCATAGCAGCCACAAATATTTTACAACCATAACGAGGAGCATTGGAGTAGTCAAGCTTTATAAATCTACGCCATTATTACATTAGAATAAATCATGTTTCTTAGGTATATTACCTAGCCTATGTAAGCCTAATTTTAGGTCTGCTATTCAACGGGGGTGCGGTTGTTTATAATGAAAAGAGAATTATTAAGTGTGACTTCAAAAATGCATTATATGTCAGTTCATGTAGAGAGACCCTGGAGCAAAAAAATGGAAATTACTTCTTATTTCTATCAAAATACTGCAAATAGCTATTCAGGTTCAAACTTAGTTACAATTAGAATGTGATGAGCAATGATTTTTTATAACAGCATGAAATTGTACATTCCATTCACGTTCAAATTATTCATTGGTAGGAGGAGAGAAATGAGAAATCCTGCAAATTTATCAGTGTCACCATGAAAAAACATATGATGGTACATTATTTGAAATAAAAATGTTCCAGTCAGTTACAGTAATTTGATACAAGAACTATGATACTTTTTCCTGCAGGAATGAGAGTAAACAAATACTATATCAACACACCAGCAATAGAATCCGCACAAAGGTGTAAGATCATTTTTCATCTAAGACAAATGGTTAAGTTGGTTACTTTCTGTAAGTCACCACCAGCTACAGGGTTATTTTATGTAATGCACTGCTGGCTACTGCCTCATAATATCTGATGTGGGAATATTAAAAACATCAGTGGGTGAAACAACAGGAAGAATCCATCTGTATTCAATGAATTCTAATTAAAAAGTAATTACGGCACAATGAGGGAGCTGCCAATGTTATTCCCTCTTCCCGACCACAAACCACACACACACACAGACTCTTCGTCCTCTGCTATTTGTGTCCTGCTAAACAACCAGAAAGCCAGGCAGGAACCGACACACATTTCCTCGCATTTTTCAGGTGACTTCGTTTTAAACAACTGCAGCCCCAGCAGACATTCCGGGGCAGAGGTGGTACACATCTTCTGTTATAATTGACCTGGGCTTTGAGATTTCTCTGTCATGATGTATCCCAGAGTGTTGCATGATGGGAAGACCCTTGTTATTCCTCTACCAGCCGAGCCAAACGGACAAGATCAAGTAGGCCTGGGACTTGGGAAAAAAGAGAAGAAATATTGACAGATAAGTAACCACTCCAGGAAATGACAGGCAGCTGGAACAGTGTCGGGACTCTCAGGATTCAGATGTAATCCTTTAACCTCATGCTCAAACTCTGTAATCTTTCAGTGGAAGAGAGGAAAGAAAAAAGCAAATTGTTTAATCAAAGCCCTTAATGTGTGACCGGGATTAGTAACTAAGTCAGAATGACAACCTGCAAGAATAAAAAGACTTCATAAAATGGCCTCAGCACTAATGAAGCCATATCTGCAGGACTGAGATGGGGGAACCTAAGCTGGCATCTCAGTGGCCATGACATCTTTCTCTCTAAGAAAACTGTTCCTGACCACCAGCAATTTTTCTTCAACTGCCAAGAGGAAGGACTACAACTTGCCTTCCTCCTTGTTGGCAAAGTTCCGATTCTGAAAAATATTCTCCATTAATAAACAACATAACAGGTGTTGGTAGAGTTTCCCTCCAAAAGGAAATGAGCTCTGGCATAAGCCATTTGCTGCTGAGGGCATTAAAAGATGCCAGGTTCTTCTTGTAACAGAATTAAAGTGGACCTTGTTGATTCGTATTAAAAATGGAAAATAATAGCACAGTGGATTTATACAGCAGCCAAGTTATACTCAGAGTTTCTGGTCAACCTTCAGAAGTGGTGGGAATTATGTGTTAGCTACACCTTCAGAGAGCAGCGCATCCTGATGTCCTGAAGAGTATTTCCACCTAGATCATACTTATAAAGCAAGAGCACGCTTACTGGAAGCAATGCATTTCGGCCATTTTGCCTTCCTTCTGCATTACCAGTCTTCCATGAAATAAGCAGCCAGAAGTGTTTTTGCCTCTATAACAGGCTGGTCCTGGTTGACCACATGGAGAAATAGGTACATGGGATCTATCATTGACCTCTACTGCCTCATCTTTAAGTTAATTTTTTAACCAGCTCCCTATTGCTATGTGACAATTTCCCCCCAAATTTGGCACTTTAAAATGGCAGAAACGTATTATCTCGCGGTTTCTGAGAGTCAGAAATCTGAGAATGGCTTAGCTAGGTGGTTCTGATTTGGGGTTGGTCATGACTCTGCCATCAGACCGTCAGCCAGAGCTGCATCCCCAAGGGTTGGTTTGTGGTTGGTTTGTGAAGAAGACTTGCCCCCATGGCTCTTGGCTACACTCCTCAGCTCCCCACTGGCTGTTGACTGTCAGCCTTAGATCTTTATCATCTGGACCTCTCCCTAAGAGTGAGGACGTGGCAGCTAGTTTCTCCCAGAGCAAGTGATCTAAGAGAAATAAAATGAGAGTGAGCCCAAGACAGGGACAATCATGTCTTTGATAATCTAGTTTTGGCAAAACATTCTATCACTTCTGCTGTCTGTGTTTTGCTCACACATATGGAACAAGGTATAATGTGGGAGAAACTAAAGAAGTATGAACACCAGGAGTCAGGAATCACTAGGTGCCATCCTGAAAACTGGCTACAATGCTTGCTATGAAATACATCTGGGGTTTGATGTTGGTGCACTGGATGGTGGAAGATATAAAGGTATGTGTATGTGTGGGTATTTTGCTGGGTTCAGAAAGATCTTTCTTATGCCTACTCTCAGTTCAGGTCAAAGAATTAGATCTCCCTTCTATAGAGAGATTCCATGGGCAAAAGCTGAGGGCTCTTTATAAGCTGGATTTTGTGAGACTTTGAACACCAGCAATATTGCAATTCTGCATCCTTGTGATAAAGGACTACTCAGTTTTGCAAAGGCGTTCACCTCATTTGGTAGAAGACCATGGAACAGCAGCACGACCACAGCGCCTGCTACGTCTAGCAGGGAGTCAGGGACCCGAAGTTCCCTGAGAGGGTTCTAGCAGCCATGGTAGAGAGATGGTTCTTCAAATGAAGACCATGAGCATACATGTCCCTAATTACATGTGAGGCTCTCTGCTAATGAAAACATCTGAAATGTCGAAACTCTCCCAATAATTCAGATGGGCACCAATAAATCAGTGAAGTTTATTCACAATACCACAAGTCTTTATTTGAATTTTCAGACTCAGGGTTACACTATCTGCTGTAAATCTTCAGTACATGCTCTAGTCAGGCTGAGGTGCCACATCCCATCAAAGACTCCCAAGTTATACATCAAACAAAGATCCAGAAGACATCCTGCTTCGCTGAATTTTTTCCGAGCCAATGTTCAAAGTACACACCTCTTTTTAGCCTCTGCTGTATCTTTCTCACTTTACCCCTCCTTTGCCCCATATTGAGCAAACTTTTGACCTCCTGTCTTTTTTTGGATGTTGACTAAGCATTATCCTTCGAGCAAGACATTCCTAACATCTCCTTGGATGGTCAAATATATTCAACTATAGTCAAATAAAAAAAAATATCACTAAAGAAGAGACCGTACACCATTTTCATTTTGTATCTTCAATACATAGGATACCACCTGGCATATAAAGCTATACCTGTTTAAATTGAATTGAATTGTTGTTCTACTCTTGTCATAAACCTCCTTCAATGCCAAAGCACAGTCTTAGCTCTGAGGAAATTCTTGCTAATGTCTTAACAGTGAACTGGCAAATAGGTTGTCATCTTTAGTTACTCAATATGAACACCCACTATGTAACAGAAACTCCACCAGATGCCACTGTAAAGTGATAAACAAACCCACTGGACCATTGGTCTCATCAAAGCTAGAATCTAGTTTACCTATTAGGTAACATTTAATAAATGTTAGTACATGATTTAATTACATGTGTGATAATCACTGTCAAAAATATACAAAACTATGTATTTTGTATATCAGTCCAAGAAAGTCTGGACTGATATTTAAGGGACTGAACTGGGATCCGTGAGTATCATTTTATAGACATAGATTTCAATGCCATTAAAATATGGGCATTTTAGTCCTGGGGTCTTTGAACACAGGGAATGCATCACCTCGGGAAGTGAGGAGTTTCCCACTAGTAAGGGTGGAACGGTGGTCTATCGTGGCTACCAAGTAAAGAGTAATGACAGTGACTGACACGTATAAGGCTCATACTTTATACCAGGTGTTGGACAACACTCCACTAAGAAGATGTTGCAATTGTCATTTTATAATTGAGGAAACTGAGACCCAAAGGCAGTCCGACTCCAGAATCTGTGAGCTTAACCATTTACTCTTCTGCTTTCCTGTTGAGAGAATTCAGCAGTAAATGGAAGGTGGGCAACTTTTTCCCTTTTGACACTGAGATTTTCTGATGCTGTCATTCCCTTTATCAGCACCTCAACCCAATGACAGCAACTGGTCAGAAGCCGGGACCAGGACCCCCAGTTGTAACTGAACAGTTGTTAAGAAAGCTCAACAGCAGCACCTTCCTTCCACTGCCCAGAGGAAGAATCCACTCACCGATTTCTGCAGTTTACCTACAAGGAACGGTGGGGTTTTGACAAGTTAAAATCATTGTTGAAACACAAAGCCTTGCAAGGGATTGTGCTTTAAGGTGGTAAAAGGTCAAGGAATACTGTCACTAAAAGAAAGGCTGAAATATTGGATCCACTTTGATTAAAATAAAAAGGAGAAGGAGAGAACAAGGTGAGATCCATCTTCAACTATCAAGCAATTATCACTTAGAAGAGGAGATCATCTTGCTTTCGTTTTCAAGAAGGGCACGATGGGGGCCAATTGTGAATGGTTTGTGAGGGCAGCTTCTGGTCAACACTGACAGTGGACACTGCCCAGTGGTGGGATGGGCACTCTGGGAGTGCTGTGGGCACTTCTTTGTTAGAAGACTTCAGCAGGGACACTGGAAAAGAGATTCCTCCCTAGCTAAGTGCTCTTCCTTCTTCCTTCCTAAACAAAGAAATACTACATTTCTTTGGTTAGAGATCTATAGCTTGGTGCAAGGTGTTAATAACTGTATTTGTGTGATTAAGAAAAAAATTATTTAAATATTGGAAAACACAAATGAAGTAAAAATCACTCCTAATCCCATCACTTAAAAATTAATGGAGGAAAGAAGAAAGGCCTTAGCCCCTTTCAGTCTCCCCTCCATTGTTCATAGCTTGACTAAATTGATCAAAAGATAAAAGAAGGCAATTGATAATATTAATGAGGGTTCATGAAATGGAAAAGGAAAAATGGTAAAGGGTGATATCTAAAATAATATATAGAATTGTCTATTATAAACACGATTTACATATCTGTACAAATTTGGAGTTCATAGTTTCAAATCATGCCTTGAATTGAATCTGAGACAACATTAAGAATGTACATTGATGAGCCTCCCTGGTGGCCTAGAGGTTAAGCCTCAGGGCTACCACCATGAGATCTGAGTTTGATCCTGCCAGGGAGGGTCCCACATGGTGCAGCAGATCTCTCCTGCCTCGCCAGCTGTTCCCCTCAGCAGTGTATTTCAGTCATTCGGCCTGTTCTGCTCCCCACTCTGTCTTTAGTGAATCCTCTCAACCCCCATGGCTCTGGCTTGTACCCAAGTTCTTGTTTGCATAAAGAAATAAAACCTATTTAAGAAAAACAATTATTTGATACTTTTCCTCATGAACCTGTTCTTCCTCTAGTCTTCCTTTCCTGAGGAAGAGGCACCCTGTCACCCAGGCATAGAACAAGGTCAGAGAAGTCACTTTGATTTGTATCTGCAAGTTCTGAGGACCCTGCCTCCGAGGGGATCCCAAATCTGACCACCTCCCTCCGCCAACATCATCCTTCTGCAGGAGGCTGTCTCCCTGCCAGGGATACCATAATAGGCTCCTGGCTTTCTCCTTCACTTGTTATGGTCCTACTGCACATAGCATGCTGAGTGACTCTTTAAAATTCATTCAGTCATGACACTTCTCTGATTTAAACCCTGCAGTGGCTCCCCCCACATTGAGCAACCATCCCATACCCCTGCTCTGGTGGTGAGGTCCTCATTACCATGACCTCACTGACCCCTTCTGCACCTTGTTCTGTGCTTTCCTGACCTTGGTCTCTGATCTGGTCCTCACGGTCACCAAACTGGTGCTCCCTCCTCTCTACTGCCCCAGGATCCTCTGCATTAAGGGCACCCCCTGCCTGGAATGTCACTTACACTTGTCTCTGCATGTCCAAGCCCTTCTTTTGATTTAGCGCTCCCCTCTGAGTCACCAGAAGTAGCTACTCTATGCCCCACCCCCCTTATTTTAACCCTCTGTGTGTATCCAACATGCTCGGCTCCTGTGTCTCTTTCCTTTCCTCCCCTCTCCCTTCCTTTCTTGTCTATTTTTCCCATCAGGAGAAAAATCTCCTTCTTAACTGCTACCTCCTTAGCTCCTGGAACAAAGCCTGATACACAAGAAGTAGCCAATAGATTAGCATTGTAGAAACAGAAGTATGCACGATTAGAGGGCCCAGACTCCCAATGACGTTTCTTGTCCCCAGGTTCTCTTGGTCCTAACTGGAAAATGTGAGACTTGGCGTGTCTTGGTAATGAGCCCTGCGCTGAGGTCTTATAGTCACCGAGTAAAAAATCTAACTCTCAGGGCAGACTTGTGAACATCTGTGAAATCAACCATGAGAGAGAAACCAAGACTTTCTTACATGGGTCTAATTTGTGAAGATAACAGCTACAGAACTCGAATAAGTTGGAAGGAAACATCAGGCCCAGGCGATTCCCCATTTGCTCTCAGCACCATTAGCTCTGTCTGTTAAAATGCCAGCGCTGATCATGGAGGCAGCCCCAGAGCCAGGAATCTTGCGCTCAACTTTCGCAGTTAACACTGTGAGTGACTTATGCTCTTGCAGTGGTTGTGAATTGTGTTGGTGTTGGTCAAGTTTAATGACACAAGAGAAAAGAGATGAATTGATCTTTACTCCTCAAGTCACTGAACTGAATGAAACTCCAAAATGATTCCTATTGAGTCAAATTTTGCAGTCAATAGTTTATAAGGACTACCATATCACAGCTATCTTTCTAGGTAATTTCATACAAAACTATTATTTAATGATCAAACTCCTATGAGTTGACCCATTTTATAGATGGATAGACCTGATCCCAGGGAGGACATATCATTTTGCAAGGTCACACAGCTAGGCAGAGATGGAGCTAGAATTTGAACCCTGACTTCTGCCCCAACTCTCTAATTATTATTTGGCATGTTGTGTAGACCCATTAGTAGGGTATAATTTCTCAATGTGAACTACTCATTTTGCAGTCTGATGTGACAGCAACTTTGGAGGTTTCTGTCAAGGGGTGTAGCCCCAAGAGACCAAAAACCTCTAAGGACAATAATGCCTCACAACTTCTGGACACACGAAGTTGAGGACTGAACCTCATGAATCCTCCCAGTGCCCCCCAGATGCTCTGCACCCCCTCCCCAAGCCCCAGCTTCCTGAGGTGACAGTATCTGTACTTGCACTATGGAGAGGATTTCATTGTTAACCCACCACACCACCTCCCTCCCCTGGCAATAAGTGAGTCCTGTTAAGGAAAAGCTTTTACTCGCCTTTCCTTCTTAAATCAGCCTCACAGCTTAAAAAGTAATATGACAGAGTTAAGTTACTATTTTTAAAAAGTTTTTTTTTTTTTTCCCAGTATCTCCCTTCTGAGACTGAGGTAGTGCTGTACGTCAAACAGGAGGAGGTGACAACAAGCAGAGAATGAATCAGGTCCCTGACTCTGGG
>JAGFMF010011858.1:6520213-6545544 GCA_019455555.1 Galemys pyrenaicus
TCTCTTCTCTGCAGAAATCTTCTTTTCCTCCTCAGCTCCACCCACTTAGGGCGGAACCAGGATTTTGGAACTTCCCCTTTTCCTGGGACCACCCAGTTAAAATGGGACAGATAAATTCTACTAATAAAAGCTAGTTAGTAAAAGCACAAGTCAAAAGAGACCAAGACAAAGTGACAGATCCCCTTTTTTAGTCACACACTTTAGAGGGCTACAGTGAAGAGATCGAGGGTGCTCCCATTCCCTGGGACCCATCAGGGGTCCTAAGTTTATGGCTTCCTATGACTATAACCTCCAGCAATTTAGCAATTATTAGTGCATGTTTTGGGCTCAGACAAGTTTGAGTTTTAATCTTATTCCCATCCCTTCCACCATAAGGCAGATTTAAGCTCTATAAGTTACTGCTTCCTCACATGCTAAATGTCAGCGACAATAATAATCTCATAATGTATACAATGCACCTCAGACTGAATCTCGTAAATGGCACCCGTCTTCTTCTGCTTATGTCTAAGCCATGAATCTCCCAAACCTTTTGGCCACTTCCCTCTTGGGAGTATATCTATTGGATTAACCTTTGGCCCAACTGTAGTCGTGAGATTAGGTAAGTAAGTAAAGTAGCATTCTCCCTATTCCTACTACTTTGAAATCCTTTTCCTCACCTATTTTCTGATTATTAATCTTATCAGTTAAGTCCTGGGAACTGTTCATCAAATCTGTAAAGTACAGCAAGCTAAAAGAAATGGCAAACATAAAGAAAGAAAGTGAATAAAAAATCTCCACAGATTTTCAAAATGAATGAACTCAAACATGATCAAAGGTAAAAAAGACCAGTAGAAGGTTCTTCACTTGAATAAAAATGCAGATGCATGAGGATCAGATTCTTAAAAAAAAAACAAACCAATTTAGACTTTTTTACTTGAAAAGAAATATAAATAAATTCATACTGTAATTTCTATCAAAAAAAGATGTAAACTTGTTTAAAGTGTAGCCATATGGCATGTAGTCTAGAATTAGGTCCATTTGACTAGGTGAGTCCCAGGGCCAGTTAGGGCTAAGTTGGCAGCTTCGGGGAATGCACAAGCAAGGACCTGGGGAGAGTTAAAGAAGCTTCCGAGAGAAGGACAGTAAATTCCAAATAGTGTTAACCAAAATATACTCCAGAGGTGCGGTCAGAAAGTCCAGGAGGACTAAATAAACGAGGACAGTAAAGCTTGAGAGAATAAGACCTTGGCTAATGGTGAAGGAGAAACTCTAAGATACAAACTGGGGAAATGGGCACAGCTGCCTGGAGGAGTATAGCGACTAGGAGAAAGAGCCAATCAGAAGGAAAAGCTTAAATACCCCTAGACGTGGGCCCACAATGGCTTCTTTGCCTCTCCCAGGTACAGAGCACCTGGGAGTCCTTGTTTTCTCCCCTTACATAAACTGTTCTTTCTCGAATAGTTTGCTTCTCTCTGTTTGCTTTTCTTAAAAGTCTGCAAATTCCTTTTTACTCCTTCATGGGTCAAGAACCTGTGGTGGTTCAAGGCTAAATTAACAGAGTACACCAGCTTCACAGACAGGCCACAATAATTATCATTATTCGATAATAAAAGGAGAGAGTGAATTACATAACACTAAGGATATTCAAGCATCGGCTAAATGAGGATTTGATTGGGGCATTCATTGCTAAGGAGATTCAAGCAGCAGATAAATGCTTAGACCAGACATAGCGAAGATTTCTTTCAAGCAGAAGGTATCCTTCTTGCGATCTGAGTCATATCATAGGACCAAAGATCTTCTTATGAGGACACACATTTCATCTCTTCATAATTTCTAAAGGAAGTGAGCAAGTAAATACATTTTAAAAAAAAGTCCAAAGTCAGAGGTGTGGATTTCTTTGTTATTTTGAGTCACATAATACGGATCTGACAAATCTCATTACCCCAAGTTTGAGTCCTTCTCAAAGAAAACAGCTTTCCACAAACAAACTGGCAAAACACATCAAACATAACTCATGGACTCTGTGAAAATGTGGTTGTCACTGGAGAGGAAAGGCAGGGGATGGTCCAATAGGTAGAAGGGTCACTTTATTTTTTTTATTATTAATTTTTATTAGATTTATTTAATTGTATTTGACATCATTTGTAGTTCCCAAGGAGTTCCTACCACCATTTCACCTGTGCACCATCACCTCAGTCCTTTGTGCTCTTTCTAGCCTCATCCCCGTGTATGCCCCCTCTCACCCCCGAATGATCTAGAGGGGTCACTTTAATGATGTGCTGGCACTAGGATTTTAGTGGTTGGTGAATGAAGCAAATGCACGTGCTGAGATATGAAGCTGTATTCCCCAAATTATATTATTTTGCAAACGAATGGTAAATCAATACAATTTGATTCAAGCAAAAAGAAAACTTCTTTCCTAAAGAAGATATGATCTCACTTCTCTAGACCCTGGAGATATCGTAGTCATTTCCTCCTCTGGGTTTGTGTCTGTCTTTCTTTTTGAATGCCCCCAACAGCTTCTCTCTTCCAATCCATTCCTCTTTCAAATACGGGCTCCACGCTGGCCTCATCTAAGAGGACTTCCTGGCTTCTTATATTCATCTAAGCTCCTCAAGGACTCTCTGTAATACACCCACACTTGCTTACATTTTGCCTGCAAATCATTTTCAAGTTGTTTCATGTTTCTGTGACTCTCCAACAGAATTCTAAACTCCTAAAGGGCAGTGAACCTCTGTCAATGGAGATAAAAAGGAGAAGCACTTTGGATTTTCCTAATAATCACAAAGCACTGGGCACAAAGCAACCACTGGTGGCCTAAGACCCATCAAACAGCAGTGAAATTCCACTAGGATTAAGGTTAGATGGGGCAATCCAAGTTCTGAAAGATCAGAGACATTTACATTCTGTTCTGAGTAGTTCAACAGTCTTTCCAAATCTCCAGGACTGCAGACATAAAAGTTTCATCTAGCCACTAGCTCTAGCTGAACATATCACAGGTTACTTAAAGTGCAATTTATTTTTAATAGAAAAATTGATTCTGGAATGAAACATGAAGCAGTTCTTTTTCTTTTTTGGTAGTAGACTAACCTTTTAAAGAATAGCATTCTTGCCCTAGAGAGGGGCATAAAAGTTTAAAAGGTTATTTTCCACATTACACATAACCCGCCTGCTCACCTTTCCTATCTCTTTGCCCGGTCTACACTCAGGATGCCTGTGGCGCTCACTCACTGAAAATATCGGCTCCATTAATACATGATTTACTTCTCTTTACTTGGCAAAGTACAGACTCCACATTTCAAAGCAAATTCAAGCTTTTGTAATTCGTTACCTATTCTGCAAGATGTGATGGCTTGGAGTTTTTGCTTCAAAACTCAAATGAGGAAAGTACACTGCTGAAGAGAAGTCTTCCCTGACCTGCCCAGAGGAGTAGCTTGCTCCTTCATATAAGCTCCTTTGACATTTTTAACTTGCTGCTCGCCTTAAACTTCTCATGGTTGATCATAATTATTTGTTTACATCTGTCTTACTTATTCCACCTGCCAGCTCTAAAAGAGCAGAAGTTCTGTCCTGCCCATCACTTTTTAATCTATCGCTGTGCATGCTGGAGTATACCATCCAGATCCCTCCAAGGCAAGGCTCCCATTCTCCCCATTGCTGGGATTGCTGCCTGCTGTCAGCTCGCAATTCAATAGCTTTCCTGCAATTGCTCACAGCTAAATAGAGCTGCCTTGCCAAAGCATTCACCTTCATCCAATAACTGGATAAATGGCCAGTTTACCAAACTTGGCCTCATTTCTTCAAGCCAGGCTAACTCTGAATATTCCACTCTCCCAACCCCTGTGCTACCAGTCAAGTCCTCATTTACAACCTCATCACAACTCAACTTTTCTTCTGCCAACCCTGCTACTGCAGCTTCCTCACAGATGTTCCTGAGAACCATCCCCAACAAATCTGTGTGCAAGCCTGCATCTCATAGTGTATTTCCCAGAGAACAAAACTTAAGAGACACCAGATACTAGCATGGTATTTAGTACATAGTAGATATTCTGTTAATAGTTGGTAAAAGAATTAATGATTAAAGCTCAAAGTAAATGAATAGATAATAACAACTATATACTCCAACATTGCAGAATCTCCCTGTCCCATCTTCCATAAGGTTGTGACCTTGGTAGTCAATACAGACAACATTAACTGAACTTCTACGTGCAAGACCATATGATAAGCACTAGGGAATCAGAGACAATTCAGACTCTCCTGTGTCCACATTCATGGCAAGAAAGAGACATCCCCACTAGCATCACCACTAAGATTTGTGTTCTTAGATGAAGACACTGTAGTAATTATTCTGTTTACATCTAGGATATAAAATTGTATCTTAAGCATTTTATATTTACTCCTAGCTTTTCCTGGGCAACATCTATGGACACTCTGAGACTTTGAGAATGGAAGGACTGTAATAATTCATCTCAGTACTGGATAATTCACTCTTCCCTTTGGAAAATGATTTTTTAAAATAATGATTTTTCTTCATTTATTAAGAAAGGAGACATTAATAGAATTCTAAGAAGTAGGACTATATTTGGCATGTAGAGAGACAGAGTAAGCTCCTTAACAATATCTAGGAATTATGTGACTTATGAGTGTGAAAAGCTAGAAAAATCCAATTTCTAAATGTTATAGTAAGGAATTCTTATGTACAGAGAATAGAATATTTTTATGTCAAACTTGATAGTACAAATTCCAAAACTCTAACCAAGGTAGAAGTAAGTGTGAAAGAAAGTTAAAGTTATGGTTTAATCAACAGCATTGACATATGTGAACAAAAAAATCCAGATCAAAGAGAAAACAAAACATAGAATGAAAGACTTAAGTTCTAATATAGCAATAATTATAACAAATGTAAATGGTCTAAATAAGTCAATTAAAAGACAAAGATTGATAGAATGGATGAAAAACCATGACTCAACTTACATTCTATCAACAAAAATCACATATCAAGTGCAACAGTACAGGTAAGATTAAAGTCAAAAGACAGAAAAGATATATTACATAAATGTTAATCAAAAGAAACAGGAGTGGCTATAATATCAAATAAAATAGACATTATAGCAATGAAAGTATCCAGAGGAAGAGGAAAGACATCATTTATGAAGAGAAGATCAACCTACCAAAAAGACACAGATAATCCTACATGTTTGTGTACAAAACTGTAAAATTTATAAAGAAAAAACACCCTGATATATATTCATAGCTGGAGATTTCAAAACTTCTCTCTCAGCAATTAATAGAACAACTGGACAGAAAATCAGCAAGGATATAGAATAATCAAAAGCATGATCAAACAACAGGTTTTAATCTATGTTTATAGAACACTCTACCCAACAGCAGCAGAATAAGCTCCCTTTCAAATGCCCACGGAACATATACAAAGATAAACAATATCCTAGGTCTTATAAAAATTAACAAATTAAGGGAATTGAAATTCTATAGAGCTTATTTTCCAACATAGTGAAATAAACTACAAATTTGTAGGAATGAAATAATAGGGAAAATGTCAAGCACTTTAAAAAGAAGCAACACACTTCTAAATAATCCATGGATGAAAAATGTAACTCTCTAAGGGAATAAAAAAATACATTCAACTGAATTATATAAAAATACAATATATTAATATTTATGAGAAAAAGAGCAGTGATGAAAAGGAAATTTATAGTACCAATATACATAAACACTAGAAAAGAGAAGTTTCTTATCAATGGATATAAGCTCTCATCTCAAGTATCTAGGGGAAAAAAACAAAACAAATACAAACAATTAGAAGAAAGGAAATGGCATAGATACAATCAGAAACTAAATTCCTTCTAAGCCAAGTACAAACACAGCTTACACTTTATGAAATATATCTTTGTCTACTACCCTATCTATTAAAAAAATTGAATCCCTAACTTAACGATGCCCCCCCCACACACACAAAACAATCTCCAAACTAGATAGTTTCACTGAAAATTCTACCAAATATTTGAAGGAGTATTAACACATATTACATATCATCTCTCCCATAAAATAAAAGATAAGGGAATACTTCCCACATCATTTCATGGAGCTTGTATTACATAATAACAATATCAGATAAATACAGCACAAAATGAGAAAACTACAAACTATTATTCCTCACAGTTGTTAAAGTTGAAAAACTTTAACAAAATATTAGTAGATAAAATTCAGCAATATGAAAAAGAATTATACAGTATGACTAGTAGAGGTTATTTCAGGGATTCAAAAGACTGGTTCAATATTTAAAAGCAAATCAATGTTCTCTGAAGAGTTGCAATTCTGTGCCTATTAATGATATACAATATTGTTAACCAGTGTAATCTCAATAAAAAATAAGTAAAAATCAGCAAAAGCCCAAAGAAGCCACAAAAATATCTGCAGAACTAGTAAGTTCATCAAAGCTTCAAAATATAAAATAAGCACACAAAACTCAATTATGCCTCCATGTACCAGCATCAAATGCATAGAGAACAAAATTAGAAGTACAATACCATTTGTAGTCACTCTAAAAAGTGAAATAGGTGTAAATCAAACATGTTCAGATTTGATATACTGAAAACTACAAAATGCTGATGAAAGAAATCAAAGGGCTAAGTATCTGGAAGGAATAAGTGCTGATTTTATGAACTGGAAAACTCAGTATTATAGTAAAGATGTCAATTCTTCCCCAAATGATGTACAATTTTACCTCAATTCTATAAAAATTCAAGCAACATGTCTCCTAAGTAAGAATATTCTAAAATGCATATAGAAAGGCAAAGAAATTACAATATCCAAAACAATTTTGAAAAAAGAACAAATGTGAGGAATTGGTATACTCAATCACAAGACTTAGTACACAGCTAGAGTATAATGGTTTGGGCAGTGAGATAGACACAGATCATTGAGATAGAAGAGAGAACATATAATAAATCTTCCCACAAAAATATGCACATTGATATTTGCCAAAGGTGCACAAGGAATACAATGGAGGGAAGATAGTTTTTAAAAAATGGTCATGGAGCAATTATATATGTGTGTGTATATGTGTGTGCATATATATATATGTGTATATATGTGTATATGTGTGTATATGTGTGTATATATGTGCATATGTGTGTATGTGTGTGTATATGTGTGTATGTATATATATGTGTGTATGTGTGTATATGTGCATATGTGTGTATGTGTGTATGTGTGTATATGTGTGTGTATATGTGTGTGTGTGTGTATAGTGTCTTGTGAGTAGGGTCTATAATTTCTTCTTCTTTTTTTAAATTGAGGTAGTATCGGTTTACTGTATGTAATTTGGCAGCATAGGAGCACATCTCCTTGGATTCATGTCACCACACTACACCCCCCACCAAGGCACCCACAGTCCTCCACCATAAAAAGCTAATGCAATTAGCATCTCAGCAATTATACTGCTAGGCATTTCATTTATTCCAGAGAAATGAAAACTATGTCCAACCCAGATGTCCTTCAGTGGGAGAACGCTAAAGGAATCCTCGCATATTCATATCATGGAATAGTGCTCAGTGGTGAAAGCAATAAGCTAGTGTAATAAGAATTACAGTGAATGAAGACAGCCGATTCCAAAAGCTACATACTCTATGATCCCATTTACATAATATTCTTGAAAGGACACTATTATAGAAACAGAGGACTAAGGTGCAGGCAGCTGGTGAAGGGTGAGGGAGGAAAGGAGATGGGTGTGTCTATAAAACAGCACCTCTCTGATTTTGGTTTGCCCCATGGGTGAGCTTTCACAGGGAGGGGAATCTGCCTGCAGATTGGCAGTGAGAATCTCAGTGCACACGAGCATCCTGGCATGTTAGATACGCAGGAGCCTCTTGGGAGCAGAGATTGTGTCATCAGGGGCACACTCCCTTCTGAGTGTCCTGAAGAGGCAGCTCTGAGCTTTGGGCTAAAGGTCGGGGCGTGGACAGCAGTCCTCCACCCCATGCTCTGCCCTCGTCTGCTCCCCATGCACTCAGACACCCTTGCTCCCCGATGTTGTCTTGGCTTTTTAGCTTCAACTCAGACAATAATGCAGAATGTTGGCTCTGAGGAAGCACAGCAGCCTACATCGTTCATCCTAAAAAGAGAGAAATCTGCCTTTGAGACAGTAACAGTCTGTGGCTTGTTTATTCACAATTTGTGGTTGATTTGAATTATTTGCCGTAGTTAGGATTCTGTTCTATTCTGGGTTGCCAGCAGCCAACTTTACATAGACACATGCCTAGATCATAGATAGCAGTGCAATAGATTTCTTTGTTTTGTTTTTCCTTATTCTTGCCTATGTCCCGATAAATGAAGACTCAGTGTCTGATTCCACTCAGACCTTGCCAATTAAAACTCTGACCATATAATTCCTGTCTTTCCATGTTGTTGTTGCACTCTCTGTGTTGCACTAAATTCAGACCTGACAACTGTCTTCCCTGACACCCACCGATATGTAAGTGGCTCACACAGGAACCAGCCAGATGCTGGTGGCCCAGGCATTTAAACCTCCCTGCCCGGTAGCTTGAGCTAAGCAGACACTCCACTGCCCGGGGACTGGCCATAGATCGAGACCTTCTGGGGCTTTAGATTTTTCTTACCCAGAAAATAGGATCAACGCCACCACCACCATGAATTATTCAAAACCTGCCCTGCTTCTCCTTGGTGAACAATGAAATAATGAAAACTGACAAAATTGATTTCTGGTGAATTTTTAGTGAAGTCAAGTTCGTGGCCAGTGAACAAGGGCAGGCAGGGCTCAGCGGAACTTGACCACAAGAAGGGCCGACCCACCGTTCCCCTGGGAACATCGCCACCTGGCTGCCAGCACAGCCAGGCCAGCGGCTTCCTTTCTTCCCAGGGCCTAGGGGAGGCGACCACCATCCTCACTGACAAAAGCACAGCCCCGTGGTCCACCAAGCAGATTCACCAGCCAGAAGGATGGGTGAAACTCTTAAAGCATTTCATGAAGAATTTGAATTGCTAGATAATTAGAAACTCAATAACCAAATCTCTGAACATAGTTTCAGCTGCTTAGCAGAGAGCTATAAAAGAAAGGCTTCGGTGGAACAGATTTTGAATTTTGCATCAGGGCTTCACTAATTAAAAGGAAGAAAGTATTGGCGCCATGTCTAATCCCTCCATTAATCTCCCTCAACATATATTCTGCTGCCTGTTATTGTATAATCATTAAATGTAAAATATTAAACTGGACATTTGACTTTATTGATCATTTTATGGACTAAGGATACAGCAAGTAATTATCTGCCAAGACAGATTCATTGATTAGGCTGTCATTGGGAAAGCTGAATTGACACATGGCTGATTGTTATTCTAGAACACTAATTTCATCAATTATTTTGTTTCATTCTTTTTTTTTTTTTAACCAAGAGCTATGCATTTATAGTTAGCTTCTATTTAAACAGTCAAAAAGCAGACTTTTTACCCTAAAACCAGATGGGTAGTTTTCTGTATAGATCAAAACATTCTTGTCTAAGTGCACAGAAATAGATTTGTAGACTTGAGCATTTTATCTGCTCAAATATCAGGCCACTTGTACAAGTATTTTATCTCCCTACACCTCAGTTCTTCTGTTTTAAAAATAATCTTACCTCTTCTGAATTATTTTTCTCTTCCTTATCCTCTTGCTCCCTAAGCATTTACAGTTCAGTTTGCTGAAGAGATCAGGGTCTTCCAGGCACTGTGTAAGATGCTAGAAGATACCAAGACAGGTTAGAAAGAATCTTCGTCCTCAGAGGAATTTGTAATCTAGTGGAGGAGACTTGCCAAGACCCAAATCAAGGGGATGGGAGATTCTGAGGAGGTCAGGGTTAAGTGTGGGCAATACTGGAACTAAGCAGGCCTTGGTTCATTATGATGCAGGGTAAGGTTACCTTATTCTGGACACAGGCAATAGTATAAGAGAGATTATTCTTAAATGCTATCTGGACATGCATAAATGCTGTTCTTATAGATTACCTTTTTAGAATTTAGCAACTGATTTCAAAGATGCTCTCTAACACAAACTAGAGTTTTGTGGAATTGATTTGAAATGTATGAAATCCAAATGAAGTGGCCTAAGCTCCTTTTTGGTTAGGTTATGAATATACAATTATGTAATATATCTTCTCATGTGTAGTTCTTTCCACAGTCAATTGTATGTTCCAAGTAGAACAGGGAACATAAGGTTTTTCTTTTTTTTTTCTTTAAATTATTTCTTCCCATCTCTTTATGTTTCTACATTCAGTGGGTGCTTATTAAATGAGAATAGAAGCCTCTTTTAAGGTTAGAAGGCAAGTGGCCCATTTGATAAATCGAGTTTTCATGAAGCTGAGTTCTAAGCCACAGTTATAACAAGTGTTGTCATGTAGTATATGTACATTAAACTTCTTTCAGTTTGCTTGAAATAAAGAGGCTCAAGTCACCTGCTTTGAGGGAGACTTCATGGCTGATGGCATGCATGAATGAAACTGAGATCAGTTTCACTCAAGCATCTTTTCAATGTTGACATGAAGTACGGCCTGATACTATGGAAACAGTCTACAGATTAGGAAACATGGGTCTGACCTCTATGGTCCTAAGTAACTCAACTTAAGAACAGGCCACGGTTCCTGTCCTTTCAAGTGAAGAGGTTGGGGTAGACATTCAGGAAAGACAACTTTCACTCTGAAATTCCACCGTTCTACTGGCCTTGAGATAGGAAGACCAGTTGTTGACATTCACAGGGGCAACTGAAAGAGAAGACAAGGAAGGCGAATTGCATTATCCAAGATCACAATTGCTGCAGGACTACACAAACAACACAAAATCCTCAGTCTTTTCACTGAGGGGCACTCAGCTCAGCTCAGTAGTTAGTCCTCATAGCGTCTCACGTCATATATTTGATTAAAGGAAAGAAAATTATTTGCCATTAGCTTGTCATGACTTAAATTTTGGAAAGAACCTGTAAGGAAGCTACAATCACTTTTTGAATTTTCAAGCAAATGTGCAACTGATTTTTTCTAGACCCTTATCTGTGGACACTGTCTTTTAGACTAAAACTCTAATCTTTTCCCCTTACTTGAAAAAGATTAACAAAACTATGAACACTTTCCCAAGACAATGATGGAGCTCATAAATACGACATTTTGCTACAACTTCAGGGTATTGGAGAGAGCAAAGGGGGTTTGTCCTCAGGTGGGACTCTCCTGTTCTGACTATTGTAGGGCCGGTTTTCCTCTGCTGTGAAAATTTGGTGCTTTAACCCTCTGAGACCTGTTACAAGCTCCCCGTGTGACCATGTGGTCTTTTTGGCTGTCTTTGAAGCCAAAGTTATAATAAAATCTTACAGCTGGTTGGGAGCGGGAACGCTGAGCAAGTGAGAGGGAAGCACTAGGATGGTGCCTTTTGAACAGCTGGGCACACACTCACTGGACGTCTGGTTTTAGGTCTGTTTTCTCTGTTCGTCTCTTAATCTCTATCAGACCTACATAGCATTGTGCTTTCCTTTTGCAGTTTGAGTCCTAATTGTCCTTCATATTATCCAGACTCTTCATTCCCACCCCTAACTTTCTACTCTAACTTAGTGCTTGTATCGTTCAATCTTACATAATTCACTTGGAGTCCTTCCTTTTGGTTTAAACATTTCTACTACTTAGAAACAGCACCATTGTGAGGTTGGGTTTTATTTTTTGGGCCAAAATGGGGTTCATTTTAATTCTGCAGATTTTCTACTTCTAAGGTAAAGCCTTAGTTACATTAGCATGGTCCAGAATTTCCCGTTTTAAATCTTTCCTGGGGCTGAAAATTAATCTTTCCTTAGGCAGTACCTAAAGGGTATGCGTATTGAGTGATCTGAAGATCAATTAAACACTGACTGAGCTTCAGTAAAGAAACTATTTCTCTACACAAAAAGAGGCAGGAGTAATGCAGATTGAATCCAGAAGCACTGTTGACTTGTTTGCGTTAGCATCTTCAGAGACACTGAGAAGCTGCTGGGACCCACCCTGAGTGAGTGACCCTGGACCACCAAGGGACAGGAGTGAGAGAGGAGAACTGACATGAAAATAAGGAACATTATGGGTCTGGGTGGAAGTCAGAGATTGCAATATGGAGGCCAAAATCTCACACATGGTCCACAAATGTGGGGTTATCTTTATTTTACTAAATCATAACTCTGTATCTAAAAATGGAAATGTTTCACATATATCATATACAAACACATAAAGAACCTCATGATTTTTCCTGAAAAATTAGTATATTTGGCAACATCGGGAAACTGTGGGTTCTCATGTTAGAGAACCCAGTTCTCTTTGTTCTCAGTTCACAATATGTGTGTTTACAGGTATATATACCTCATGCCTGTGTGTATACAGTTCTAATTTATCTAATAGGTCTCTATGTATGTGTATTTGTGTATTTAAATGTATGTAAGTGCATGTACACATATATTTGTGTGTGTTTATAATTGTGTGTATACATTATGTGTGTATAGTATTTACAAAATAGTTTATAAAAATGACTTTAATTTCTTTGTTGGTGGTATCATTGGTTCTGTTATAAATGGGAAAATGTGTGATCCTCAACTGACCCACACATAATAGAGAGGGGACAGTAAAGAGAGTCACCTGAACTTGTCTGCCTCATGTAGCCATAAAGGAGTGGTCTCAATGGCCATTTTTGCTTCTCAGGACACTGGCCAGAATCTGGAGACACTCTGGGTCATTACACATGGGAGCCATCTAGTGGGTAGAGGCTAAAGATGCTACTCCTCATGCAACAGTTTGCAAGACAGCCCGTGTAAGGAATTACTTGATGGCAAATGCAAAAAGTGTCAACAACTTTGAGAAACTTTGGCCAGATTTATAAAAGCATCTCTCCTAGAGCACTTGCCATTGCTTTGAGAACTACAAGGGTCTCCCAACACCAGCCAGAGCTGCTGTCACCAGCTGTCTGCAATAGAAATGGAGAAATTCTGAGCCGTCCAGCTTCCCCTTCATTAAGCTACTTCTCTCCTCCCATCAGAGAATTCAATTAACATTTGAGGAGGTGGGAGGTCAGAATGCACTTACTTCCAAATTAATGGAAAGAAAAATTAAATGAGGGAGAAAATCTTTATCCTAAAGAATGGAAAAATAAAGTAATAACTTTAAGAAATTAGAGCAAAACAAAACTAATGACAAAATAACGTGGCAACATAAATCCAAATATTATATATGAGTAGTCCTGACATATGTAAATAGAATTATCAGTTTAATGTCCAACTATCAGGCAACATAAAATATACATAATCAGAGTGTATATATGCTGTATACAAGGAGCACATGGCAAAAAATGATTATAAAAAATTTTAAAGTTAATCAAGATATAATAACCAAGAGAATCAATGTAGCTTTATTAATGTCAGACAAAATACTTTAATATGCATACTAAAGATAAGGGTGATCCTTACATATTGTTCAAAGTTTTGACTTACCAAGAACATATAGCAATTCGAACTTTTATGCACCCGATAAAGTAGCTTCAAATATCTAAAGCAAAAATTGATAGACATATGTGAAGAAATTGATAAGTGTGTCATCTTTGTGGGTTTTTGTCACCACTGCTCAGTCAAGAAGTCAGTAACGGTGTAGTTTGTGGACAACACAAACAAGCTTAGTCATAAATATACTTTTATTCTCCAGCGGCTAAAGAATGCATATTCTGTCCAAGTACACAAGAATTTTTTGTAAAAATTGGTCAGATTAAATGTGAACCTCAACAAATTAAAATACAATCTGGTATCAAATAGCCCATATAAGCACAACACAATTATACCAGCTATTAATTGATATAGAGGTAATACTACCAGTTTCTGAAAGTTAAGTTACATTCCTCTTGACCTCCTGAGTAAAAGAAGAAACAAAGATAGAAGTTAGATGACACTTAATTGTTTTTACAATGTAACATATCAAAGTTACTGAGATGCAGCTACATGAGGCTTGAGGGAAATTTATAAGCCTGAATGCTTATATGACAGTTTTGGGATTTTTTTAATCACTGGAGAAAATTACTAGACAACCAAAAAAGTTCAGGGAAAAAACCAGAATAAGCTAAGGAAGGATATTAAATAGGTGATAATATAGCTAAAAATTAGTGAATTAGAAGATAAGATAAAACAATAACTAAACCTAAAGTTACTTCTTTAGCACAATAAATTCAATAAACTACCAAGAAGATGGACAAAGATAATGTAGAAAAAGGCACAATTAATATCATATTAGAAGTGAAAATGGGACCTAAGCACACAGACATCAGATTCAACCGCTAATAAAGAATATTATCAACAAATTTAACAACATACCTGAAAGTTTCAGTAGAATGCAGACATTTCTAAAAAACACAAATTACTTTAACTCTATAAAAAAGAAACAGGACATCCAAAGCGCCTATAAAAAACTGAATCAGTATGTAAACATTTTTCTTACAAAGAAAATTATGCTCAAGAGGATTTTCAGGTGAGTTCTACCAAATGTTCAAGAAAGAGGATCCCAATCTTACATTAATTATTCATAAAACAGAAAAAAGAAAGCACTCCTAGTTCATTATGAGTGCATGAATATGTTGGTGTTTCTTCTAAAAATTGTAAGGTTATGTGTTTCATTTTTAAGTCCTTGCTCTATCTGGAACTAATGATTGTGTGTGTGTGTGCATATATCCATATTATATGTGTCTCAGCACCCTGTTAGAGGTCTTAGCAAAAATTTATTGACATCTGTGTGTGTATGGTTGGCTCAATGCCAGTCCATAGTTGAGGAATAATATGGTCTTCAGTAAAAGGCACCCAGACTTGGGGAGAAACAAACAACATCAATGTTAAAGGAAGAGGAGCCCCAATCTGAAGGCCAGAGAAGGTAGGCTTCAATGAGGGGAAGATTCTTTAAGGATGAAAAGGAACTTGTCAAAAGAAGAAAGTATGGGAATGAATAAAAAATGAGGAAAGAAGCTCTTATTTGTAAAGAGCCAGATTTATAAAGGTGTTACTCAGTAAATTCAGCTGCAAAGAGATGTCTCAAAGAGAAAAATGTTGCTGGGAAGAAATGATAGAATCATTCACTGGGAATTAGTAGGTTCTTTCTGCCTATTTAAAATCCATCAATCCAGCCAGCCAGCCATCAATCTGTGTCATCTATTTTTTCTGATAGTCTTGGAACTGACTCATTGGCTCAACACCGAGAGCAAAAACAAGAATGTGTAAGAATGCTCTTTTTGGCAAATGGAGAACTTCTTCCATGAAAAAATGGAAAATAGTCCAGATCTGTAGATAGCTTGCATTGGTCTGAACCATGTTCAGTACTTTGTGTCTTAGTCCTTGGCATGTCATCACTGATGTGTGTGCCTGTGTCTGAGGGACAGATGGCTAGAGATCAAAAAGTTAATTTCACCAACTCAGAGTAATGCCATCGTATTTCTGAATGAGAGTTCAGTTTAGACATCTCAATGGCAAAAAATTACCATTTGTTAATTTAACATTCTTTGCATTTATTTATAGTTTTGAGTTAATTTACACTTCTTTTGTGGGATTCATTTATGAAATTCAAACCCATGCTCTCATTTACTGACAGGATCAAATGACCTGTCAAAAGACAAAATGGTTTCCTGGTGAAACATATTGATAATGAAAGAATTTTTATAGCACTAAATTAATTATTAATTTATTGACTATTCCAAACTGTGAAAAGAAGGAAAACCTATCTATAATCAAGAAGTGTTTTTCCACTCAGATTTCATTTGCCATGATAGAGCAAATGGTCAATATAAACTGAACATTTAATATATTTACATTCTGTCACTTGCATATTATTTGTTACACATAAAAGATAAATGCCTGAGAAAATAAGACAGATCATAAAGAACTGTTTACAACTGACCGTAGGTGTTAAATTTCCCTTTAACTGATGACTTTTGCTCTTGTTAAAACATTCATAAACCCAGGGAAACATCAATATTGCCTACATTCTTAAATTCAGGTCCATAAGATATGTCTGGTATTGTACTAAAATTTGTATTTTTGCTATTTGGAAAAGGAATGCTAAGTAGATTACTGGGTCACAATTTGATATATTTTAGAAAGTCAACATAATGGGTGATGACAATAATTATATTTAGATAAATAATATAGCTACTATACATGTGTTTCATCAATTTATAAACACAGAAGTAGAATATACCTCAGTTCATTCATTCATCTAGGCATTCATTTTTTCATTCATTTATACAGCAAAAATGGGTCAGAAACATGCCCAGCTAAAAATTGACAACGTGCCACATATTCATTATCTCAGGCTGTAACACATTTTTTTTCTCTGAAGCATTTTCATGTCATCTGAACAAATGTTAGCTCAGAATGTGTGTTTCCACAGTGGTTTCTGGACCATCTGCAACAGAATTATTGAGATTACTGTTGAAATGCAGACCCTTGGGTCATCTCCAGGTCTCTCTACTAAGGTAGCTTCCTGTGTGGTCCATAGAAGTTTGCTGTTTAAATCATTATCCAGGGGCTTCCCAGGTGGCAGAGGGGTTCAAGTCTCAATCAAGTTTGATTCCAGGCCAGGGAGCTAATGCACATGGCACAGCGGATCTCTGCTGTCTCTCCTGCTGCTCCCCTCAGCAGTGCATTTCAGTAGACACACCTGTTGTGGGCCCCACTCCATCTCTGGTGCATCATCTCATCCTTTGCACCTCTGGCCTACACATCAGTTCTTGTGTGCATAAATAAATAAAATAAATCTTTTTAAAAATTGCTGTCCAGATGAGCCATAAGAATCTCAAGATTGAGCTTCATTGAGCCACATCATTCTAAGCATTTTTATAGTTCTGGAAAGTTTTTTACTGAGGTAAAGTTAGTTTACAACATTGTATATGATTTAGGGGTTCATAACTCTTCAAATGTATGTTGTCGCATCAAAGTCACTACCTAAGGACCCATAGTTCTCCACTGGAGCCCATTAGACCCCCTCCCTCCTTTGCTCAAGATTTTTATTCTTTGACTCATTCACTTCAATTTATATCAGTCAAAATGAATATATATGTGTGTTTGTTTGTGTGCAGACATAGTACATATGTGTACACCAAAATTGAATGTAAAAAATGAAAACTACCATGTCTTAAGCAAAAACCATACTAGATGGAATTAACAAGTTATGTTTTATTTTTTTAAAAAATAATGACTTTTCATACATGTCAATTGCAAATATTCAAAATAAAACATACACAAGGGGAAAAAAGGCTGAAAATACACTAAGCAGTAGGACAATTTCATATGTAATTGGAGTTCCCAAAGAAAAGACCACAATACCAAAAACATGATCCATCAAAAAAATTATGAATAGAAAGTTAAAATTACAACTTCTGTTCTTCAAAAGACCCTGCCATAGACTTTGAAAAAATAATCTAAATAATGTGTTTTATAAAAGACATATCCAGAATATGTAAATAACTCTTAAATCAATAATAACAAATCACATGAGCATAATATTTGACTGGAAACTTTACTTCTCCAAATATAAACACTAGGCAAATGAACACATGAAAAATGTTCAGTATCATTAGTTACTAGAGAAATATAGCTTCAAACCATAAAAAGACTAATTATACCTAGTGTTGGTTGGGGGTATGGAATAACTAAAGCTTCATACCTTATTAGTGAGAATACAAAAAAGCACAACCACATGGAAAAACACTTTAACAGTTTCTTTAAAAATTAAACATATATCAATATGTGATCTAGCCATTGCATCCCTATGTACGTGCCCCAAAGAAATGTAACCTTAGGTCCCCACAAAGACTTGTACACAAATACACACAGCAACTTCATTTGCATTAGCCAAAAAAACTTCATACAACCTAAATGTCCATCAATCACTGAATGGCCAAAAAATGATATTATATCCATAATGGAATACTACACAGCAATAAAAAGGAATAAACTATTGATATTCATATATCTATGCATCTTGTACATAATTATAGTACATGAAAGAAGCCAGACCAAAAAAGAAAAAGAAAAAAGAATGCATTCTGTATGACTCCATTTCTATAAAATTCTAGAAACTACAACTAATCTACAGTGATAGAAAGCAGGTCAGCATTTGCTCCTGGGGACCAGTGTAGGGTGAGGAAAAGGGGGTGGATGTACAAAGGGAAATAAGTGAACATTTGGGGGTAACAAACATGCTCAATATTTTCATTCTGGTGATGGTTTCACAGATGTATTCACATGATAAAACTTATGTTATATGCTTTAAATATGTAAAATTTATTGCATATCAGTTAGAACTCAATAAAGCTGTTCAAGATGCTTTCAGTGGTAGGAAGAGAACAATGAGGACAGGCTAAGTGATCATTATTTATAACCCATAGGATCTGAAACAAAAGATAAAGAGGGAAACATTTTGTTGCTCATGCCAAGTGGTGTTTCAGCCTTTAAAAATTTTTTTAAATTGGAATAAAGGACTCAATGAGGCTGAAATGTGTCCTCTGCTTGATTCCACTATTATCCAAACACTGGCCATCTCGTACTTTGTGAAACTGCAGTTTTAGATTGTCTACTTTTGGCCTCCCTGTTCTTCTCTCTCAGTCTTGAGGTTTTCCAGCCAGTCTATGTTATAAAATAATGTGAAGTTCTTTACTTGGGAAGCTCAAGGAAAGCTATAATGCTCTCAACCAACTTCTGGTCAAGCTCTGAAATAACTGAGTCTTATGGATATTAAATAAATCATCATGGAATATTAAATCAAACCCTCAATATTTGGCTATTTTATACTCAGCAGCACTCATCAAATAGGTCCTAGTTTCCTACCTCCTATAGACATTCTAGGTGGGGAGAAGTTTCTCCTAACACAGGCTTCTGCTCTGTGTGGCTCTCTCTGCCTCCTGAATGGACTTTCCCACTGAAGTCGATTTGAAGAGGACTCAATTTTCCCACCTACATTTACCATTCTACATTTGCCACCACCCAGTTAGTTCGATTGTCAACACTGGATTGCAATTTCATGGTGATTCCTTGTGGAATATTCATTCAACAAATATTTATTGTACACTTACTATGTTTTGCTTGTTAAATGAAACTTAAAAATCTCTGTCCTCATTAATATGGAGGGGTGTTGATATGGGCTAAGTCTGAGAACAAATAAATAAAAATAAAATGAAATAATAGTCACAGAATTGAATGCATTACACTAATTAGGCAGGATTTGAGATCAAAGTAGAAAACAGCTTCCTCCCTCTAGCTACTTTAAACACAATCAGAGGGTCATCTGCCATAGAGCAATCCACTGGTCCCCAAACTCCAAGTGACCTCAGCATTTTAGCATTCCAATATATCAGATTTTTTTCTCCTAAGGCTCTCCACTTCAGCCCTTTTATAGCATTGTGGTGTGTAATGAGCTAAGGTTTATGAAACTAGCTTTCTTTTAGTTTTACTAAATCAAATAGTATTGGTTTGCCATTCCTTTACATAATTATATAATTTGGGGAGTACAACTTCACACTTCAACCTGTGCACACACTTCATGAAATTAACTTTCCAGCAGGTTGTGGTTTTACCCCTTGCTTTAGCATGAGGGCATTCTTGCTACCTGCTGCTTTGTACTTGGGCTCTACCCCTGGTCTTCAGGTGAAACAAGACAGAAAATGTTCATTTCCATATTCTCTCCAAGAATTAGATTATGATGTTTTTAATAGCAGGAATGAATTAGGAAGATTGTGTGATATGAGTTGAAAACAGCTTTATCTGTTATTCTAAATTTGGGAGGTTGGTAGTGAGTGCCTAGGATGAGAATGGATAAAAACACTCAGGACCAAGTTAAAGGACTCCGTGGGAGATGAACAAGGTCAACCAAGGTTGAAGGTCAGGGTGATGACAGCTGTAAGCTGGGTGTCTGCCGTAACTCAGTAAATTTTAGGATGAAAAGTGATAAGAGCACAATTAGAGGCTTCTGCTATATGTTCTATGACTTTCTATTACTTGCAAAATAAGACTTAAACCTTTTAACCGATAATCAAAACTATGAGATTCAGCCTCTATATATCCAGTGTTATGTTGCCAGTTCCCTGACGCTATTTATCTTTTGAGATCAGCAATAATCCTGTCTTACCTTAAATCAACAATGAACTCCTTTGCCTCTATGATTTGGTTTATTTAAGGTTGTTCCTACATGGGATGATCTGCTCTCAGTTTCTCCTAAGATACTAATTTCTTTATGAACTGCCCCCTCATACTCCACAGTTCCTTCTCTTCCCCAGAGCACTCAATCAGGCCTCTATACAGCCCTAAGCATCCTGCCAGCTACCACAGCAAGGTGATTATGCCACACCCTCTCCCACTTCTCCTTTCTGCTTTCTCTTTCCGGGAAAAATCCCCAGTCATTAGCTGAGTATATAAGTGCTAGCACAAAGACAAGCTTTCCAAGCCTCTCTTTTAACTTGGTACGACCATGTGACTAAGTGCTTCCTATGTGATAGTTGCAGAGGCTGTATACAAGTGCTAGAAAATATCCTCAAAAGAAGGTCTGTGTTCCTTTCCCTCCTTTCACCCTTCCCTCCCTCTGGGATTCAGTTATGATGGGAGAAGTTTAGCAGACTTATTAAACCAGAAGATGAAAGTCATGTGTTGAAGGTGGGGAAGAAACATATATAGGAGTCTCCAGGCAAGACCAGATCTAGGCTGCCTACCTCCCAATGTCGTCGTTCCCCTAAGAGAAAATAAATCTTCTCCTGCTTAAAGCATTCCTTGGGGGGTTTCTGTTCCTCACAGCCAGATTACAGCTGTTAAAACCCTCCCCCCTCCCCATAGCACCCATGCCACTCTCTAGGCCTTAAGTTCTTTGAAGAAGCAAAGCAGGCAGGCACTGGCAAACTCAAGGTTCTACACCAACCAAGCAGGTAGTATGAATGCACAAATGGGTGGGGCCTGGGAAGGACAATTGTGCCATGAGCCTCGAGGATGACAGCAGCTATGGAAACGAACACTGTCTACCACGATGTGTTGCACATGTCCAACGAGGTAATGAGGTCTTTCCAGAAGGCATTTTCTTACTCCTCTTGTCGTACTAAAATTCTGCCTCTTTTGAACATGTACCACGATATATTTCAATAATATTTTAACCTCTCCCTACCTGTATAAGATGACTCAGAAACTCACCTCATACCCCTCACTATTTCTTCCTTGCGCTCAAAGGTCCTGTTTTATTGCTCTCCGTGACCTCCAGGACGCTTGGTGCTGGTAGACATTCACTGGATTGCTTCTGGACTGAGAGGTAAGCTCACAAAATGCACCCAGTGACTTCAAATCTAGGTTCATTTTCAAGCCTAGCCCAGTTGGGTCTAGTCCCAGTAGGTGGTACTGCTTTGTCTAATTTACTTCCAGTTACTGATGAATCTCAGGCCTGTTGACTATCATCGTGGGCTGCAGATCCTGCAGCTTGCAGCTTAGAGCTGACAAGGACCAGGTGGCTCCAGAGGGCTTCACTGCCAAGCTTTATCCTGCAGAAAGCAGCTTGTTTCCTCCAGTTGTTAAACAAAGTAAAAACCCACCTGCTCGCCTGAGCAACTGTCATCAATCAATGATTAAGTAACTTTAAGGTCCCGATCTATACAAATGTATCAATATTTTCACTGAAAAAGAATCAATACAGACAGAGGGAAGCATCCAAATAAACCCTTTTTTAATGGCTGTGTTTGGGCTGTGAGAAATAAATGAATCGATTAAATGAGTGGCCAATACTGGCCTGTCAATTCAATTCTTTTCTCACTTTCATAACCATTCCCAACAACCCATTGTAACACGCTCCCTGGGTGTTATGTTACTTTGATTAAGTTCTGTTTTAAATGTTCTGCTCAAGAGAAGGCATTTGTTTATGTAAATGTAAGAGAGTTTCTGAGTTAATAATTATCGATGACAAAGGTTTTTGTATTAGTACTTCACACAAATTATTTAATATTGACCCATGAGATGGGTATGAGTCCCATTCTACAGATTATTTTGCAGATGAGGATGAAGACTTTAGACAAGGAAAACACTTGTCCCCAAATTGCAATGACTAGTAAGAGTTAGAGCCAGTACTTTCACCTATTCAATTATCCCCTGCCCTGTTCAGCCTTCTATCCTACCACTTTGTGTGCTAATATTCATTCTGGCCCTCTGTCCACTGAGGAGACACCCAGCTGGCACAGGGAGGGTTAGGTGGGCATCTTGGCACATAGTTGGTATGGCCATATTACCAAAGGAGTGATCCCTTTGGACTCCATTCACTTCTTTCCCCTCAGCCTATGTCATCACTACTTAGAAATCTGTCCTCAGGGCCTCCTTGGTGGTGCCAGGGACAGCACTATGAAGGTATCTGTAGCCACTGCAGCACGAGTTCAATCCCCAGCCAGGGAGGTAACCCACATGGCACAGCAGACCTCTCCTGTCTCACCTGCTGCTCCCCTCAGCACTGTATTTCAGTCATTCTGCCTGTTCCGTTCCCTACTCTGTCTCTGGTGAATCCTTTCACTCATCCCCAACCCACCTCCTCCCCACACCTCTGGCCTGTACTCCAGTTCTTGCATGCCCAAATAAATCAATCTTTAAAAAAGAAAAGAAATCTGTCCTCAGAATCCACAGCCGTCACCAGTTGTGCAAAGTCAATGAGTTTGGGTTAAAGGCCCAGTTCCATGACTAAATTACTGGTTGTATAACTGGTGCAAGTGATTTACTCTCTCTGAGCCTGTTTGTCTGTTTTCATATTGGGGATAATAGTAATTGTATTTAAGGATGAAAGGAGATTATCCATGTTAGCATGACATGGCACATGTAATTTATAATTATTATCCTTTAAGAGCCAATGGTATTTTGTAAAAGTTACATAGAAACAAAACTGATGAAAAAGTGAGGATGATCCAGTTTAAGAAAGAATCAAAAACTAAGTGTGACACTAAAACACTCCTCCAGGTACGCTTGACTGCCTTGCCCGCTGGCTGCAAAGAAGATTGTGGAATGTGCTCCCAGACATGCTGGAGCATTGCCACAGCCTCAGCATAAGTGAGTAGCCTCCCCAGGTTACCATTTCAAAAGCAAATACACATTTGAATATGCAATTTCTGGAAAAAATTTAATTACATCTCATAAGCAATAAAACCTATGAATCCAACAGACATAACACTGAATGAGGGAAGCCAGAAAAATAAGAATATATCCTGTATAATTACATTTACATGAAGTTAAACAACAGGTCAAACTAATCTACTGTGATAGGAGTCAGAATAACAGTTACCTCTGAGAAAGGGGCATCCAGTGAGTAGGCATAGGAAGGACCTGCTGGGGCATTTGAAATATCTTGAATGGGGCGAGCGGGGGTCATGAGCTTGGAGATATGTGTGAAATTTTATTGAGCTGGACACTTAAGATTAGGCACTTGGCTGTATTTATGCCATGCCTCAATAAAACAAATTAAGTCACACTGTTTTTCACCCCACTGAGTGGCTGTCTCTTGCTCTCTCCACTCCCACTGGATTCCTCCCAAGATGACAGTAAAAGAAGCTGATGGAAATTACTTGATTTGAAATGAAATCTGACTGGAGGCCCTTCAATAGAAGATGTTTATTCAGTCTGTTGGGTTCTAAAAACTGGCCAACCCTCACATCCAGAGTTTACTTACAGATTTGAGTTCATATTCTTGAAACAGATATGAAAATTTTTGGTCCACTCCCAAGTATAAGATCTTTAGACACAGCACTTACACGTCTTCCTGTGTGTGCAGATATGCAAACTGGTCTTCTTTTGCAAATTTGAAAGGTGTTCTTCAAGGTGTTTGCAGACATAGTTCTCAATTAAACCCTCCTAATGAAAGGCTGTGTCTGCATCTTTAACAAACAAAAACCCAGAGGCCACAGAGCAGAAAGGAATTTTTGTATTGGGGGTATAGGTGCGGTGGTTGGTCATCCAACTCATCTTCCCACCCCTTTGGGAATCCTTTCAGTGGTATCCCTGACCAAGGGATATTACATAAAAGTTTAATGAAGACACCCTCTACTTGTTGGCCACGGGATCATCAGAGGATGTTCAAGGCTGATGGGTGGCTTTGAGCTGAGAAAAGAGAAGAGCCACCAAATGGCTTTTATGTGTAATCAACCCAGGACAATTCAACAGCAGCAAAAATTGTGACATTTCCCCTTGGGCTCTCTGCCTTGCCTTCCTAAGCAAGCCGCATTAAGTTTAGAGCATCTGACCTTGGATTGTTGAAAATAGGCATGTCAGAGAAATGCAGAAGTTGCACTGGCATTTTAGGCCCCCTCTGCCCTTCTGCGGCAGCGGTAATCTTACCTCCCATTACTTCCTCCCCGGTCGTGGAGAATGCTTCAGCTGCCCTCAGCTATGGGAGTACACACTTTCTTTCTTTGTAAATATTTTTTTCAAAGGTTTACTTTTTGAAAGTATAAATACACATTCTCATCTGTAAAGGTTGAAACTCCCCTTTTCCATCTCTCTCTCTTCCCTTCTTGGAATTGCCTCTCCCCTGTGGAGCACAGCTGAGAAGTGTTCACTTACAATCTGTAGAAAAGGATTTCCATGTGACAGGATGGAAAATGTCCAGCCACAGAAGTGAACTGAAAATTGCACAAAGCACTTACGAGCTGCGAAGGGGTACCAGCCATGACTAATTATTGTGTGGAGTCTGAAAGTTGGGTAATTAATATTTGCAAGGGTGCAAAAAACATTGCAAGAGTGGTGCAATCTATTTAGTCACATTTTAAGTGCTTGCCATGGCTTGCTTCTTTTAAGGAGTAAACAATCTAGTTAATAGCCATAGAGCAACAGATAACAATGGGTACTATGCATCAATGTTAAGCAAATCTCATATTGTGTCCTTGTTACAAAGGCAGCTAGAACAGTCATTAGAAAAATAGAAAGCGAACTAAATCTTCAAGAGAGATATCAAGGTCAAAGTGTATTTTAGAGACACCTTTCCCCCCAAAATTTTAGGTGAAATATTCATCTGGAATTCATAGCTCCTCCCACGTGTTTAACAACTATTCATTGCCCAAAAGCACTGGCAATGGAGTGTACAAAATATTGCTCTGTATCTTGTGATGTGGACACAAGTAATTTTATAGTATAGAAGAAAAAGAAAAAACCCGCATTTCCCAGGTACCTAGCGGGAATGAGATATCTAGCCAGGTAAAGAGCAGCATCAGCCTCTTAAGATGTTATAGAGGGAATATACCCAAAAGACACAAATACACTGATTCAAAAGAATACCTGCACCCCTCTGTTGATAGCAGCACTCTTTACAATAGGTAAGACCTGGAAACAA